>CM044013.1:68080436-68430436 GCA_024085815.1 Flaveria linearis | reverse complement strand
AAGTAACGGAAAAGAATAAGTTTTATACCAAGATAAAATAACCAAGAATCCGTACCTTAGTCAAAGCGCAAAAGCAAACAAAATCGAGTAATCCTTAACTTTCACTAGCACCTACATTATACGTTTATAACCATTTCACGTCATTTTTCAGAACCTTAATTAAATGAACTTAATTGTTGCTTAGCTAACGTTTTGGATGGTGCAATATTTGTAATTATTTGAAATAATCGTGATCTAAACAATATTAAGAACGTTTAGACCAATAATAATTTATTAATTATTATTTAAGGATTTATTCTTTTTAAAGAATTATTCAAAAACATTATTGTTAAAATGTTTTATTACAAAAAATACTTATTTAACTAACTTAGAAAAATATAGAAAATATTCAGTGACCTTTAAAAATATTTAAAGTCTACCAAATGATTTGTATATTTTTTAAAAAATTTTCTGTAATTTATTTAAGGCTAAAAGCCTTCTAAAAAAACATGGAGGTGCCCGGGTTCGAACCCGGGACCTCTTAGATTGCATGCATGTAACTAACCAGTGAATGAAAGGCCTCAGCCGCATTAGTTCTCAGCTTTTAATTGTTTTAAACACAATTTCAGAAAATTCCCAAATTCCCTTATGAACCGTAGAATCAAAATCAACCCAATTGAACATCGAAACGAGTATGTTAATCAACGAAAGTTTAGGGATTTTAATCCCCACCTAAAATCGAGCAAGAGGACTCCCTTAATTACCTGATTTGTTTTGGAAAGGTATCACGAACACACGATGAACAGTCGTGGTTGAGGAGGACTCGGTTCGATGCCCAAATCACGATGATAATCCAATTCCTTTCGTATGAAGCTTCAACGGCAAACAAAATAAGTCGTGTAATATAAGAAGTACCCAGAGCCGAAACTGAACTGATAAGTACATAGCTAGCTAGACTATGCACCGATGAGATGGTGTGTGGGCGTATACACATGATTCCATCCCCCGGAACTGAACTGATCTGAACTGAACTAGGATCGATCCATCCGCCTCCTAGATATTATGGCCAAAGTACTACTCAAGTACTAACGTGTTAACGGAGACGCCGTGAACTATTTATAAACACCGTCATGAAAAGTGTCATGTCATTGACGCCACAATGACATGTCGGACAAGCTCGGGTAACAGAGTGCTAAATCAAATGGTAGTACAACTACCAACATATGACGTATCAAAAGAATTATTTATAGGAACATGCAATAATGATTACAAACTTATAAAATATATATTGCATGCTATAAGTCTCAATAAACAAAACTAATAAGTCGAACGGGTCAGAGCTAAACTAGATAAATAATGGTATACAACTAGTAAAACTGAACGAGTCATATTAACGGAAACAAGGTATCAAAATCCGTACTACAAAGTAACGGCAAAGAATAAGATTTATACTAATATAAATAACCAAGAATCCGTACCTTATACACGAATGACAATAATCAGAAAAAGGTCTAGGCTCGGTTAACGCCGCGAGAACCTACGATATTGTAATTCAAGTTATAGTCTGGATTTTCTTATTTCAGATTGGAAAAATTCCATTTCTGCCCCTGTCTGTTCGCACTCGTTAAAAATACTAAACGACGTTTAAAAATTCTGAAAATCTCCAGTTTACTAGATTAGTGATTTTTGAACAACTTTCTTAGAAAAGTTCCTGATCTGGATTACCGAAATATGAGAAAAACGTGGATTTTTACAGCTGCGCAGAACTGCTAGCTGTTACGAAAACGACTGTTTGGAGGTTTAAACGAATGAGTTTTTCGATGTTTTATATATCAACGGATTCGCCTTTCGACGAACTTCGTCATGGACATAAGGTTTAACTGATTTGAATCTGTTATGAAAAAGTTATGGCCTCTGTAAGTTGGCTGTAAAATACGTATAAATCAAGGTATTTTGATAAACCGTAAAATCATTTCTGGTTAAAACACATCCGTTACAGGTTTGGAAATATTTTATAAATAAGTATAAATCATGATTTAAATAATACTAAGTGAAAGGAAACGTTTAGACTAATAATAATTTATTAATTATTATTTAAAATCTATTCTTTTTAAAGAATTATTCAAAAACATTCTTTGTTAACATGTTTTATTACAAAATGTTTATTTAATTAAACTTAGAAAAATATAGAAAATATATGGTGACCTTTAAAAATATTTGAAGTTTACCATACGATTTGTCTATATTTTTTAAGAATTTTTGTAATTTATTTAAGGCTAAAAGCCTTTTTAAAAAAAACATGGAGGTGCCCGGGTTCGAACCCGGGACCTCCAGAATTGCAAACACACCCAGGAACAGTGAACCAAGGCTTACAACCGCACTAGTTCCTGGCTTCTAATTCTTTTAACACAATTTCCAATCAAACCCCCAAACACAATGAGCCCTAGAATCGATTCACCCAAAATCGAACCTCAATTTGCCCACGTGAAACCGAGTGTGTAGGTGGTTCTAATTACCTGAATTGGAGTTCAAAACGTCGAGGATAATCGATGGATAGGTCGCGGCTGCCCGAGGTCCAATCGATGTGCAAATGTGGATAATATTTCAATTCATTTTACAGGAAGCTCCTACTGGATCAAATGATGAAAAGCCCTCTATCAATTGCAAGATAGAGGGGTCGGATTGAGGTTTTCAACCGAGTTGCAGGTCCGCGACTTAGAGAGATCGAACAGAGAGTTTGTGTTTGTTTCTGTTGGATTTGTGAGTTGGAATCGATTGGAAACAGGTATATGATTGATTAGGTAACTTTAATTCAATTATTATTAAGATTCGAGTGGGTTTTTGAGCTGTAACCTATCGGGAATAAAGTGGTTGGATTAGTGCAATCGTGAGCTGTAATCCGATCAAGTGTAGTGTGTGTTTAGAATCTAATCTGTCCCACTAATGTTTTGGTGCGTTGTGGGATTTAAAAACCAAGTTTAAAATGCGTTTTGGGGGTCGTCGGAGTTCGCGGTTTTCGCCGGAACAGTGGCCGGCGAGGTAAATCGGGAAAACGGGGATGGGGGTTGGGTTAAAACAAAATTACACATTCGGTCCCTGTGGTTTAATCTCTTGTCTCTTCCTGCACAAACTTGATAATTTAAGTTTTCAAAATGGCAATTAACCCCCTGAACCTTTATTATTATTATTATCATTATTATTATTATTGTTATTATTATTATTATTATTATTTATTATTACTATTTTTATGGGTATTATAATTCTACCCCCTTAAAACAATTTCGTCCACGAAATTGCTAGGTACAGATCGAACAAGGATATGACATAACGTACACGGAGTAGTTAGAAAATGTCAACAAGTGAATGATGATATTTCCGTTAATGTAGACCAGGTATCAGTTATCTGTTTCTTGAACATCACATTAGTCATCTCTTATACGATTTTTATAAATCATATACGATGACTAATGTGATAAATCGTATAAGAGATGACTTCGAAATTGTTTATAACTTATACCTTAAACCTTTAGAAATCAATATTTATAATATTTAATCGTAAACAATATGTATAAATAATACATTAACAATATTTATGATTTCTTGAAATCTCATAAATATTGATAAATCGTTTAGACCTCGAAATCATAAATATTGTTTAGAAATGGATTTATATGCGTAAGTATAAATAATCATGATTTAAACAATACTAATGTGATGTTCAATACTAACGGTGTCGGTCTCAGCTAATTTATTGTTTAAATCCATTTAATCAAACACATACAAGTGAAGGTATATTATATCTTCGTCATGGATTTTGTGACAGGGTTGCCAAGAACATTCAAGAAGAATGATGCAATATGGGTTGTAGTTGACAGATTGTCAAAGTCGGCTCGCTTTCTCCCAATTCAGCAAGGATTTTCGGTTAGCAAACTATCTGAAGTGTTTACACAAGAGATTATCAGACTTCATGGCACTCTGGTGTCTATCATGTCTGATCGAGACCCGAGGTTCACTTCTCGCTTTTGGAAGGGTTTGCAAGCCGCATGAGGTACTAAGTTGAGGTTTAGTATGGCGTTTCATCGACTGACGGTCAGTCAGAGCGTACTATTCAGACACTTGAGGATATGCTTCGAGCTTGTACCTTTGAGTGGACCGGGAACTGGGATGAGTATTTGTGTTTAGTCGAGTTTGCTTACAACAATAGTTGGCAAGCTAGCATTGGCATGGCACCTTTCGAATTATTGTACGGTCGTAAATGTAGAGCACCTATTTGTTGGGAAGAGGTCGGTGAAAGAGTCATTGAAGGACCCGAGTTAGTTCAGATCACGAATGAGAAAGTTGCTATTGCTAGAGAAAAGTTAAAGGAAGCTCAAAGTAGACAAAAAGTTATGCAGATCGACACCATCGACCTTTGGAGTTTAAGGTCAGTGACAAAGTATTCCTTAAGGTTTCGCCTTGCAAAGGCGTACGACGTTTTGGTCTTAAAGGGAAACTTAGTCCATGGTTTATCGGACCATTTGAAATTCTAGAAAGAGTTGGTGAGGTCTCGTATCGTTTGGCACTACCACCTCAGTTGTCACATGTGCAAGACGTCTTTCACGTATCACTTTTAAGGGGGTACAATTATCATCCACTTCACGTGGTGAACTATCTGCTTCATTTGATTCACGAAGACTTGTCGTTCAAGGAGGAACCCGAGGCCATACTTGACCGACAAGAACGCATTATGCGTAAGAAAACTATTCCTTTTGTTAAGGTATTATGGAAAAACCATTCCGAACGCGAAGCTACATGGGAGATAGAAGATGAAATCCGTTCTTAATATCCGTATCTATTTACCTCTTTGTTATTATCTTTTATATGTTTCTGTTATCAGTTAGGAAGTTATCATTTTTCTATTTCTTGAACATCACATTAGTCATCTCTTATACGATTTTGGTCTGCCGAATCGATTCTGTTTCAGCTATTGAATAATTATGAGTTATTTTGTTCACTTGTTGAGTTTTACTCCTCTGTGTACGTTATGTCATATCTTTGTTCGATCTGTACCTTGCAATTTCGTGGACGAAATTGTTTTAAGGGGGGTAGAATTATAATACCCAAAATAATAATAATAATAAAAGTAATAATAATAATAAAAGTTCAGGGGGTTATTTTGCCATTTTGAAAACCTAAATTAATAAGTTTTGTGCATAAAATAAAAAGAATGTAAACCACAGGGACCATTGTGTAAAATCTGAAACCCCTTTCTCTCTCCCCTACCCTCTTTTCCGGTCGCCGGCCGGCAGAGCTCCGGCGCGGCTCCGACGACCCTCAAACCATCATAAAAATTCGGCTTTTAAACCCCATAACGCACCAAATCATTCGTGAGTCAGATTCCAACCATAATACATGCTTTAATTGAGGAAAAATCGTCCGGATTACACGATTAGTGGACCACTAACTCAACCACTTTAACATACCTAACCAAAACCACTCAATCGCTAATAATAATCAAATTGATTCGACCTAAACGATCATATATCCATTCCTAATCTATCTACACTCTCAATTTCACCTGAAACACATCGAAATCCCATCATCGATTCCCTCTCTGTCGCGGACCTGCAACTCTATCAAAACCCCCTTTCCAAACGTTTTAAACCAAAAAGAACTTAGGGCTTTACATCAAGAACACTATTCGAAGCTTTCTGTAGGAGGAATTCGATTTCCATCACCGATTTCAACCCGAACGATCTGCATAGTGCCGCGACCTGTTCATATACTCTTTACCCATCCATAATACATCAAAATAGGTAATTAAACACAGTTATACACTTGTTTAAGCATGGGGAGTGAAAGCCCCATGTTTAATTTGATTAAAAACTACGAATTTGTGATCGGTTTGGTTGGATTAGGGTTAGGGTTCTTGCAATTTGGGGTTTCTCTTTAATGTGTGTTTAAAAGTAAAGGAACCCAGCATAAACCAAGGCTGCGGCCCTGGTTCACTGGTTCACGCATCACCCTGCTTATCACGAGGTCCTAGGTTCGAACCCGGGCGCCCACAACCATTTTTAAGCCTTTTTGGGCTTTAAAAAAATTAAATAAAATTTTTAAAAATTATAAAAATCAGTTTTATAAACCTTGTTTATTTTAAAAGTTATCCAATTATTTTCTGTAAATTATTTCATTAAAACACCTTAACAATTTTTATATATAATATTAAAAAAATGTTATAATTAGTTTATTTATATAAAAATAAACTTTAAATAGTTTAAATTACTAAAATATTATTAGTTCGATGCCCTTGATCATATGATGCCGTTCGCATAAGTAATCGTTTATGTTCGGTTTATGTTTTAAACATACTTTCCTTTGCTTAACTTAGTAAACTTGATATGAACCCATTTTGATATTGTTTTAGCTACTGGAAATATAAGTATTTTGACCAAATTAAGATTTAGACCTTAACCGAGCATTTTAAGCAAGTCACACGTTTAACTAGTTTTCATGAGTATTTTGAGATGTGATTTTATAAATGACAAACGGATTTGTAATATGATTAGCCAAATTTTCCAGAAGTCAGTCATGATTTATACTTATTTATAAAAATATTTTCAAACCTGTAACGGATGTATTTTAACCAGAAATGATTTTACGGTTTACCAAAACACCCTTGACTTAGGCTCGTATTTTACAGCCAACTTACAGAGGCCATAACTTTTCCATAACAGATTCAAATCAGTTAAACCTTATGTCCATTACGAATTTCGTCGAAAGGCGAATCCGTTGATATATAAAACATCAAAAAAATCATTCGTTTAGACCTCTAAACAGTCGTTTTCGTAACAGCTAGCAGTTCTGTGCAGCTGTAAAGATCCACGTTTTTCTCATATTTCGGTAATCCAAATCAGAAACTTTTCTAAATGAAAGTTGTTTAGAAATCACCAATATAGTAAACTGGAGATTTTCAGAATTTTTAAACGCTGTTTAGTATTTTTAACGAGTGCGAATAGACAGGGGCAGAACTGGAATTTTCCAATCTAAAATAGGAAAATCCAAACTATAATTTGCGTTTCGTTATCGTAGGTTCTCGCGGCGTTAACCGAGCCTAGACCTTGTTTCTGATTATTGTCATTCGTGTATAAGGTACGGATTCTTGGTTATCTTTATCATAGTATAAATTCTGTTCCGTTACTTTGTAGTACGGATTCCTGATTCTTTATATCTTCGTATAAATATTATTTGCCGTTACTTTGTAGTACAGATTTTGATACCATGTTTCCGTTAATATGACTCGTTTGGCCTTTGGTATTTTACTAGTCGTCTAACATTATTTATTTAGTTATGCGCTGACTCGTTCAATTGATTAGTTTTACTTATTGAGACTTATAGCATGCGATATATATCTTATAAATTTGTGCTCATTATTGCATGTTCCCATAAATAATTTTATTGATATGTCATATGTTGGTAGCTGTACTACCATTTGATTTAGCACTCTGTTACCCGAGCTTATCCGACATGTCATTGTGGCGTCAATGACATGACACTTTTCGTGACGGTGTTTATAAATAGTTCATGGCATCTCCATTAACACGTTAGTACTTGAGTAGTACTTTGGCCATAATATCTGGGAGGCGGATGGATCGATCCTAGTTCAGTTCAGATCAGTTCAGTTTCGAGGGATGGAATCATGTGTGTACGCCCACACACCATCTCATTGGTGCATAGTCTAGCTAGCTATGTACTTATCAGTTCAGTTTCGGCTCTGGGTACTTCTTATATTACACGACTTATTTTGTTTGTATATACGCGTCGTGTAGATCAGTTCAGTTTCAGTATTACATGTTCAGTTCAGTATCAGTATTATATGTTTAGAATCAGATTTCCGTTTCAATACCATATGATCCGTTCAGTATCTGATATCAGTATTTTATGTTTCGAATCCCTACTATTGTTCTTTCCATCACTGAGCAACTTTTGGCTCAGCCGTATTTTCTTTTGTGGTGTTTCCTTATTTTATTGTAGGTAATCAGGGTAATCCGGGAAACCAATGAAGAGTGAATTGAAGACCAAGATTGTATTTTACTTTAATTGATGTAATGAATAACTTAATTAGGTTCTATCGGATTATCTGGTTTGTTTGAATTTATCTCTTTTGACCGTCTCTTTAATATCATGGATTTGGTTTTTGATTTGATATCTGTAATAGTGACACGTCAGCCTCTCCGGGTTGGGGTGTTACAGTTGTGCTCTGATACCATAACTGTAACACCCCAACCCGGAGAGGCTGACGTGTCACTATTACAGATATGAAATCAAAAACCAAATCCATGATATTAAAGAGGCGGTCAAAAGAGATAAATTCAAACAAACTGGATAATCCGAAAGAACCTAATTAAGTTATTCATTACATCAATTAAAGTAAAATACAATCTTGGTCTTCAATTCACTCTTCACTAGTTTCCCGGATTACCTACAATAAAATAAGGAGACACCATAAAAGAAAATACGGCTTAGCCAAAAGTTGCTCAGTGTCGGAAAGAACAATAGTAATGATACGAAGCATAAAATACTGATATCTGATCCTGACTGATCATATGGTACTGACAAGAAATCTGATTCTAAACATATAATACTGATACTGAACTGAACATGTAATACTGAAACTGAACTGATCTACACGACACGTATATACAAACAAATTAAGTCGTGTAATATAAGAAGTACACAGAGCCGAAACTAAAATGATAAGTACATAGCTAGCTAGACTATGCACCAATGAGATGGTGTGTGGGCGTACACACATGATTCCATCCCCTAGAACTGAACTGATCTGAACTGAACTAGGATCGATCCACCCGCCTCCCAAATATTATGGCCAAAGTACTACTTGAGTACTAACGTGTTAACGGAGATGCCGTGAACTATTTATAAACATCGTCACGAAAAGTGTCATGTCATTGACGCCACAATAACATGTCGGACAAGCTCGGGTAACAGAGTGCTAAATCAAATGGTAGTACAGCTACCAACATATGACGTATCAATAAAATTATTTATGGGAACATGCAATAATGAACACAAATTTATCAAATATATATTGCATGCCATAAGTCTCAACAAGTAAAATTAATAAATCGAACGAGTCGGAGCAGAACTAGATAAATAATGTTTGGCGACTAGTAAATGCAAAACGAGTCATATTAACGGAAACAAAGTTTCAAAAATCCGTACTACAAAGTAACGGAAAGAATAAGATTTATACTAAGATAAAAAGAACCAAGAATCCGTACCTTAGTCAAAGCGCAAAAGCAAACAAAATCGAGTAATCCTTAACTTTCACTAGCACCTACATTATACGTTTATAACCATTTCACGTCATTTTTCAGAACCTTAATTAAATGAACTTAATTGTTGCTTAGTTAACGTTTTGGATGGTGCAATATTTGTAATTATTTGAAATAATCGTGATCTAAACAATATTAAGAACGTTTAGACCAATAATAATTTATTAATTATTATTTAAGGATTTATTCTTTTTAAAGAATTATTCAAAAACATTCTTGTTAAAATGTTTTATTACAAAAAATACTTATTTAACTAACTTAGAAAAATATAGAAAATATTCAGTGACCTTTAAAAATATTTGAAGTCTACCAAATGATTTGTATATATTTTTTAAAAATTTTTTGTAATTTATTTAAGGCTAAAAGCCTTCTAAAAAAACATGGAGGTGCCCGGGTTCGAACCCGGGACCTCTCGGATTGCATGCATGTAACTAACCAGTGAACCAAAGGCCTCAGCCGCATTAGTTCTCAGCTTTTAATTGTTTTAAACACAATTTCAGAAAATTCCCAAATTCCCTTATGAACCCTAGATTCGTTTAATCCAAAATTGAACCTCAATTGGATGTTGTTTATGAAATCAAGCTTAGGGCTTTGATTACCCACGTGAAACCGAGTGTGTAGGTGGTTCTAATTACCTGGTTCGTTTTGGAAAGGTATCAAGAGCACACGACGAACAGTCGCGGTTATTTTTAACGAGTGCAAACAGACAGGGGCAGAACTGGAACTTTTCTAATCTGAAATAAGAAAATCCAAACTATAACTTGAATTACAATATCGTAGGTTCTCGCGGCGTTAACCGAGCCTAGACCTTGTTTCTGATTATTGTCATTCGTGTATAAGGTACGGATTCTTGGTTATCTTTATCATAGTATAAATTCTGTTCCGTTACTTTATAGTACGGATTCCTGATTCGTTATATCTTAGTATAAATAATATTTTCCGTTACTTTGTAGTACAGATTTTTGATACCATGTTTCCGTTGATATGACTCGTTTAGCCTTTGGTATTTACTAGTTGTTTAACATTATTTATTATGCTCTGACCCGTTCGACTTATTAATTCTATTTGTTGAAGACTTATAGCATGCAATATATATTTTATAAGTTTGTGCTCATTATTGCATGTTCCTATAAATAATTCTTTTGATACGTCATATGTTGGTAGTTGTACTACCATTTGATTTTGCACTCTGTTACCCGAGCTTGTCCGACATGTCATTGTGGCGTCAATGACATGACACTTTTCGTGACGGTGTTTATAAATAGTTCATGACGTCTCCGTTAACACGTTAGTACTCAAGTATTCGGTTTATCATGGGGAAACTAAGCCCCAACATTAAATTGATTATTAACTTCGAATTCATGTTCAATTTGATTGAAATCGAATTAGGGTTCTTATGATTTGGGAATTTTACTAATTAATGGATTTAAGAATTTAAAACCAAGATAAACCGCGGTTGTATGCCTTGGTTCACTGGTTAGTCTCATGCCCCATAACCTTGAGGTCCCGGGTTCGAACCCGAGCCCCTGCCATATTTTTTTAGAGCCTTTTTGACCTTTTAAAAATATGTAAAAATTCTAAAAAAATTATAAAAATTAGTTTTATAAACCTTGTTTATTTTAAAAGTTATCTGATTATTTTCTATAAATTTATTTATTTAAAAACCTTAACAATTTTTATATATATTACTAACAAACGTTATAAATGGTTTATTTTGTTTAAAAAAAACTTTAAATAGTTGACTTAGGCCCGTATTGTACAGCCAACTTACTGAGGCCATAACTTGTTCATAACAGATTCAAATCAGTGAAACCTTATGTCGAAAACGAATCCGTTGATATATAAAACATCGAAAAACTCATTCGTTTAGACCTCCAAACAGTCGTTTTCGTAACTGCTAGCAGTTCTGTGCAGCTGTAAAAATCCACGTTTTTCTCATATTTTGGTAATCCAAATTAGGAACTTTTCTAAATGAAAGTTGTTCAAAAATCACTAATCTAGTAAATTGGAGATTTTCAGAATTTTTAAACGTCGTTTAGTATTTTTAACGAGTGCGAACAGACAGGGGCAGAACTGGAACTTTTCTAATCTGAAATTAGAAAATCCAAACTATAATTTGAATTACAATATCGTAGGTTCTCGCGGCGTTAACCGAGCCTAGACCTTGTTTCTGATTATTGTCATTCGTGTATAAGGTACGGATTCTTGGTTATTTTTATCTTAGTATAAATCTTATTCTTTTCCGTTACATTGTAGTACGGATTTTGATACCTTGTTTCCGTTAATATGACTTCTTATGCCTTTATTTGTCATATATCATTATTTACTTAATATGCTCCTACTCGTTCGACTTATTAATTTTACTTGTTAAGACTTATAGCATGCAATATATATTTGATAAATTCATGCTCATTATTGCCTGTTCCCATAACTAATTTTATTGATACGTCATATGTTGGTAGCTATACTACCATTTGATTTGACACTCTGTTACCCTAGCTTATCCGACATGTCATTGTGGTGTCAATGACGTGACACTTTTCATGACGGTGTTTATAAATAGTTAACGGCGTCTCCGTTAACACGTTAGTACTCAAGTAGTACTTTGGCCATAATTATTTGGGAGGCGGATGGATCGATCCTAGTTCAGTTCAGACCAGTTCAGTTCCGGGGGATGGAATCATGTGTCTACGCCCACATACCATCTCATTGGTGCATAGTCTAGCTAGCTATGTGCTTATCAGTTCATTTTTGGCTATGGGTACTTCTTATATTACACGACTTATTTTGTTTGTATATACGCGTCGTGTAGATCAGTTCAGTTTTAGAATTACATGTTCAGTTCAGTATCAGTATTATATGTTTAGAATCAGATTTCTGTTTGCAATATCATATGATCAGTTCAGTATCAGAGATCAGTATTTTATGCTTCGAGTCGCTACTATTGTTCTTTCCGTCACTGAGCAACTTTTGGCTCAGCCGTATTTTCTTTTGTGGTGTTTTCTTATTTTATTGTAGGTAATCAGGGTAATCCGGGAAAGCAGTGAAGAGTGAATTAAAGACCAAGATTGTATTTTACTTTAATTGATGTAATGAACACTTTAATTAGGTTCTTTCGGATTATTTGGGTTGTTTGAAGTTATTTCTTCTGACCGTCTCTGTAATATCATGGATTTGGTTTTTGATTTGATATCTGTAATAGTGACACTCAGCCTCTCTGGTTAGGGTGCTACAGTTATGCTCGGATACCATAACTGTAACACCCCAACCCGGAGAGGCTGACGTGTCACTATTACAGATATCAAATCAAAAAAATTCAAACAAACCAGATAATCCGAAAGAACCTAATTAAGTTATTCATTACATCAATTAAAATATAATATAATCTTGATCTTCAACCACTCTTCACAGATTTCCCGGATTACCCTGATTACCTACAATCAAATAAGAAAACACCACCAAAGAAAAATACGGCTGAGCCAAAAGTGGCTCAGTGACAGAAATAACAATAGTAGTGATTTGAAGCATAAAAATACTGATATCTGATACTGAACTGATCATACGGTATTGAAAACGGAAATCTGAATCTAAACATATAATACTGATACTGAACTGATCATGTAATACTAAAACCGAACAGATCTACACGACGCGTATATGAAAACAAAATAAATCGTGTAATATAAGAAGTAGCCAGAGCCGAAACTGAACTGATATGTACATAGCTAGCTAGACTATGTACAAATGAGATGGTGTGTGGAGCGTACACACATGATTCTATCCCCCGGAACTGAATTGATCTGAACTGAACTAGGATCGATCCATCCGCCTCCCAAATATTATGGCCAAAGTACTACTTGAGTACTAACGTGATAACGGAGACGCCGTGAACTATTTATAAACACCATCACGAAAAGTGTCATGTCATTGACGCGACAATGACATGTCGGACAGCTCGGGTAACAGATTGCTAAATCAAATAGTAGTAAAACTATCAACACGTAACGTATCAATAGAATATTTATAGGAACATGCAATAATGAGCACAATTTATAAAATATATATTGCATGCTACAGGTCTTCAACAAGTAATATTAGTAAGTCGAACGAGTCAGAGCATAATAAATAACGTTAGACGACTAGTAAAATACCAAAGGCCAAACGAGTCATATTAACGGAAACATGGTATCAAAATCTGTACTACAAAGTAACGGCAAATATTATTTATACGAAGATATAAAGAATCAGGAATCCGTACTACAAAGTAACGGAACAGAATTTATACTATGATAAAGATAACCATGAATCCGTACCTTATACATGAATGACAATAATTAGAAACAAGGTCTAGGCTCGGTTAATGCCGCGAGAACCTACGATAACGTAACGCAAATTATAGTTTGGATTTTCCTATTTTAGATTGGAAAAATTCCAGTTCTGCCCCTATCTATTCGCACTCGTTAAAAATACTAAAAGATGTTTAAAAATTCTGAAAATCTCCAGTTTACTATATTAGTGATTTCTAAACAACTTTCATTTAGAAAAGTTTCTGATTTGGATTACCGAAATATGAGAAAAACGTGGATCTTTACAGCTGCACAGAACTGCTAGCTGTTACAAAAACGACTGTTTAGAGGTCTAAACGAATGAGTTTTCGATGTTTTATATATCAACGGATTCGTCTTTCGACGAAATTCGTCATGGACATAAGGTTAAACTGATTTGAATCTGTTATGAAAAAGTTATGGCCTCTGTAAGTTGGCTGTAAAATACGGCGTTTGTTAATATTATATATCAAAATTGTTAAGATTTTTAAACAAATAAATTTTCAGAAAATAATCAGATAACTTGTAAACTAAACACGATTTATAAAACTGATTTCTAAAATTTTTAGAAATTTTTCATAATTTTTTTAAGGCTGAAAAAGCCTTAAAAAATAGGTGAGGGTGCCCAGGTTTGAACCCGGGACCTCTTGATTGTGGAGTAGTGTCTTAACCAGTGAACCAAAGGCCTCAGCTGCATTAGTTCTCAGATTTTAATTGTTTTAAACACAATTTCAGAAAATTCCCAAATTCCCTTATGAACCCTAGAATCAAAATCAACCCAATTGAACATCCAAACGAGTATGTTAATCAACGAAAGTTTAGGGCTTTTAATCCCCACCTAAAATCGAGCAAGAGGACCCCTTTAATTACCTGATTTGTTTTGGAAAGGTATGTGACATCCGGTAATTTTCCGTTACCAAACTCCGTTAGTTCCGTTAAGTTTTGCATACACGTGTCGTAAGCACACACCAGTTGTCGTTTGACGTTGGTGACTTAAAAATAATTAAGAATGTTAATGTAAAAATAATCTAGTTGAAAAGATGATTATTATGTTATGTTTATGTTTTTATGCGATTTAAAGACTATTTGAGAATTTTATCGCGTAACGCGGAAACGCGTGTGTTAATTCGTATGTTGCGTGTTTTATAAAGATAAAAATATATAATGGTTATTACTAGTTTATATATTTGTTAGACGGTTAAAAACACTTTTAAAAAGAAGTTAAAAGCTGAATTTTTATAAAACACAAGTTAAAAGGGCTAAAAGGGTAATTTGTGTAACTAAATAATAAAAAAAAGGAACCCTAGCCCCCACTTCTCCCAAATCGCGACTGCAGCTCTATTCTCCCTCAAACCTGCGAATTTCAACCAAGAATCAAGGATTAGAACCTGTTTTTGATCGATCTCAAGCCCTACAACAAGTTAGGAACATCAATTGCAAGATAATACACGTTTAAAGGTTAGAACTTTACAAGTTTTGTGGTGTTCTTGTTAAGGCCGAAGCCTATGCTACGAATTGGGTATTATGGGGCTGAAATCTTGATGTTTGTTGATGATAATGAGTTAGTTGGATTGATTACATGTCGTTTAACGTTGATTATGCATGAATTGTATGTTTTTAGTGGATTGATCATGAACTTTGATGATTATGAACCCTAATTCGAAATTGATGATTATAACATGGAATTGATGATTGTTTGATGTTGTTGGGTTGTTAATTAGGTTGTATGAATGCTAGGAAACATGGATTTTGCAAGAAATTGGTGAATTGAGGGATTTGTTCATAGGTTACTAATAATTGTAACTTTATTTTGTATGTAATGTTGAATTGTTAATGTGTTGATGTTATAGATGTGTTTATGATGATAAATGGATGTTGGATTGTTGCTATGAACATTGGTAATTCAAGATTACATGCTAGAACCCATACATTACTAAAGATAGTAACTTTTTGGTATGAATTTTATGAATCATGTTAGTTAGGTGTTGTAGATCATGTCTAGGTATGATATGAACTTGATTAGGTATATAATAGTTGGAATTATGGTTGAATTGGATGTTAAACTACTTTTGGGTATTACTTTCCCAAAAGGGAAACTTTATTATGCATGAACTTTGGATATTGGTAATTTAACTTGTTCATGGTTTTAGGATCATGCTAGAATGATTGTTATGGATGTTTAAAGTGGTAGAATCTGTTAGTTGGGTAGTATGGAATGTTTATTTGGTTTTTGGAGTGATTTGTGCACTTGGATGGTCATGTATGGTTTGGTATGTTGATTAGTAACTAGGACATCATGTTTGGGACTAGAATTGATCATACTAATGTATGTTGCATGTATTAGGCATCTTGTATGCATTGTGGATAGTATGTATGACTTTTTGGTAAATTATCTGTTTTGACCCATATATGCTAAATCATAGCTATAGGTCATGTAAGTAGGTTATGCATGATCTAACCTGTTATATGATACACTAGTTACGATATGAACACACTGAGCATGCTAGATGATAAGGATTTATACAACTTGTATGATATGTGCATAGTATGATGATTTAAGCAATGTATTGGGAATGTAGAATCAAATGTGATTCATTGGAATGTTAAACATGTATGTTATATGCTTATGTATGTTTAAATGGTTTACAACGCATAATGTCACCAACGGGTCAAACGGGTCAACTAGGTCACGTGTATGTTGTTTTTATAAAACCTTGAGTTCCTTGTTTGTAGAACACTTAGGGTTTCTCTTGGGATTGTGGTGTGTACATGTACTTATGTACTTGTATGTTCTAGGTAACCTTTGAAGGTTGTCTTTTCCGCTCGTTCTTGTCAAGTTAAGCTTTAGATATCTATCACACGCATCATGTGAGTTCATGCCCCACTGTTTTATTAAATCTTCTTTTGGGGGAGATAGCATACTGGTAATGTTACAAACGCTTTTTATATTTAAGATGTGTATGATATTAATATAGTGCTGTTTATTATTATAAAGTCCTCACACTTTCGAATTGTTAATATTGAATAGCGGGGAAACTTGGGTAGTACTACTGGGTCTGACGAGCCCCACCTGTGTGACTCGAGGTCAACCGGGTGCAATTTGTCCTATGATTATTCGTCACGATATGGTGAAGTCGTGACGGGAGGCAAACATAACACAGTCAGCTTCAATGTCGAAATCACTATGTATTAATATCAATTTGTTAATGTACTAGCTAGCTATTACAACGCACATGCTTATTTATACACTATTGATAAACTGTTATGTTTATACGCAAACTCTTGAACTCACCAACCATGTGTTGACTTTTAGTATGCTATTCTCAGGTCATTAATCTGGACTGCTGATAGGAGCACTACACGAGTCAGCATGCATTTTAGAGATTTACATTTCAAACATATTTACTCGTCTTTTATTTATGGTTTAAACTACTTGGTTGGCACTTGTTTTGCCATGTGGTACTTTCACATGTTTTGGGTTGTTTTATTCACTTTACGCTTCCGCAGGTCTTTTAAAGTTTAAACTCTGGTTGATTTACATTAAACGTAGCATATAGAGTCGTTCCGAGTAACTATTGACTGTGATCCTGGTTTGTTCACACGCCTCGCGGTAAAACTTCGCACGTGGATTTTGAGGGTGTGACAGATTGGTATAAGAGCCATTGGTTATAGAGAACTAGATTGCATACACACTAGACTATAACCGTACACAGTTAGTTAGTTACTTGTTCCTGATTTTTCTACTGTATACTCATTGGCATACACAAATCACACTCTCTACAGCATGGCATCTTCATCGAGAGCACCTGGTAAACGACCAGCATTACCCACCCGATCAGAGTCCCCACCTCCTGGACCAGTACCCGACGATGGACTTGACTGACCTCGTTTGGACTACCCACAAGAAGAGTTTGACTGGGATCAACCGTTTGTGCCACCTGAACATGACCCTCCGCGAGACTGGAGTTTCTACCCTGAGTTCGTAGATCACCTCATGTACAGGGAACGTGTGCCTACATCAAGACCCCGAACTAGGAACAACACAGAGCAACCACTACCTACACTTCCGCGGACGGTGCAGTCCAACGAGCAGGTTATTGCTGCATTGGTAGCAGCACTGGACACGGAACAACACCGGGTCCGGCGACTCACGAGCGATGTCTGTACACTACGGCACGACATAGTTGAATGATTCTATTCTAATTCCTTTAAACGATTTGGACTACGTAGCGTTTCTTTATTTTGGAACCTATATGGGAAGACTTGTTTCTCCACCCGAACAACAAACTCAAATTTTGACATTGATAAATAATTTATGACTCATTTGAAAATTTATTTACCTTTGGTTATTATTTTTGTTATAAATGTTGTGGTGATGACAAATTCATTACTTTCTTATTGTTTACTATACTTTAATGAGTAGCCTCAAACAGCGGTTTTGTTCGATTGATTCATTACTCATTATTGTATTTGTGAATGTAAAGTGAATAATGGATGCCCGAGGACGTAGACGTGGTCGAGGACGCGGGCGTGGACGTGGCTCCGGTGACCAAGGTGCCGGTGACCAAGGCGCCGGTACTATTAATATGACCCCTGCGGAATTGGCTGCTCTAATAAATGCACAAGTCCAGGCAGCGGTAGCTGCTACCCAAATAGGACAGCCAGCAGGACTACCAGCTTGTACCTACAAGTCCTTTATGGACTGCAAGCCTCACACCTACAGTGGAACCGAGGGAGCTGTAGGGTTGGTAAGGTGGTTTGAGAAGATGGAGTCCGTGTTCTCAAAGTGTAACTGTCCACCTGCTGACCAGGTGAAATACGCTACCGGGATGTTGGATGGTGCTGCATTGTCTTGGTGGAATGCTCAAGTGCAGATGTTGGGGCAAGCCATGGCAAATGAACTCCCTTGGAATGAGTTTAAAGATATGATGACCGAGGAGTACTGTCCTCGAAGCGAAGTTCAAAAGTTGGAGATGGAATTTTGGCAGTTGAAGATGCAAGGTTTCGAGATCGAGGCCTATACAACAAGAACTCATGAGCCGGCCACCCTATGTCCTGGAATGGTGAACGAGATGTACAAGCGTGTGGAACATTACATCCGGGGATTGGTGCCCAAAATTAGGAGCATGGTGACTTCCTCTAACCCCGCCACTATACAACAAGCCATCCGACTAGCCCACAAACTAACTGACGAAGCTGTGGAGCTAGGACGGTTGCCAAAACGGGGCGCTTCTGCAAGCGTACCCAACAACAAAAGGAAGTGGGATGCCTCTAACAACACCAACACCAACAACAATAATAGAGCATCATCATCCGGCGGTCAACACCAACCTCAACAATAACAACCACAACAGCAACAACGAAGGTTTGACAACAATCGTAATTTCAACCAGTCAAACTCAAACAATCAAGGACCGAGCGGCTATGGTGGTAAACAGCCGATGTGCACGCGGTGCAACTATCATCATATTGGGAGATGTGACAACTACAAGTGTCAGCGGTGTGGTAAAATGGGACACTTGGCTAAGGATTGCCGTGGTGAGATGGTTAGGAAACCACAGCAACCTCAGGAGATTCCAAAGGGTTGTTTCGAGTGTGGAAAGGAGGGGCACTACAAGCGAAACTGCCCGCAGTTGAGGAGGAACGGTAATGGCAATGGCCAGAACAACAACAACAAAAAGAACAACAACAACAACAACAACAATAACAACAACAACAAAGATGGAAATGGCAATGGTAACGGTGGTAATAATGGAGCCAAAGGGAGAGCCTTCGTCATTGGCTCAGGTGAGGCTCTAAACGACCCTACTACTGTTACCGGTAGGTTTTCTGTAAATGGGTGTTTTGCTACAGTATTGTTTGATACTGGAGCCGATAGGAGTTTCATATCCTTAAAGTTCTTTAGTCTCCTAAGTGATATCCCTTCTGCCTTAGAATCCAAATATACCGTAGAATTGGCTGACGGTAAACAGATCCATGTGACACACATTCTTAAAGATTGTAAAATAGAACTCGCTGGTCATACCTTCGCTATAGATCTTATGCCTGTTACACTGGGAAGTTTTGACGTTGTGGTAGGCATGGATTGGCTCTCAAATAAGCAAGCGGAAGTCATATGTCACGAGAAGATCATACGAATTCCTGTTGGTGATGAAATTCTCACAGTCCGAGGCGATAGGAATGGTGCAGTGATGGGCATTATCTCCTACATGAAAGCACAGAAATTACTGCGAAAAGGTCGCTTGGCTATCCTGGCACTCGTCACCGATAAACAATCGGAGGAAAGGCGAATGGAAGACATACCCGTCGTACGAGACTTTCCCGAGGTGTTTCCAGAGGATCTTCCTGGATTACCATCATCGTCAAGTGGAATTTCAAATTGAATTGACTCCTGGTGCAGCCCCGATTTCTAGAGCACCTTATCGATTAGCACCGAACGAACTACAGGAGTTGATATCACAACTTCAGGAGCTTTTAGATAAGGGCTTTATTCGACCTAGCTCATCACCTTGGGGAGCCCCTGTCCTCTTTGTAAAGAAAAAGGATGGCACGTTTCGAATGTGCATCGATTATAGGGAGTTAAACAAAGTCACAGTTAAGAACCGATACCCTTTACCTCGCATCGACGACTTATTTGATATCCAGCTATTATTCGAAGATCGACTTGAGATCTGACTATCATCAACTCAGAGTCCGTGAGGAGGACATTTCCAAAACTGCATTCCGTACTCGTTATGGACATTACGAGTTCTTGGTCATGCCTTTTGGGTTGACAAATGCACCTGCGGTGTTCATGGATCTCATGAATCGCGTGTGCAAACCCTACCTTGATCAGTTTGTTATTGTGTTTATCGATGACATACTGATATACTCTAAGACCAAGGAGGACCATGAAGAGCATCTACGATTAATCTTGGAATTGTTGAAGAATGAGCAACTGTACGCCAAATTCTCTAAGTGTGACTTTTGGATACGCAAAGTATAATTCCTAGGCCATATTGTTAATGAGAAGGGTATACATGTTGATCCTGCCAAGATTGTAGCAATAAAGAATTAGGCTATACCTAAAACACCGAGTGAGATACGACAATTTCTGGGATTAGCGGGCTATTACCGACGATTCATAGAGGGATTTTCTAAGATTGCACAACCTCTCACCGCTTTGACCCACAAAGGAACAACATACAAATGGGGAGAAAGTCAAGAGGTGGCTTTTCAGCTATTGAAACAGAAACTCTGTAGTGCACCGATATTGGCACTGCCAGAGGGGACAGATGATTTCGTGGTGTATTGTGACGCATCCATTCAAGGATTGGGTTGTGTTCTGATGCAGCGCAATAAGGTGATAGCCTACGCCTCTAGACAACTAAAGGTTCACGAGAAGAATTATACTACCCATGATCTAGAGTTGGGTGTAGTGGTTTTTGCCTTAAAGATTTGGAGACATTACTTGTACGGTACCAAATGTACTATCTATACCGATCACAAGAGTCTTCAGCACATCTTTGAGCAAAAAGAGTTGAATATGAGGCAGCGGTGTTGGGTGGAACTTTTGACTGATTATGATTGCGCTATCAAGTACCATCCTGGAAAGGCGAACGTAGTTGCCGATGCATTAAGCCGAAAAGAAACAGTTAAACCCAGGCGGGTGCGAGCCTTACAACTTACAATTAGTACTCAACTACCCGAACAAGTTAAGGAAGCACAGATAGAAGCCTTGAAAGAGGAAAATATTGGTTCTGAATCATTACGGGGAATGGATAAGCAATTGGTAGTGAAAGAGGATGGAATTCGGTACTTCATGGATAGACTTTGGGTGCCTGTTTATGGAAATCTGAGGGATTTGGTTATGAGCGAGGTACACAAGTCTAAATACTCCATACATCCTGGATCTGACAAGATGTATCATGATCTAAAGGCGCACTATTGGTGGCCTAACATGAAGGCAGATGTAGCGACGTATGTGAGCAAGTGTTTGACCTGTTCGAAGGTGAAGGTGGAATACCAAAAACCATTTGGACTGTTACAACAACCCGAGATACCAATGTGGAAATGGGAACAAATTTCTATGGATTTTATCACGAAATTACCCCGGACTAGTACTGGTTGTGACACAATCTGGGTTATTGTGGACCGGTTGACCAAGTCCGCTCACTTCCTTGCAATCAAGGCAACGAATAAGATGGAGAAACTAATCCGATTGTATCTTAAGGAAATCGTTTCGAGACACGGCGTACCAATCTCAATTACCTCTGATCGCGATGCTCGTTTCACGTCACACTTCTGGCAATCACTGCAGAAATCTATGGGTACACGATTGGATATGAGTACTTCTTATCATCCACAAACCGACGGACAGAGTAGCGTACCATACAAACTTTGGAGGATATGCTACGTGCTTGTGTGATTGACTTCGGGAACAACTGGGAAGTTCACCTACCTTTGGTGGAATTTTCCTATAATAACAGTTATCACACTAGCATACAGGCAGCACCTTTCGAGGCATTATATGGGAGAAAGTGTCGATCACCGGTTTGCTGGGCTGAAATTGGTGATAGTCAACTAACGGGTCCCGAGCTAATACATGAAACAACTGAGAAGATCGTGCAGATACGGAACCGTATGGCAGCAGCGCGAGACAGACAGAAAAGTTATGTTGACAAGAGACGGAAACCTCTAGAATTCCAAATTGGCGACAAACTGTTATTGAAAGTCTCACCGTGGAAAGGCGTAGTTCGGTTTGGCAAGTGAGGAAAGCTGAATCCGAGGTATGTTGGACCATTTGAGATGCTGGAACGAATAGGTCCGGTGGCCTATCGACTAGCCTTGCCTGATTCGCTAAGTGGAGTCCACAACGTGTTTCACGTTTCCAACCTGAAGAAGTGTCTATCTGACGAGACACTAATTGTGCCACTAGAAGACGTTCAAGTGGATGACCAATTGCGCTTTATTGAAGAACCCGTTGAGGTGATGGATCGTGAGTTGAAAACACTTAAGCAGAGCAAAATACCTATAGTCAAAATTCGCTGGAACTCGCGGCGTGGACCGGAATTCACGTGGGAACGTGAGGACCAAATGAAGCTTAAGTACCCTCAACTGTTCGAGACGATGCCTGATGACAAATGTATTGATTTAAATTTCGGGACGAAATTTCTTTCAACATGGGGATGATGTGACAACTCATCCAAAACTCACTCGATTTCGATTTCTGTGTGCCAATGCAGTAGACCAGTGATGGAACACTCTCACCGTGTGATAGAACACTCACCATGTAACGCAATTTTCGGGACGAAAATTCTTTCAACATGGGGATAATGTGACATCCGGTAATTTTCCGTTACCAAACTCCGTTAGTTCCGTTAAGTTTTGCATACACGTGTCGTAAGCACACACCAGTTGTCGTTTGACGTTGGTGACTTAAAAATAATTAAGAATGTTAATGTAATAATAATCTAGTTGAAAAGATGATTATTATGTTATGTTTATGTTTTTACACGATTTAAAGACTATTTGAGAATTTTTTCGCGTAACGCGGAAACGCGTGTGTTAATTCGTATGTTGCGTGTTTTATAAAGATAAAAATATATAATGGTTATTACTAGTTTATATATTTGTTAGATGGTTAAAAACACTTTTAAAAAGAAGTTAAAAGCTGAATTTTTATAAAACACATGTTAAAAGGGCTAAAAGGGTAATTTTGTGTAACTAAATAATTAAAAAAAAGGAACCCTAGCCCCCACTTCTCCCAAATTGCGACTGCAGCTCTATTCTCCCTCAAACGTGAGAATTTCAACCAAGAATCAAGGATTAGAACCTGTTTTTGATCGATCTCAAGCCCTACAACAAGTTAGGAACATCAATTGCAAGATAATACACGTTTAAAGGTTAGAACTTTACAAGTTTTGTGGTGTTCTTGTTATGGCCGAAGCCTATGCTACGAATTGGGTATTATGGGGCTGAAATCTTGATGTTTGTTGATGATAATGAGTTAGTTGGATTGATTACATGTCGTTTAACGTTGATTATGCATGAATTGTATGTTTTTAGTGGATTGATCATGAACTTTGATGATTATGAACCCTAATTCGAAATTGATGATTATAACATGGAATTGATGATTGCTTGATGTTGTTGGGTTGTTAATTAGGTTGTATGAATGCTAGGAAACATGGATTTTGCAAGAAATTGGTGAATTGAGGGATTTGTTCATAGGTTACTAATAATAGTAACTTTATTTTGTATGTAATGTTGAATTGTTAATGTGTTGATGTTATAGATGTGTTTATGATGATAACTGGATGTTGGATTGTTGCTACGAACATTGGTAATTCAAGATTACATGCTAGAACCCATACATTACTAAAGATAGTAACTTTTTGAGTATGAAATTTATGAATCATGTTAGTTAGGTGTTGTAGATCATGTCTAGGTATGATATGAACTTGATTAGGTATATAATAGTTGGAATTATGGTTGAATTGGATGCTAAACCACTTTTGGGTATTACTTTCCCAAAAGGGAAACTTTATTGTGCATGAACTTTGGATATTGGTAATTTGACTTGTTCATGGTTTTAGGATCATGCTAGAATGATTGTTATGGATGTTTAAAGTGGTAGAATCTGTTAGTTGGGTAGTATGGAATGTTTATTTGGTTTTTGGAGTGATTTGTGCACTTGGATGGTCATGTATGGTTTGGTATGTTGATTAGTAACTAGGACATCATGTTTGGGACTGGAATTGATCATACTAATGTATGTTGCATGTATTAGCCATCTTGTATGCGTTGTGAATAGTATGTATGACCTTTTGGTAAATTATTTGTTTTGACCCATATATGCTAAATCATAGCTATAGGTCATGTAAGTAGGTTATGCATGATCTAACCTATTATATGATACACTAGTTATGATATGAACACACTGAGCATGCTAGATGCTAAGGATTTATACAACTTGTATGATATGTGCATAGTATGATGATTTAAGCAATGTATTGGGAATGTAGCATCAAATGTGATTCATTGGAATGTTAAACATGTATGTTATATGCTTATGTATGTTTAAATGGTTTACAACGCATAATGTCACCAACGGGTCAAACGGGTCAACTAGGTCACGTGTATGTTGTTTTTATAAAACCTTGAGTTCCTTGTTTGTAGAACACTTAGGGTTTCTCTTGGGATTGTGGTGTGTACATGTACTTATGTACTTGTATGTTCTAGGTAACCTTTGAAGGTTGTCTTTTCCGCTCGTTCTTGTCAAGTTAAGCTTTAGATATCTATCACACGCATCATGTGAGTTCATGCCCCACTGTTTTATTAAATCTTCTTTTGGGGGAGATAGCATACTGGTAATGTTACAAACGCTTTTTATATTTAAGATGTGTATGATATTAATATAGTGCTGTTTATTATTATAAAGTCCTCACACTTTCGAATTGTTAATATTGAATAGCGGGGAAACTTGGGTAGTACTACTGGGTCTGACGAGCCCCACCTGTGTGACTCGAGGTCAACCGGGTGCAATTTGTCCTATGATTATTCGTCACGATATGGTGAAGTCGTGACGGGAGGCAAACATAACACAGTCAGCTTCAATGTCGAAATCACTATGTATTAATATCAATTTGTTAATGTACTAGCTAGCTATTACAACGCACATGCTTATTTATACACTATTGATAAACTGTTATGTTTATACGCAAACTCTTGAACTCACCAACCATGTGTTGACTTTTAGTATGCTATTCTCAGGTCATTAATCTGTACTGCTGATAGGAGCACTACACGAGTCAGCATGCATTTTAGAGATTTAAATTTCAAACATATTTACTCGTCTTTTATTTATGGTTTAAACTACTTGGTTGGCACTTGTTTTGTCATGTGGTACTTTCACATGTTTTGGGTTGTTTTATTTACTTTACGCTTCCGCAGGTCTTTTAAAGTTTAAACTCTGGCTGATTTACATTAAACGTAGCATATAGAGTCGTTCCGAGTAACTATTGACTGTGATCCTGGTTTGTTCACACGCCTCGCGGTAAAACTCCGCACATGGATTTTGAGGGTGTGACAAGGTATCATGAACACACGATGAACAGTCGCGGTTGAGGAGGACTCGGTTCAATGCCCAAATCACGATGATAATCCAATTCCTTTCGTATGAAGCTTCAACGGGTGTTTATGATTCAAAGCCCTAAATTAATTTAAGGTTACAAGGCTTCGAGGACAGCTGTCGACCAAGTTGCAGGTCCACGACAGAGAGGGTGTTCGAACAAGATGAAATTGGTGAATTGCAGGTGTAATTTAGATCGTTAATAGCTTAGAAACAGATATATGATCGTTTAGGTAAAGTTAATTGCATTATTATATACGTTTAGTTCGCTTTAATAACTGTAAAGCGGCCGAAAGTTTAGTGGGTTGGTTTAGATCGATCGCACTAACCTTTTCTAAATTAGAGTGGGGTATTATGTTCGAGTCATTCACGCGGGTGTGTCGGGAACAAATGATTGGGTTTAAAAGGTGTGTTTTTAAACGTTTTTGGGTGGCCGGAGCCGCGGTTTTTGGCCGGAAATAGTGGCCGGAAAAACCACCGGAAATGCGGGGTGGAGAGGGAGAGAAAGAGTTTTGGTTTTATCAATTTACACAACTGGTCCCTGTGGTTTTAAACTTTTGTTACTTTATGTACAAACTTAATAATTTAAGTTTCAAAAATGGCACAATGCCCCCTGAACTTTTATTATTATTATTATTACTTTTATTATTATTATTATTTTAGGTATTATAATTCTACCCCCTTAAAACAATTTCGTCCACGAAATTGCTAGGTACAGATCGAACAAAGATATGACATAACGTACACAGAGGAGTGAAACTCAACAAGTGAACAAAATAACTCATAATTATTCAATTGCTGAAACAGAATCGATTCGGCAGACAAAATCGTATAAGAGATGACTAATGTGATGTTCAAGAAACAGATAAATGATAACTTCCTAACTGATAACAGAAACATATAAAAGATAATAACTAAGAGGTAAATAGATACGGATATTGAGAACGGATTTCATCTTCTACCTCCCATGTAGCTTCGCGTTCGGAATGGTTTTTCCATAATACCTTAACAAAAGGAATAGTTTTTCCATAATACCTTAACAAAAGGAATAGTTTTCTTACGCACAATGCATTCTTGTCGGTAAAGTATGGCCTCGGGTTCCTCCTCGAATGATAAGTCTTCACGAATCAGATGAAGCGGATAATTTACAACGTGAAGAGGATGATAATTGTACCCCCTTAAAAGAGATACATGAGAGACGTTATGCACATGTGACAGTTGAGGTGGTAATGCTAAACGGTAGGAGACCTCACCAACTCTTTCTAGAATGTCAAATAGTCCGATAAACCGTGGACTAAGTTTCCCTTTAAGACCAAAACGTCGTACGCCTTTGCAAGGTGAAACCTTCAGGAATACTTTTTCACCGACCTTAAACTCCAAAAGTCGACGGTGTCGGTCTGCATAACTTTTCTGCCTACTTTGAGCTTCCTTTAACTTTTCTCTAGCAATGACAACTTTCTCATTCGTGATCTGAACTAACTCGGGTCCTTCGATGACTCTTTCACCGACCTCTTCCCAATAAATAGGTTCTCTACATTTACGACCATACAATAATTCAAAACGTGCCATGCCAATGCTAGCTTGCCAACTATTATTGTAGGCAAACTCGACCAAACATAAATATTCATCCCAATTCCCAGTTCACTTCTCGCTTTTGGAAGGGTTTGCAAGCTGCATGGGGTACCAAGTTGAGGTTTAGTACGACGTTTCATCCTCAGACTGACGGTCAGTCGGAGCGTACTATTCAGACACTTGAGGACATGCTTCGAGCTTGTGTCTTAGAGCGGACTGGGAACTGGGATGAGTACTTGTGTTTGGTCGAGTTTCCTTACAACAATAGTTGGCAAGCTAGCATTGGCATGGCACCTTTCGAATTATTGTATGGTCGTAAATGTAGAGCACCTATTTATTGGGAAGAGGTCGGTGAAAGAGTCATTGAAGGACCCGAGTTAGTTCAAATCACGAATGAGAAAGTTGTTATTGCTAGAGAAAAGTTAAAGGAAGCTCAAAGTAGACAGAAAAGTTATGCAGACCGACACCGTCGACTTTTGGAGTTTAAGGTCGGTGACAAAGTATTCCTGAAGGTTTCGCCTTGCAAAGGCGTACGACGTTTTGGTCTTAAAGGGAAACTTAGTCCACGGTTTATCTGACCATTTGACATTCTAGAAAGAGTTGGTGAGGTCTCTTACCGTTTAGCATTACCACCTCAACTGTCACATGTGCATAACGTGTTTCATGTATCTCTTTTCAGGGGATACAATTATCATCCTATTCACGTGGTTAACTATCCACTTCACTTGATTCGTGAGGATTTATCATTCGAGGAAGAACCAGAAGCTATCCTTGACCGACAAGAACACATTATGCGTAAGAAAACTATTCCTTTTGTTAAAGTATTATGGAAAAACCATTCCGAACGCGAAGCTACATGGGAGATGGAAGACACAATCCGTTTCAAATATCCAAATCTTTTTACAGCTTAGTACTTGGTTTTTATTAATGTATTTTTGACATATTCTGGCTTTACGCTATAAAGATATCAGTTATGAATTTCTGACCATCAGACTATCTGTTACATGTTTCTATTATTGTGATTAGCTCTGTCTCTACATCTAAATGATTATGAGTTATCTCATTCACTCGTTGATTCTTTATCACTCCGTGTACGTATGTCATTTCCTGGTTCGATCTGTACCTAGCAATTTCGTGGACGAAATTATTTTAAGGGGGGTAGAATTATAATACCCATAATAATAATAATAATAATAATAATAATAATAATAATAATAATAATAATAATAATAATAATAAAAGTTCAGGGGGCATTTGTGCCATTTTGGAAACTTAAATTATTAAGTTTTGAGCATGAAATAAAGAGAATGTAAACCACAGGGACCATTTATGTAATTAAAGAAAACTATCAGTCCCCACCCCCGTTTTGCCAATTTACCTCGCCGGCTACTGTTCCGGCCAAAACCGCGAACTCCGGCGTCCCCAAAACGCATTTTAAACTTGGTTTTTAAACCCCACAACGCACCAAAACATTAGTGGGACAGATTAGATTCTAAACACACAGTACACTTGATCGGATTACAGCTCACGATTGCACTAATCCAACCACTTTATTCCCGATCGGTTACAACTCAAAAACCTACTCGAATCTTAATAATAATTGAATTAAAGTTACCTAATCAATCATATACCTGTTTCCAATCGATTCCAACTCACAAATCCAACAGAAACAAACACAAACTCTCTGTTCGATCTCTCTAAGTCACGGACCTGCAACTCGGTTGAAAACCTCAATCCGACCCCTCTATCTTGCAATTGATAGAGGGCTTTTCATCATTTGATCCAGTGGGAGCTTCCTGTAAAACGAATTGAAATATTATCCACATTTGCACATCGATTGGACCTCGGGCAGCCGCGACCTATCCATCGATTATCCTCGACGTTTTGAACTCCAATTCAGGTAATTAAGAACACCTATACACTCGATTTAGGGTGGAGAACAAAAGCTCTATGCTTAATACAATTAACATAATCGAATTTGTGGTCAATTGGGTTGAATTCGAATTAGGGTTTATGTGAACTTGGAGGATTTGGGGGTTTTGGTTCGGGATTGGTTAAAAGGATTAAAAACCAATACAGGTTAGGCCCAGGCGCCCTACCCTGCTGGTTAAAGCGAAAGAGGGATGGGCAGGAGGTCACGGGTTCGAACCCGAGCCCTGCCATATTTTTTTAAAGCCCTTTTTAAACTTTAAAAATTATGTAAAAATTACCAAAAATTATAAAAATCTTTTTATAAACTTTGTTCATTTTTTTAATCACCAATCTTATTTTCTGTAATCTTCTTTAAGTTTAAACCTTTATAAAACAATATAACAAAGACATTTAGTTTAACCATTTTTATGGATTCTTTTAAATAAGTGGTAAAAATCAGATTAAATGTAAAACTTCTTTTATAAAAGTACCCAATTAATTTTATATAAATTAATTTATTAAAAACACCTTAACAATTTTTATATATATTGTTAACAAACGTTATAAGTAGTTTATTTTGTTTAAAAATAAACATTAAATAGCTGAATTAGGTCCGTATTTTACAGCCAACTTACAGAGGCCATAACTTTTTCATAACAGATTCAAATCAGTAAAACCTTATGTCCATGGCGAATTTCGTCGAATGGCGAATCCGTTGATATATAAAACATCGAAAAACTCATTCGTTTAGACCTCTAAACAATCGTTTTCGTAACAGCTAGCAGTTCTGTGCAGCTGTAAAGATCCACGTTTTTCTCATATTTTGGTAATCCAAATCAGAAACTTTTCTAAATGAAAGTTGTTTAGAAATCACTAATCTAGTAAAATGGAGATTTTCAGAATTTTTAAACGTCGTTTAGTATTTTTAACGAGTGCAAATAGACAGGGGCAGAACTGGAATTTTTCCAATCTAAAATAGGAAAGTCCAAACTATAATTTGCGTTACGTTATCGTAGGTTCTCGCGGCGTTAACCGAGCCTAGATCTTCGTCAGAATTTCTGGTGGAATGGTATGAAAGAAGACGTGGCTAGATTTGTTAGCAGATGTCTTACTTGTCCACAAGTTAAGATTGAGCATCAAAGAGCTAGTGGACTGCTTCAGCCACTACCTATTCCTGTATGGAAATGGGATGATATTTCCATGGATTTTGTGATAGGGTTGCCAAGAACATTCAAGAAGAATGATGCAATATGGGTTGTAGTTGACAGATTGGCAAAGTCGGCTCACTTTCTCCCAATTCAGCAAGGATTTTCGGTTAGCAAACTATCTGAAGTGTTTACACAAGAGATTGTTAGACTTCATGGCACTCCGGTGTCTATCGTGTCTGATCGAGACCCAAGGTTCACTTCTCGCTTTTGGAAGGGTTTGCAAACTGCATGGGGTACCAAGTTGAGGTTTAGTACGACGTTTCATCTTCAGACTGAAGGTCCGTCGGAGCGTACTATTCAGACACTTGAGGACATGCTTCGAGCTTGTGCCTTAGAGTGGACTGGGGACTGGGAACTGGGATGAGTACTTGTGTTTGGTCGAGTTTGCTTACAACAATAGTTGGCAAGATAGCATTGGCATTGCACCTTTCGAATTATTGTATGGTCGTAAATGTAGAGCACCTATTTGTTGGGAAAAGGTCGGTGAAAGAGTCTTTGAAGGACCCGAGTTAGTTCAAATCACGAATGAGAAAGTTGCTATTGCTAGAGAAAAGTTAAAGGAAGCTCAAAGTAGACAGAAAAGTTATGCAGACCGACACCGTCGACTTTTGGAGTTTAAGGTCGTTGACAAAGTATTCCTGAAGGTTTCGCCTTGCAAAGGCGTACGACGTTTTGGTCTTAAAGGGAAACTTAGTCCACGGTTTATCGGACCATTTGACATTCTAGAAAGAGTTGGTGAGGTCTCCTACCGTTTAGCATTACCACCTCAACTGTCACATGTGCATAACGTCTTTCATGTATCTCTTTTAAGGGGGTACAATTATCATCCTCTTCACGTTGTGAATTATCCGCTTCATCTGATTCATGAAGACTTATCGTTCGAGGAGGAACCCGAGGCCATACTTGACCGACAAGAACGCATTATGCGTAAGAAAACTATTCCTTTTGTTAAGGTATTATGGAAAAACCATTCCGAAAGCGAAGCTACATGGGAGATAGAAGATGAAATCCGTTCTCAATATCCGTATCTATTTACCTCTTAGTTATTATCTTTTATATGTTTCTGTTATCAGTTAGGAAGTTATCATTTATCTGTTTCTTGAACATCACATTAGTCATCTCTTATACGATTTTGTCAGCCGAATCGATTCTGTTTCAGCAATTGAATAATTATGAGTGATTTCGTTCACTTGTTGATTTTTACTACTCCGTGTACGTTATGTCATATCTTGTTCGATCTGTACCTAGAAATTTCGTGGACGAAATTGTTTTAAGAGGGGTAGAATTATAATACCCGTAAAAAATATAATAATAATAATAATAATAATAATAATAATAATAATAATAATAATAATAATAATAATAATAATAATAATAATAAAAGTTCAGGGGGTTAAAATTTCCAATTTTGAAACTTTAAAAGAAAGTTTTTACATAAGATAGTAAACATAATAAACCACAGGGACCATTTGTGTAATTTGTAAAAAAACCATTTCTCGCCACCGTCGATCACCTCGCCGGCCACTATTCCGGCGACACTCCGGCAAGCCAAACCACTTTAAACCACTCGGATTCAACTCGATTAAACAACCCCGACACACTAACGTGTAAGATTCGAACTTGTTTCCCCACTTTAATTTGAAAAATGTAAAAGATAGTGCGATCTAAACCGACCCACGATCTTCGGTCCCTTTTCCAGCCACAAATCGAACTAAACAACAATAATAATCAAATTGAGTCGACCTAATCAATCATTTATCTAATATTAATCTGTATACACCCTCAATTTCACCCGAAACAGCCAAAAATCTCAGATTCGATCTCCATCTTTCATCGTGACCTGCAACTATTCGAATACCATCTTCAGTGCTTCAAAACTCGAATTAAACAGAGGGCTTTTTGTCCTTGAGTTCATTAGAAACTTCCTGTGCAAGGAATTTGATTATCATCGTGATTTGGGCATCGAACCGAGTCCTCCCCAACCGCGACTGTTCATCGTGTGCTCTTGATACCTTTCCAAAACGAACCAGCTAATTAGAACCACCTACATACTCGGTTTCACGTGGGCAATCAAAGCCCTAAGCTTGATTTCATAAACAACATCCAATTGAGGTTCAATTTTGGATTAAGCGAATCTAGGGTTCATAAGGGAATTTGGGAATTTTCTAAAATTGTGTTTAAAACAATTAAAAGCTGAGAACTAATGCGGCTGAGGCCTTTGGTTCACTGGTTAGTTACATGCATGCAATCCGAGAGGTCCCGGGTTCGAACCCGGGCACCTCCATGTTTTTTTAGAAGGCTTTTAGCCTTAAATAAATTACAGAAAATTTTTTAAAAAAACATACAAATCATTTGGTAGACTTCAAATATTTTTAAAGGTCACCATATATTTTCTATATTTTTCTATTTTCAATTAAATAAACATTTTTGTAATAAAACATGTTAACAAAGAATGTTTTTGAATAATTCTTTAAAAAGAATAGATTTTTAATAATAATTAATAAATTATTATTAGTCTAAACGTTTCCTTTCACTTAGTATTGTTTAAATCATGATTTATACTTATTTATAAAATATTTCTAAACCTGTAACGGATGTGTTTTAACCAAAAATGATTTTACGGTTTATCAAAATACCTTGATTTATACGTATTTTACAGCCAACTTACAGAGGCCATAACTTTTTCATAACAGATTCAAATCAGTTAAACCTTATATCCATGACGAAGTTCGTTGAAAGTCGAATCCGTTGACATATAAAACATCGAAAAACTCATTCGTTTAGACCTCCAAACAGTCGTTTTCGTAACAGCTAGCGGTTCTGCGCAGCTGTAAAAATCCACGTTTTTCTCATATTTCGGTAATCCAGATCAGGAACTTTTCTAAATCAAAGTTGTTCAAAAATCACTAATCTAGTAAACTGGAGATTTTCAGAATTTTTAAATGTCGTTTAGTATTTTTAACGAATGCGAAAAGACAGGGGAAGAAATGGAATTTTTCCAATCTGAAATAAGAAAATCCAGACTATAACTTGAATTACAATATCGTAGGTTCACGCGGCGTTAACTGAGCCTAGACCTTTTTCTGATTATTGTCATTCGTGTATAAGGTACGGATTCTTGATTATTTTATCTTAGTATAAAACTTATTCTTTTCCGTTACTTTGTAGTACGGATATTTGATACCTTTAGTATGTGGTCTTCACTTCCGTTGATATGACTTGTTTGGCCTTCGGTATTTTACTAGTCGTCTATCATTATTTATTTAGTTATGCGCTGACTCGTTCGATTGATTATTTTTACTTATTGAGACTTATAGCATGCGATATATATCTTATAAATTTGTGCTCATTATTGCATGTTCCCATAAATAATTTTATTGATATGTCATATGTTGGTAGCTGTACTACCATTTGATTTAGCACTCTGTTACCCGAGCTTGTCCGACATGTCATTGTGGCGTCAATGACATGACACTTTTCGTGACGGTGTTTATAAATAGTTCACGGTGTCTCCGTTAACACGTTAGTACTCAGGTAGTACTTTGGCCATAATATGTGGGTGGCGGATCGATCCTAGTTCAGTTCAGACCAGTTCAGTTCCGGGGGATGGAATCATGTGTGTATGCCCCACACACCATCTCATTAGTGCATAGTCTAGCTAGCTATGTACTTATTAGTTCAGTTTCGGCTCTGGGTACTTCTTATATTACACGACTTATTTTGTTTGTATATACACGTCGTGTAGATCAGTTCAGTTTTAGTATTAGGTGTTCAGTTCAGTATCTGTATTATATGTTTAGAATCAGATTTCCTTTTCAATACCATATGATCCGTTCAGTATCAGATATCAGTATTTTATATTTCGAATCACTACTATTGTTCTTTCCGTCACTGATCAACTTTTGGCTCAGCCACCAAAGAAAATATGGCTGAGCTAAAAGTTGCTCAGTGACGGAAAGAACAATAGTAGCGATTCGAAACATAAAATACCGATATCTGATACTGAACGGATCATATGGTATTGAAACGGAAATCTGATTCTAAACATATAATACTGATACTGAACTGAACATGTAATACTGAAACTGAACTGATCTACACGACGCGTATATACAAACAAAATAATTCGTGTAATATAAGAAGTAGCCAGAGCCGAAACTGAACTGATAAGTACATAGCTAGCTAGACTATGCAGCAATGAGATGGTGTGTGGGCGTACACACATGATTCCATCCCCCAGAACTGAACTGATCTGAACTGAATTGATCTGAACTGAATTAGGGTCGATCCATCCGCCTCCCAAATATTATGGCCAAAGTACTACCTGAGTACTAACGTGTTAACGGAGACGCCGTGAACTATTTATAAACACCGTCACGAAAAGTGTCATGTCATTGATGCCACAATGACATGTCGGACAGCTCGGGTAACAGAGTGCTAAATCAAATAGTAGTACAACTATCAACACGTAACGTATCAATAGAATATCTATAGGAACATGCAATAATGAGCACAATTTATAAAATATATATTGCATGCTACAGGTCTTCAACAAGTAATATTAATAAGTCGAACGACTGTTAAAGGAATTCGTGTTTAGATCATCTTAGTAAATTATTTTCTGTATTGATAAGTTAGGGTTCTTATGATTTGGGAATTTTACTAATTAATGGATTTAAGAATTTAAAACCAAGATAAACCACGGCTGTATGCCTTGGTTCACTGGTTAGTCTCATGCCCCATAACCTTGAGGTCCCGGGTTCGAACCCGAGCCCCTGCCATATTTTTTTAGAGCCTTTTTGACATTTTTAAAATATGTAAAAATTCTAAAAAAATTATAAAAATTAGTTTTATAAACCTTGTTTATTTTAAAAGTTATCTGATTATTTTCTATAAATTTATTTATTTAAAAACATTAACAAATTTTATATATATTATTAACAAACGTTATAAATAGTTTATTTTGTTTAAAAATAAACTTTAAATAGTTGACCTAGGCCCGTATTGTACAACCAACTTACTGAGGCCATAACTTGTTCATAACAGATTCAAATCAGTGAAACCTTATGTCCATGACGAAGTTCTTCGAAAACGAATCCGTTGATATATAAAACATCGAAAAAACTCATTCGTTTAGACCTCCAAACAGTCGTTTTCGTAACAGCTAGCAGTTCTGTGCAGCTGTAAAAATCCACGTTTTTCTCATATTTCGGTAATCCAAATCAGGAACTTTTGTAAATGAAAGTTGTTCAAAAATCACTAATCTAGTAAACTGGAGATTTTCATAATTTTTAAACGTCGTTTAGTATTTTTAACGAGTGCGAACAGACAGGGGCAGAACTAGAACTTTTCTAATCTGAAATAAGAAAATCCAAACTATAATTTGAATTACTTGTAAGGCCCACCTTTCTCAGGGAAGCCTCACAGTCGGTCATTCACAGCAAAACATCGAGTTAAAACAGTCATTTACTCATATGTGTATAAATATATATTGCAGCGGAAAATACTGTAAATTTCAATCCATTACAAATGAAATATAAACATTGTCTTTAATTCTTAAAATCTATTTAAGGTCCTATTAATCTTTTCTTCATCAGGGATGGCAGTCTTCTAGTGCCAAGTAGCTTCAGTCCCATGCCTCTATTCCGTAGCTCTAACTCTTATCTGTCAACTGATATGCACACAAAAGTCAGCTTCGCTGAGTGAATTCTAGGTTTACTTTGCTAAATAACTTTCGTAAGAGACATTAGCTTTATCAGTTGAAAATTTGTTCTCGTCTATCAAGCATCCATACATACAGGCTATCACTTTATCGATACTTTATCGTTGCTTTTCATTTCTCGTTATTTATTACTCTTCTTTATCCGTCAATTCTCTGTCACTATCGGTGCCTAGGCTCGCCTAGGACTTTACCGACACGCCAATTAAGGGCTTACAGTCGTACTCGATCGGGCCATTATTGTCATGCCAATTCAGGGCTTACAGACCTGCCTGTTCGAGCATTACTTTATCCGGGTGAGGGCACAACAAATGCAACCCTCCTTTAGCCATTGCTTGCAAGTCTTTACTTTATCCCTTGCCTGCAGGACTTTACTTGCAAGACTTTACTTTATCCAGGTACACGTTATGGGCCCAATAACAATTCTTTAAGTTTCACTTATATCTTTAGTTTTCATATACACTTAACACATAATAAGAAGCAAACTCTTAGTCCAAGCATTCACATTTCATCAATCATAAGAGATGAACTAGATAACTGACCCTCCGCGGGACAGCGGGGGTTCGGGGGCGGCAGCCCCTGATAGCGGGGTTCTAGGGGCAGCAACCCCTAGTGGGGTCCAAGGGGCAACGCCCCTGGCTTGGGTCGGGCTGCCAGGTCAGCGCGCCCGAAAATTATTTTGAACAATTTAAATGGCACATTTTACTTTAGGAAATTTATTTTCTTGATAAAAGGTCTTAAAAACCGTCATCATAAAAGTATGTAATTCAGTATGCATATCACCCCAAAACATTGAAAACGGGTAAAGGAGGAGTCTAGAACTCACCTGAACTTGTCCCAGTAGCTTAAATTCTAAGTCACTTAAGCTATAGCCTGAATACTCTAGCTGCACAAAAGTTAATACGCAAAAACGTCATTTTCTTCATAGTTTCGCTGCCAGTTTCGCTGGTAGTTTCGCTGCCAGTTTCGCTGGCAGTTTCGCTACCAGTTTCGCTGGGCAGCACTTCTGCTAGTTTCGCTAGACAGATTCGCTGCCTTGAGCGCCCAAGTTTCGTTGGAATTTCCTAGTTTGCTATGTCTATAGGTCAGCCTAAGTACTTAGCGAAGTTATCAGCGAAACTATAGTTTCGCAGTAGCGAAACTGTAGTTTCGCTAGGATCTCCTAGTTTCGCTGGATAAATGCACAGTTTCGCTGGATGAATACTTAAATTCGCTGGATCGGGGACCAGTTTCGCTGGATGAACAGAAACTCAGATCCAGCCCGTTTTTAACCTAAAACCTTAACTTTTTACGTCCAAATCCTTAGTTTACCTTCCATGAAACCAAATCTAAGCTTTTTACACGTTTTCATACGTAAAAATTCGACCTTTATGTGTTTCTTTAAACTTTTCAAAACCCCAAAACCCTAGAATCCGGGTTTGATCTACAGAGGGCCTTAGAGGTCGATTCTCACCTTGTTTTGTTGCTCTTTCCTTGTGTTTTGATGCTCCAATCCACCAGAACTTCAATCCTTCCAACCTTTAAGCTCCAAATCTTGAATTTCTTCACTTTCTCTCTCTACTTTCTCTCTCTATGAATTTGGTGGCTAGGGTTGTAATGTGATGGAACGGGACTGATTATGCATGTTTAAGGGCTGATTAGGGCTTTTAAACCCACCAAGTCTAGCCCATTAAGGCTAATTTGATCCATAGCCCACTAATTTAGCCCTTTATTTCTTAAATTAACCCTTAAAAGCCCGTTATTATTAAATGGCTTGTTTCGGGAAATTTCGGGGCGTTACATTACAATATCGTAGGTTCTCTCGGTGTTAACCGAGCCTAGACATTGTTTCTGATTATTGTCATTCGTGTATAAGGTACGGATTCTTGGTTATTTTTATCTTAGTATAAATCTTATTCTTTTCCGTTACTTTATAGTACGGATTTTGATACCTTGTTTCTGTTAATATGACTTCTTATGCCTTTATTTGTCATATATCATTATTTACTTAGTATGCTCCTACTCGTTCGACTTATTAATTTTACTTGTTAAGACTTATATCATGCAATATATATTTGATAAATTCGTGCTCATTATTGCATGTTCCCAAAAATAATTTTATTGATACATCATATGTTGGTAGCTGTACTACCATTTGATTTGACACTCTGTTACCCGAGCTTATCTGACATGTCATTGTGGCATCAATGACGTGACACTTTTGGTGACGGTGTTTATAAATAGTTCACGACGTCTCCGTTAACACGTTAGTACTCAAGTAGTACTTTGGCCATAATTATTTGGGAGGCGGATGGATCGATCCTAGTTTAGTTCAGATCAGTTCAGTTCCGGGGGATGGAATCATGTGTGTACGCCCCACACACCATCTCATTTGTACTTAGTCTAGCTAGCTATGTACATATCAGTTCAGTTTTGGCTCTGGGTACTTCTTATATTACACGACTTATTTTGTTTGCATATACGCGTCGTGTAGATCTGTTAAGTTTCAGTATTACATGATCAGTTCAGTATCAGTATTATATGTTTAGATACAGATTTCCGTTTTCAATACCGTATGATCAGTTCAGTATCAGATATCAGTCTTTTTATGCTTCAAATCACTACTATTGTTATTTCCGTCACTGAGCAACTTTTGGCTCAGCCGTATTTTTCTTTGGTGGTGTTTTCTTATTTGATTGTAGGTAATTAGGGTAATCTGGGAAATCTGTGAAGAGTGGTTGAAGATCAAGATTATATTATATTTTAATTGATGCAATGAACAACTTAATTAGATTCTTTCGGATTATCAGGTTTGTTTGAATTTATCTCTTTTGACCGTCTCTTTAATATCATGGATTTGGTTTTTGATTTGATATGTGTAATAGTGACACGTCAGCATCTCCGGCTTGGGGTGTTACAGTTATGCTCACACCTGGTTAGTTTACAGAGACAAAATAAATGCAAAGATCCACGTGTCATGACGTCACCCGACACAATGGTGACTTGTGTCGTGGTTAGTCAGTTCGACGACTAGTGTAATTTATTAAAATCCTGAGGGTCTCTGCTAAGGCATCGGCTCTAGCTATCCTCTTTGATTAATATCACCTGAAAAGATATGCTCAAAACGGTCAACATAGTTGTTGGTGAGCTTCGCATGTTTTAAGTAATAAAAGATATTAAGATGAAAACAACTTGTAAGTTTAATAAGAGTTACTGTGACTATACTTATGTATAGGCGGTTTTACCGGTTATAAATAGCTGAATATGACGTAGCAAGATCCACAAAGCGCATACGTATAGTTCACAACCAAACCAATCTTTAGGTCCCATTATCGGAACTAATGGTTGTAATGAAAAATAAGTTCACATGACGTAGCAAGATCCACAAAGCGCATACGTATAGTTTACAACCAAACCAATCCTTAGGTCCCATTACTAGAACTAATGGTTGTAATGAATGCTCGGCAAAGAAGAACCACAAAGTAGACCCGCAAAGAAGAACCACACCGCCGAGAGCATCCAAGAACAATAGCATTCACAAGTAATCATTACACCACCCATAGCATCAAAGTAATAGCACATAGTAATGTAAAACCACCAAGTAACATACAAGGTAGCAACATAGCATAGAGTCAAGAGTCATAATAACATCATTCAATAAGATAAGCAATATAAGTTAACCATAAATGTTACAGCAGACTTCCACTAGGGAAGATTCTTGAAAATGTGTTAATAAGTAAGCATTCTTTTCCCCCAAGTTTAAAAATATTTAAAAGTTATATAAGCGTAAAAAGGGGCCACGAAACTCACCTTGAATTGATGTAATAAATGAACAAGAGCTTCAAAGAATAAGGGCAATGCACAATCAAACACGATCAACACCTATTAGTAATTGTAATTAAGTCTTTGAAATGTGTTCAACACGAATAGATACATTTGGTCAGATTTGGGTCGGTTCGGTTTGACGCACACGATTTGTTATACAACACCATGTAATGATAATATTACTAATATTGATTAAATAATAATAATTGTATTGTTATTAATAAAAATAATCATAATCATAATTATAATAATAATAATTGTATTATTAACGAATTATATTCATGATGGTATAGTAATATTAATATAGTTAATAGTAATGGTAATACTACGAATAATAATAATTATACGACTTATGTTAATGATAATAATGATTTTGATAATAATAAGAATAAGAATAATGATATATAGATAATGTTTGTCCCTAAATAATAATTTAATGATTTAACCCCTTATTTAAAGTCTATTTTTATAAAAATAATTGTTTATAATATTTATAGATAAGATTTTACAAAAATTATTAAGGTTTTTAAATAAAATAAATTTATAGAAAATAATAATATAACTTTTAAAATAAATAAAGTTTATAAAAACTATTTTTATAATTTTTAAGAATTTTTCTGTATTTTTTTACAATTGTAAAAAAATACAGAAAAATTCTTAAAAATTATAAAAATAGTTTTAATAAACTTTATTTATTTTAAAAGTTATATTATTATTTTCTGTAAATTTATTTTATTTAAAAACCTTAATAATTTTTATAAAATATTATCTATAAATATTATAAACAATTATTTTTATAAAAATAGACTTTAAATAAGGGGTTAAATCATTAAATTATTATTTAGGGACAAACATTATCTATATATCATTATTCTTATTCTTATTATTATCAAAATCATTATTATCATTAACATAAGTCTTATAATTATTATTATTCGTAGTATTACCATTACTATTAACTATATTAATATTACTATACCATCATGAATATAATTCGTTAATAATACAATTATTATTATTATAATTATGATTATGATTATTTTTATTAATAACAATACAATTATTATTATTTAATCAATATTAGTAATATTATCATTACATGGTGTTGTTGTATAACAAATCGTGTGCGTCAAACCAAACCGACCCGAATCCGACCAAATGTATCTATTCGCGTTGAACACATTTTAAAGACTTAATTACAATTACTAATAGGTGTTGATCGTGTTTGATCGTGCATTGCCCTTATTCTTTGAAGCTCTTGTTCATTTCATTACATCAATTCAATGTGAGTTTCGTGGCCCCTTTTTACGCTTATATAACTTTTAAACATTTTTAAACTTGGGAGAAAAGAATGCTCGTCTACTTAACATATTTTCAAGCACCTTCTCTAGTGGAAGTCTGCTGCAACATTTATGGTTAACTTATGTTGCTTATTTTATTGAATAATGTTATAATGACTCTTGACTCTAAGCTATGTTGCTACTTTGTATGTTACATGGTGGCTTTACATTACTATGTGCTATAACTTGATACTATGTGTTGATGCTATATGTTGTATGATTACTTGTGAATGCTATTGATCTTGGATGCTCTCGGCGGTGTGGTTCTTCTTTGTGGGTCTACTTTGTGGTTCTTCTTTGCCGAGCATCCATTACAACCATTAGTTCCAGTAATGGGACCTAAGGATTGGTTTGGTTATAAACTATACGTATGCGCTTTGTGGATCTTGCTACGTCATGTGAACTTATTTTTCGTTACAACCATTAGTTCTGATAATGGGACCTAAGGATTGGTTTGGTTGTGAACTATACGTATGCGCTTTGTGGATCTTGCTACGTCATATTCAGCTATTTATAACCGGTAAAACCGCCTATACATAAGTATAGTCGCGGTAACTCTTATTAAACTTACAAGGTGTTTTCATCTTAATATCTTTTATTACTTAAAACCTACGAAGCTCACCAACAATTATGTTGACCGTTTTGAGCATATCTTTTCAGGTGATATTAATCAAAGAGGATAGCTAGAGCCGATGCCTTAGCAGAGACCCTCAGGATTTCAATAAATTACACTAGTCGTGGAACTCACTAACCACGACACAAGTCACCATTGTGTCGGGTGACGTCATGACACGTGGATCTTTGCATTTATTTTGTCTCTGTAAGCTAACCAGGTGTTATGACGATCCCGTCCGTTACATCCTCGTGTTTCCGCTATAAGTGGGGGTGTGACAGATTGGTATCAGAGCCTTGGATATATAGAATTAGGTGGAGAATCGACCTAGACTATAACCTAAGAACATTCATATAGAATGCATGCTAGGGATTGTGTGCATTTGATATTTCCTAAATGTCTTCATGATTTGTGTAACACATAGACACGTGTATTCTGGATTTCCTGGCAAAAGGCCTACGGGCTAAGGCAAGCATATCGTATAAATCTCCTTGCGAGACCAGTTATGCTTACCTGGGGATTTCTGGGATGAGTGATAAACTATGGTCAATACACAAGTCTATAAGGCAAATGGGTCAAGTATATTAAGTCTATGGATTTAATATTACATGTATATTTCTCTATGCTTGTTTCTTGTATCTATACCTGATTCTATACATATGTACTTGCTATCTGAACATCCCGAAGGAGACACTACTACTCTTAGTCTTTCTCCATGGGATACCTTTATACTAGAATTTTACGCTTGTATGCGCACAACATCATATCATTAGGTTGGAATACCTAAACATAAGGGAACTTCGGTGATCACGCGTAGCGTCGATCTCGGATATTAAATCCGACCTTATCATGGTTATGACTGAAATCCTGAAAGTATGAAGGATATGCAGTTATCATTATACATATTGTGCTTATGTGCTTATAGTCTACTTGTTGTTACATACTATTATTGGAATACTATTGGCTTATGGACATGAGGACATTACATGATTTGTGCTTGATTAATCTAAATAATACTATGATGTTAACTTGGGGTAAGTGAAACTAAGGGTGATCATGCAAGGCAAATTACCATTACGGGTGCACACGTAATTGCAATTCACCATGCATAAGAAGTCTGGTTAATCTTACCATGAGGTAACGATCATGAGTATCACAAGTTTCTATTCTATACCCTAAGGTGCTAGGATCATAATTCTAGTAAGACCTTGCTAAGGGTAACAAAACATTACTTGCTATTACTCAAGTCCTATCCTACTTAGAGCCTTCATAGTGTTTTCAATCATTAACCTTATTCTTTATAAGACATTCCTCCACTTAGTATTTCAGTAACTGAATGCTTAGAATGAAAGTGAGTTACATGAATGTAGAGGGTGATGATACTCTCTACACATACAATATGTTATTATTTGAGATAATGCTAAGGGAAATTGGGATGTTATGTAACTAGTTTAGGTGTCATTCAAGGTATATCGTGGATGTGGTGGGAACGCTACGGGGAACCTTATATATAAACATCACCGGTATACTAAGAATGTGCTTAAACTGAGCTACATAATAATCTTAATGGACCGAAGCATAGGTTATTAGAAATTGAGTCAGTTTTGTATGTATTCTACCCTTGTTCAAGTTTCCCAAGGTGATTTCATATCTTTGAAAGAAAATGATGCTATAATCTATTCAGAAATAAGGAGATCCTTCTATATCGAAATTTCAGTTTCTAAAATAATAGGAAAATCCCTGGATAGCCCGGTAAGAATGTGGAGAAGAACCAAAACACTGGCTTTTTGGGAAGCCTCCCCACCGTGCTCACGGCCCGGCTGGCCTGCCAGCGGTAGTGGGAATTATCCCGTTCCCTGTTCAAAGACTTGGTTGGATGCGGGATCTATCATGCGGTGACTAAAGTTCACATCTTTCTGTGATCAGAAGATGGCGCCTAAAAGAGTCACCCATAGAACCAATCAAGAAGCTGAAGCCCCACAAAACAGGGGTAGGGGTAGACCATCAAGAACTGATGGTGCTCCAGCTGGCGATAATCAGGAAACTGGCAATCCTGACATAGCTGCTATGATTGCTCAGCAGCTGGCTACATTAATTCCGACCATTGTGACTCAAGTAAGCGACACCCTGCTGAATCATCCTCTCCATGAGGATCATAATACCAATGGACAACCCAACCAAGGAGTAGAGGAAGTTACTGGCATTGGTAAAGCAAATGGGAACGAAGCTGGAGTCGATCATACTAAACGGGGATGGTCATATAAAGAATTTGTGGCCTGCAAACCCTGAGAATTCGATGGGAAAGGTAGAGCAATAGCCTTAACTAGGTGGCTTGAGAAGATGGAGGCAGTAATCGATATTAGTGAATGCCTCGACAGCCAACGAATCAAATATGCCACGTGTTCACTTCAAGGCAAGGCGTTAACCTGGTGGAACACCCAGGTTCAGGCTAGAGGAAGGGAGTCAGCAATGCAGATGACTTGGGATGAGTTTAAAGCATTGATTTCCGAGGAATATTGTCCTCTTAATGAAATGCAGAAACTCGAGCAAGAGTTCTGGAATCATGCGATGGTGGGAGCTGGGCACGCAACATACACTAATCGTTTCCACGAATTGGCAAGATTGGTTCCGCACTTGGTAACCCCGGAATCCAAGAGGATCGAGAGGTATATTTGGGGACTTGCGCCTCAAATCCGAGCACTGGTAACAGCAGCTGCTCCTCCTACAATCCAGAGCTCAATTCTGAAGGCTGGCGCTCCTACTGATGAAATGGTGAGAACCGGACTGCTGGGTAAGGGAGCAGAGAAGAGAAAGGAGGTTGGGGAAACGAGCCGGTATGATGTCGGAAGATTTGATAAGAAGGCCAAGACAACCCCAAATTTTGTGGCTGTGACACAAGGAAGGAAAGAATATGTTGGGCCGTACCCTAGATGTAACACATGCACTCTTCATCATCACCCAGCAATGCTGTGTAGGACGTGTGTGACCTATAGGCGCTCGGGGCACCTAGCGAAGGATTGTAGAACTGCGCCGAATCTGGTAGTACCCGTCAACGCGGTTAACCCCGCCGGGAATGCCAGGGATTGTTATGAGTGCGGAAGTCTTGATCACTACCGAAACATGTGCCCCAGACTGAATAGGGCACCGGGTCAACAAGGAACTAACCAGCAGCAAGTGATGACCATAGCTGCTAATCTAGGCCAGGGGAATCAAGGAAATGCTGCCTGAGGACGTGCGTTCGTCATCGGGGCAAATTATGCTCGCCAAAGACCCGATCGCTCTAGATTAATATCGATTCCGAGCATGGAACATTTAAATTCTTAAATCAATTTCTTTCCCTTTATCCTTATGATTTGATTTGATCTAGCCAAATGGAACCATTTATTCCTTACTTATCAACTTTTAGTTTGAGATATCATCAACGCATGATTGAGTGATGGTAGCTTTCTTAAGCAATCTTTCTACTAAATAAAGACATTATCAACTTGTGATTAGGTCCTCCTAGACATACGAATGTTCTCGACTGTACTTATGGGTTTGATGAAGTACGTATGCAAATCTGCATTTAGAAATTTGTTACTTGCAAAACATGGTTACAAATACCTTTACAAATACAAGAAAAGACATAACTTGGCATGTGTCCAAGTGTTTTACCTATACATATGACAAAACTTAACCTCCGTATCTCCTGTTTAACTTTTCATACACTAAAAGCTTCTTATCTTAAATGACATGATAACGTTTGGGATTCTTAAATTCTGACGATTAACCTTTCATACCATTGTTGACTTTTTATTGATTTCTAGACATCACCTTACCACGAAATTATATTCTGGAAGTTGTGATTTATAAGTCTAGCATACCATGGTAACTCGTCATCATTTCCAATGTTTTCTCTCAAAACGTCTCGTAATCCACTGGAAGAGTTCAAGTTGGCATATATTATGTCAAGAGACTTGAAGGATTCCCTAAAGTGGAACATCTCAACTATAATCAAACGTCTATCACTGTCCATTCGTACACTTACCCATTTAAACCCTCTTGTTTGTTTAAGTTTCATGCTTAATCTCGGGACAGACTTAATGCTGCTAGAGATTGTCAAAAGAGCTATGCCGACAATCGTTGGAAGCCTCTGGAATTTAATGTTGGAGATCACGTTTTACTCAAAGTCTCTCCCTAGAAAGGGATTGTACGATTGGGAAAGAAAGGGAAGTTAGCCCCTCGATACGTAGGACCATTCCAGATTACGGAAAGAATCGGTCTGGTGGCTTACCGGTTATGGTTGCCATAAGAACTCAGCGGTGTACACGACACATTTCACGTATCAAACCTCAAAAAGTGTCTGGTAGATGAAACGCTACATGGTCCAATTGAGGAGATCAAGATTGACGAAAAGCTTCATTTTGTCGAAAAACCTATTGAGATCATGGACCGAAAGGTCAAATGCTTAAGGCGCAGCAAGATACCGATTGTCCGCGTGAGATGGAACTCCAAACGAGGACCAGAGTTTACGTAGGAACGGGAGGACCAGATGAAATCCAAATATCCGCACTTGTTTGTGGATACAACTTCAGGACCTAACTCCAGCTGAATTTCAGGACGAAATTCTCTCAACTGGGGGATACTGTGACAACTGTCACTGATAGGTCCGTCAATTAACGTGACACTCGTTAACTCTCCTCACGCATTTATTATTTTTCGTAATCTAATTATTGTTTTTAATCGATTTTTTCGTATACTCGTTCGTGTTAACCTTAATAATAATAATAATAACAATAACAATAAAATAAAAATAATAATAATAATAATAATAATAATAATAATAATAATGATAATAATAATAATAATAATAACAATAATAATAATAATAACAATAATAATAATAATAATATTAATAATAATAATAATAAAGTTCAGGGGGTTATTTCGCCAATTTTGAAACTTTAAAAGAAGTTTTTGACATAAAATAATAACAAATGAAACAACAGGGACCATTTGTGTAAATTATAAATTTACAACCCAAACCCCCCGGCCACCCTCGATTTCCCGGCCGCCGTCCGGCCAACTTCCTGCCGCAGCTCCGGCGAGGCCAAATCGCCCAAAATACTCAATTTTAAAACCCGAAACCTATACCAAACCGTTGGTGAACAAGATTCGAATCTAACCCACTTTAATTGATGGAATAACAGCTCACGATCGCACAATTCCAACCACTTCCACTTTCGGCCGAACAACTCCACAATCGATCGCACTAAAACACTTTAATAATCTAATTAAACCGATCTGATGGAACTTTATCTATCTGTAAATTGAATACAACTTTCAATTCAATCTAAAAACACACAAACAACTCGATTCAGTCCCCATTTCTCTCTCGACCTGCAAGTTAATCGAGAGTCACCTTTCGAGCAACAAAAGCAGAAATTGACAGAGGGCTTTTGATCGTGTACACCATTATAAACTTCCTGTGCAACAGATTTGATTCCCATCAATGATTGCATCTCGAACCAATTTCATCTAAATCGCGATTGCTTTCTTTCTGGTTTAACATTCATTCATTGAATCAGGTAAATTAAACCTACCTGTGTGCTCGTTATTACATAGGGAACAAAAGCCCCATGAATGTTTTCATTAACATAATCATTTGGATGGTCGATTTGATTCAAATCAATTAGAGTTCATCCAAATTTTGGGGATTGATTTCTATTAAGCTTTAAAGGATTTACAAACCAGAGTAAACCGCGGATGAGGCCTTGGTTCACTGGTTTTGTGCATGCTTTCTAAACAGGAGGTCCCGGGTTCGAACCCGGGCACCTTCATTCATTTTTTAAAGCCTTTTCAATTGTAAAAAAATACAGAAAAATTCTTAAAAATTATAAAAATAGTTTTTATAAACTTTGTTTATTTTAAAAGTTATATTATTATTTTGTGTAAATTTATTTTATTTAAAAACCTTAATAATTTTTATAAAATATTATCTATAAATATTATAAACAATTATTTTTATAAAAATAGACTTTAAATAAGGGGTTAAATCATTAAATTATTATTTAGGGACAAACATTATCTATATATCATTATTCTTATTCTTATTATTATCAAAATCATTATTATCATTAACATAAGTCGTATAATTATTATTATTTGTAGTATTACCATTACTATTAACTATATTAATATTACTATACCATCATGAATATAATTCGTTAATAATACAATTATTATTATTATAATTATGATTATGATTATTTTTATTAATAACAATACAATTATTATTATTTAATCAATATTAGTAATATTATCATTACATGGTGTTGTTGTATAACAAATAGTGTGCGTCAAACCGAACCGACCCGAATCCGACCAAATGTATCTATTCGCGTTGAACACGTTTTAAAGACTTAATTACAATTACTAATAGGTGTTGATCGTGTTTGATCGTGCATTGCCTTTATTCTTTGAAGCTCTTGTTCATTTCATTATCAACTCAATTCAAGGTGAGTTTCGTGGCCCCTTTTTATGCTTATACAAGTTTTTAATGTTTTCAATCTATGAGGGAAAAGTATGCTCACCCGTTTTCAATGCTGTACAATCTTACATACAATTTTTCATACTTGGAATCAATGTGATACTGTTTTGCATACATACATGGTGTTATTCTATGGGTCATCTTACAACCATTAATTCCCGGTTTGGGAACCCGCGGTTAGGTATTGGTAGTACTACTGGGTTGACACCCCCACCCATCGACGATTGGTTAACTTGTGAGTCACCAACACAGCTGCCAGCAATCAGGCCATGGGTGAATATATTTCGTCTAATTTATATGCATAACGTCATTAGGTTTGGTTGCCTAAAACACATGTTATGTGGTTTTGCTTGCTTATAACAGTATGATTCCACATCAAATTCTATACAACATCAATTACATGTTTACAATTTAAACCTACGGAACTCACCAACATTATTGTTGACATTTTTGAGCATATCTTTTCAGGTGATCATAATCAAAGAGGATAGCTAGAGCCAATGCCTTAGCAGAGACCCTCAGGATTCAATAGGCTTGCATTAGTATTGTTTATCATTTGCTTTCATTTATGAATACTATGTTGAATACTCTGTATTTGGATTCTTGGATTAATAAGACTATGATAGTCGTGGAACTGACTAACCACGACACAAGTCACCATTGTGTCGAGCAACGTCATGACACGAGGATTTTGCATATATTATGTCTCTGTAAATAAACCAAGTGTTATGACGATCCCGTCCGTCGCATCCTTGTGTTTCTGCTACAAGCGAGGGTGTGACAGATTATAATACCCGTAATAAATATAATAATAATAATAATAATAATAATAATAATAATAATAATAATAATAATAATAATAATAAAAGTTCAGGGGGTTAAAATTTCCAATTTTGAAACTTTAAAAGAAAGTTTTTACATAAGATAGTAAACATAATAAACCACAGGGACCATTTGTGTAATTTGTTAAAACCATTTCTCCCCACCGTCGATCACCTCGCCGGCCACTATTCCGGCGACACTCCGGCAAGCCAAACCACTTTAAACCACTCGGATTCAACTCGATTAAACAACCCCGACACACTAACGTGTAAGATTCGAACTTGTTTCCCCACTTTAATTTGAAAAATGTAAAAGATAGTGCGATCTAAACCGACCCACAATCTTCGATCCCTTTTCCAGCCACAAATCGCACTAAACAACAATAATAATCAAATTGAGTCGACCTAATCAATCATTTATCTAATATTAATCTGTATACACCCTCAATTTCACCCGAAACACCCAAAAATCTCATATTCGATCTCCATCTTTCATCGCGACCTGCAACTATTCGAATACCATCTTCAGTGCTTCAAAACTCGAATTAAACAGAGGGCTTTTCATCCTTGAGTTCATTGGAAACTTCCTGTGCAAGGAATTTGATTATCATCATGATTTGGGCATCGAACCGAGTCCTCCTCAACCGCGACTGTTCGTCGTATGCTCTTGATACCTTTCCAAAACGAACCAGGTAATTAGAACCACCTACACACTCGGTTTCACGTGGGCAATCAAAGCCCTAAGCTTGATTTCATAAACAACATCCAATTGAGGTTCAATTTTGGATTAAACGAATCTAGGGTTCATAAGGGAATTTGGGAATTTTCTGAAATTGTGTTTAAAACAATTAAAAGCTGAGAACTAATGCGGCTGAGGCCTTTGGTTCACTGGTTAGTTACATGCATGCAATCCGAGAGGTCCCGGGCTCGAACCCGGGCATCTCCATGTTTTTTTAGAAGGCTATTAGCCTTAAATAAATTACAGAAAATTTTTAAAAAAATATACAAATCATTTGGTAGACTTCAAATATTTTTAAAGGTCACTGAATATTTTCTACATTTTTCTAAGTTAGTTAAATAAGTATTTTTTGTAATAAAACATTTTAACAAGAATGTTTTTGAATAATTCTTTAAAAAGAATAAATCCTAAAATAATAATTAATAAATTATTATTGGTCTAAACGTTCTTAATATTGTTTAGATCATGATTATTTCAAATAATTACAAATATTGCACCATCCAAAACGTTAGCTAAGCAATAATTAAGTTCATTTAATTAAGGTTCTGAAAAATGACGTGAAATGGTTATAAACGTATAATGTAGGTGCTAGTGAAAGTTAAGGATTACTCGATTTTGTTTGCTTTTGCGCTTTGACTAAGGTACAGATTCTTGGTTGTTTTATCTTAGTATAAAACTTATTCTTTTCCGTTACTTTGTAGTACGGATATTTGATACCTTTAGTATGTCGTCTTCGCTTCCGTTGATATGACTTGTTTGGCCTTCGGTATTTTACTAGTCGTCTATCATTATTTATCTAGCTATGCGCTGACTCGTTCGATTGATTAGTTTTACTTATTGAGACTTATAGCATGCGATATATATCTTATAAATTTGTGCTCATTATTGCATGTTCCCATAAATAATTTATTGATATGTCATATGTTGGTAGCTGTAATACCATTTGATTTAGCATTCTGTTACCCGAGCTTGTCCGACATGTCATTGTGGCGTCAATGACATGACACTTTTCGTGACGGTGTTTATAAATAGTTCACGGCGTATCCGTTAACACGTTAGTACTCAAGTAGTACTTTGGCCATAATATTTGGGTGGCGGATGGATCGATCCTAGTTCAGTTCAGATCAGTTCAGTTTTGGTGGATGGAATCATGTGTGTACGCCCACACACCATCTCATTGGTGCATAGTCTAGCTACCTATGTACTTATCAGTTCAGTTTCGGCTCTGGGTACTTCTTATATTACACGACTTAATTTGTTTGTATATACGTGTCGTGTAGATCAGTTCAGTTTCAGTATTACATGTTCAGTTCAGTATCAGTATTATATGTTTAGAATCAGATTTCCGTTTTAGTACCATATGATCAGTTCAGGATCAGATATCAGTATTTTATGCTTCGTATCATTACTATTGTTCTTTCCGTCACTGAGCAACTTTTGGCTCAGCCGTATTTTCTTTTGTGGTGTTTCCTTATTTTATTGTAGGTAATCAGGGTAATCCGGGAAACCAGTGAAGAGTGAATTGAAGACCAAGATTGTATTTTACTTTAATTGATGTAATGAATAACTTAATTAGGTTCTTTCGGATTATCTGGTTTGTTTGAATTTATCTCTTTTGACCGTCTCTTTAATATCATGGATTTGGTTTTTGATTTGATATCTGTAATAGTGACACGTCAGCCTCTCCGGGTTAGGGTGTTACAGTTATGGTATGAGAGCAAAGGCTCTTTCCTGTAGAAAATTAAACATTAATAATAAACTTGTGAGGTAATGGGTAGACGTTGGGTTAGGATCTAACCTTTTTCCAATCTAAATTCTAGTGGTCACACGAATATCTTCATTTCAGATGGCTCCTAAGAGACGTGTGAACAACCACAATAACTCGAATGGCCCCTCGTCTGATGCAAACGTGGAAGCACTAGTTGCTAATGCTGTCAACACTGCTATTTCGGGGATGCTCCCTAACATGATGGCTCAGACTGCCAAACTGTTTTCCAGCAGATGCAGCAGGCTCATATGGTTGCAAACCAAGGGACTCCACCTACTGGCAGTGCCTCTGCAATACCACCAGTTGGAAATGTTACCGGAGCACCACCTGTCGGTAACGCCACTTGCGCACCACCTGGTGGAAATGCCACAGGGGCATCATCCGGTGGTAATGCCACAGGGGCGCCTCCTGGTGGAAACAATACAGGAGCACCTTCCGGTGATAATACACCACCACCCCGTGATGGTATTCATGTCTGGTTGGAACGTTTTCAAAAGCAAATGCCTAAGTCTTTTAGTACTTCTAGTGATCCGGTCGAGGTGCAAAATTGGATCAGTCATATTGAGAAATTGTTTGAGGTACTTGGTGTTGAGGACGTATTATATACATATATATGTCTTATCCGATACTGATAGTAAACACCCTAGGTATGATCTCCGGTACCCTTTGCATAGGGAAGCGGGATATTTATGTCTTATTCGATACGGGCACTACGCATTCTGTCGTATCTCTTTTGTTTGCTAAGTATTTAATGACTGCACCGACTGCTTTAGAGCACGCGTTGGCTATTACTACTCCATTAGGAGATTTGACTATCATCTCGCATGTCTATAGGGATTGTCCGATCCGAATCGAGTCTATTATTCGTAAAGCTGATCTGTTTCCTATGCAAATGAGTGACTTTGATGTCATACTTGGTATGGGCTAGTTAACTCGACATCACGTTACTATTGAATGCAAGACTCATCGTGTTTTATTTGGAAATCCTCAATGCCCAGAACTCGTTTATCAAGGGACTCAGCCTCGAAATTGTTGAAAATCATCTCTGCGTTTAAGGCTCAGAAGTTCTTATCGCACGGTTGCGTGGGATTCCTAGCTTCAGTGAAAGCTACATCTTCTGATAAGCCGAACATATCTGATTATCCGATTGTATGTGATTTTCCTGACGTGTTTCCTGAGGAGTTACCCGGACTTCCACTAGATCGCGAGGTAGAATTCACTATTGATCTTATTCCAGGTATTGAGCCGCTTTCTAAGGCACCGTATCGTATGAAACCTATGGAGCTTAAGGAGTTAAAGGAGCAGTTACAGGAATTACTAGATTTGGGATTTATTAGACCAAGCGTCTCGCCTTGGGGCGCACCGGTCCTATTCGTGAAGAAGAAAGATGGTTCTTTGAGACTGTGCATTGACTACAGAGTACTCAACAAGATCACTATCTGTAATCGTTACCCTCTGCCTCGTATTGATGATTTATTTGATCAGCTTCAGGGTGCAAAGTGTTTCTCTAAAATCGATCTGAGGTCTGGTTACCATCAGCTAAAGATCAAAGATTCTGACGTCCCTAAATCCTCCTTCCGTACTCGGTATGGTCACTATGAGTTCCTGGTTATGCCGTTCGGGTTAACTAATGCCCCGGCCGTATTCATGGACCTAATGAACCGAGTCTTTCGCAAGTTCCTCGATAAGTTCATCATTGTATTTATCGACGACATCTTAATTTATTCTAAAAGTAAGGAGGAGCATGAGAATCATCTTCGTATCATGCTCGAAACACGAAACACTACGTGAAAAGAAGCTTTATGCTAAATTTTCAAAGTGTGAATTTTGGCTGAGCAAGGTAGCCTTTTTAGGTCATGTCGTTTCTGCGGATGGTATTATGATGGACCCTGCTAAAATAGAGGCGATCACTAAGTGGCCTAGACCTACCTCAGCCACAGAGGTCTGTTGTTTCCTTGGCCTTGCTGGTTACTACCGCAGATTTGCCGAAGGTTTTTCTGTTATAGCTTTACCCCTTACGCAACTGTTAAAGAAAGGGGTTAAGTACTCTTGGAATGATGAACGAGAGAAAAGTTTTGAAGAGCTCAAGAAAAGATTAGTGTCTGCTCCTGTTCTCACACTTCCATCGGGCACGGGTGGATATCAGATTTACAGCGATGCCTCTAAAAATTGACTTGGATGTGTGCTAATGCAGCATGGTAAGGTCATTGCTTATGCTTCACGGCAGTTGAAACCTTACGAGGTTAATTATCCTACGCATGATCTTGAACTCGCTGCTGTTATTTTCGCGTTGAAAATATGGCGTCACTATATTTATGGAGAGACTTGTGATATTTTTACTGATCATAAGAGCTTGAAATATATCTTCACACAAAAAGAACTAAACATGAGGCAGAGAAGATGGTTAGAGTTGTTAAAAGATTATGATGCCAATATTCAGTATCATCCGGGAAAGGCCAATGTGGTAGTTAATGCCCTTAGCAGGAAGAGCTCAGGAACAGTAGCCTCCCTACAGCTACAACCTCAGAACATTACCGATCTTGATAGATTGGGTATTGGCCTACATATTGGCAAGAGTGACGGATATCTCGCTAGACTTCAGATTGAGTCAGACTTAATATTCCGGATTAAGAACGCACAGAAAGACGATGGTGAACTCTGGGCAATCTTACAGAATGTGGAGATTGGTAAACAATCAGAATTCAGAGTAGATGAGCATGGAGTAATCTGGTGTGGTAAACGTTTATGTGTGCCTAATGAATCTTCTCTTCGAGAATCGTTATTAGCCGAGGCACATATTTCTCCATTTTCTATCCATCCTGGATCTACTAAGATGTATCGTGATCTTTGTCAGAATTTCTGGTGGAATGTTATGAAAGAAGATGTGGCTAGATTTGTTAGCAGATGTCTTACTTGTCAACAAGTTAAGATTGAGCATCAAAGAGCTAGTGGACTGCTTCAGCCACTACCTATTCCTGTATGGAAATGGGATGATATTTGCATGGATTTTGTGACAGGGTTGCCAAGAACATTCAAGAAGAATGATGCAATATGGGTTGTAGTTGACAGATTGTCAAAGTCGGCTCACTTTCTCCCAATTCAGCAAGGATTTTCGGTTAGCAAACTATCTGAAGTGTTTACACAAGAGATTGTTAGACTTCATGGCACTCCGGTGTCTATCGTGTCTGATCGAGACCCGGGGTTCACTTCTCGCTTTTGGAAGGGTTTGCAAGCTGCATGGGGTACCAAGTTGAGGTTCAGTACGACATTTCATCCTCAGACTGACGGTCAGTCGGAGCGTACTATTCAGACACTTGAGGACATGCTTCGAGCTTGTGCCTTAGAGTGGAATGGGAACTGGGATGAGTACTTGTGTTTGGTCGAGTTTGCTTACAACAATAGCTGGCATGCTAGCATTAGCATGGCACCTTTCGAATTATTGTATGGTCGTAAATGTAGAGCACCTATTTGTTGGGAACAGGTCGGTGAAAGGGTCATTGAAGGACCCGAGTTAGTTCAAATCACGAATGAGAAAGTTGCTATTGCTAGAGAAAAGTTAAAGGAAGCTCAAAGTAGACAGAAAAGTTATGCAGACCGACACCATTGACTTTTAGAGTTTAAGGTCGGTGACAAAGTATTCCTGAAGGTTTCGCCTTGCAAAGGCGTACGACGTTTTGGTCTTAAAGGGAAACTTAGTCCACGGTTTATTGGACCATTTGACATTCTAGAAAGAGTTGGTGAGGTCTCCTACCGTTTAGCATTACCACCTCAACTGTCACATATGCATAACGTCTTTCATGTATCTCTTTTAAGGGGGTACAATTATCATCCTCTTCACGTTGTGAATTATCCGCTTCATCTGATTAGTGAAGACTTATCGTTCGAGGAGGAACCCGAGGCCATACTTGACCGACAAGAACGCATTATGCGTAAGAAAACTATTCCTTTTGTTAAGGTATTATGGAAAAACCATTCCGAACACGAAGCTACATGGGAGATAGAAGATGAAATCCGTTCTCAATATCCGTATCTATTTACCTCTTAGTTATTATCTTTTATATGTTTCTGTTATCAGTTAGGAAGTTATCATTTATCTGTTTCTTGAACATCACATTAGTCATCTCTTATACGATTTGTCTGCCGAATCGATTCTGTTTCAGAAATTGAATAATTATGAGTGATTTCGTTCACTTGTTGATTTTTACTACTCCGTGTATGTTATGTCATATCTTGTTCGATCTGTACCTAGCAATTTCATGGACGAAATTGTTTTAAGGGGGGTAGAATTATAATACCCGTAATAAATATAATAATAATAATAATAATAATAATAATAATAATAATAATAATAATAAAAGTTTAGGGGGTGAAAATTTCCAATTTTGAAACTTTAAAGAAAGTTTTTACATAAGATAGTAAACATAATAAACCACAGGGACCATTTGTGTAATTTGTTAAAACCATTTCACCCCACCGTCGATCACCTCGCTGGCCACTATTCCGGCGACACTCCGGCAAGCCAAACCACTTTAAGCCACTCGGATTCAACTTGATTAAACAACCCCGACACACTAACGTGTAAGATTCGAACTTGTTTCCCCACTTTAATTTGAAAAATGTAAAAGATAGTGCGATCTAAACTGACCCACGATCTTCGGTCCCTTTTCCAGCCACAAATCGCACTAAACAACAATAATAATCAAATTGAGTCGACCTAATCAATCATTTATCTAATATTAATCTGTATACACCCTCAATTTCACCCGAAACACCCAAAAATCTCAGATTCGATCTCCATCTTTCATCGCGACCTGCAACTATTCGAATACCATCTTTAGTGCTTCAAAACTCGAATTAAACAGAGTGCATTTCATCCTTGAGTTCATTGGAAACTTCTTGTGCAAGGAATTTGATTATCATCGTGATTTGGGCATCGAACCGAGTCCTCCTCAACCGCGACTGTTCGTCGTGTGCTCTTGATACGTTTCCAAAACGAACCAGGTAATTAGAACCACCTACACACTCGGTTTCACGTGGGCAATTAAAGCCTAAGCTTGATTTCATAAACAACATCCAATTGAGGTTCAATTTTGGATTAAACGAATCTAGGGTTCATAAGGGAATTTGGGAATTTTCTGAAATTGTGTTTAAAACAATTAAAAGCTGAGAACTCGTGTTTGATCGTGAATTGCCTTTATTCTTTGAAGCTCTTGTTCATTTCATTTACATCTGAATTCAAGGTGAGTTTCGTGGCCCCTTTTTATGCTTATACAAGTTTTCAATGTTTTCAATCAATGGGGGAAAAGTATGCTCACCTGTTTTCGATGCTGTACAATCTTACGTACAATTTTCATACTTGGAATCAACATGATACTGTTTTGCATACATAGATGGTGTTATTCTATGGATCATCTTACAACCATTAATTCCCGGTTTAGGAACCCGCGGATAGGTATTGGTAGTACTACTGGGTTGACACCCCCACCCATCGACAATTGGTTAACTTGTGAGTTACCAACGCAGCTGCCAGCAATCAGGCCATGGGTGAATATATTTCGTCTAGTTTATATGCATAATGTCATTTGGTTTGGTTGTCTAAAACACATGTTATGTGATTTTGCTTGCTTATAACAGTATGATTCCACATCAAATTCTATACAACATCAACTACATGTTTTCAATTTAAACCTGCGGAACTCACCAACATTATGTGTTGACATTTTGAGCATATCTTTCAGGTGATCATAATCAAAGGGGATAGCTAGAGCCGATGCCTTAGTAGAGACCCTCAGGATTCAATAGGCTTGCATTAGTATTGTACATCATTTGCTTTCATTTATGAACAATGTGTATGTTAAATTCTTGAATTAATAGACTATGTTAGTCGTGGAACTGACTAACCACGACACAAGTCACCACATCAATTAAAATATAATATAATCTTGATTTTCAACCACTCTTCACAGATTTCCCGGATTACCCTGATTACTTACAATCAAATAAGAAAACACCACCAAAGAAAATACGGCTGAGCCAAAAGTTGCTCAGTGACGGAAGAACAATAGTAGCGATTTGAAACATAAAATACTGATATCTGATACTGAACGGATCATATGGTATTGAAACGGAAATCTGATTCTAAACATATAATACTGATACTGAACTAAACATGTAATACTGAAACTGAACTGATCTACACGACACGTATATACAAACAAATTAAGTCGTGTAATATAAGAAGTACCCAGAGCCAAAACTGAACTGATAAGTACATAGCTAGCTAGACTATGCACCAATGAGATGGTTTGTGGGCGTACACACATGATTCCATCCCCCGGAACTGAACTGATCTGAACTGAACTAGGATCGATCCATCCGCCTCCCAGATATTATGGCCAAAGTACTACTCAAGTACTAACGTGTTAACGGAGACGCCGTGAACTATTTATAAACACCGTCACGAAAAGTGTCATGTCATTGACGCCACAATGACATGTCGGACAAGCTCGGGTAACAGAGTGCTAAATCAAATGGTAGTACAACTACCAACATATGACGTATCAAAAGAATTATTTATAGGAACATGCAATAATGATTACAAACTTATAGATCAAGGTATTTTGATATTTGATAAACCGTAAAATACGTATAAATCAAGGTATTTTGATAAACCGTAAAATCATTTCTGGTTTAAAACACATCCGTTACAGGTTTGGAAATATTTTATAAATAAGTATAAATCATGATTTAAACAATACTAAGTGAAAGGAAACGTTTAGACTAATAATAATTTATTAATTATTATTTAAAATCTATTCTTTTTAAAGAATTATTCAAAAACATTCTTTGTTAACATGTTTATTACAAAAATGTTTATTTAATTAAACTTAGAAAAATATAGAAAATATATGGTGACATTTAAAAATATTTGAAGTTTACCATACGATTTGTATATTTTTTTAAGAATTTTCTGTAATTTATTTAAGGCTAAAAGCCTTTTTAAAAAAAACATGGAGGTGCCCGGGTTCGAACCCGGGACCTCCAGAATTGCAAACACACCCAGGACCAGTGAACCAAGGCTTACAGCCGCACTAGTTCCTGGCTTCTAATTCTTTTAACACAATTTCCAATCAAACCCCCAAACACAATGAGCCCTAGAATCGATTCACCCAAAATCGAACCTCAATTGGCTGTTGTTTATGAAATCAAGCTTAGGGCTTTGATTGCCCACGTGAAACCGAGTGTGTAGGTGGTTCTAACTACCTGAATTGGAGTTCAAAACGTCGAGGATAACGATGGATAGGTCACGGCTGCCCGAGGTCCAAGCGATGTGCAAATGTGGATAATATTTTCAATTCGTTTTACAGGAAGCTCCTACAGGATCAAATGATGAAAAGCCCTCTATCAATTGCAAGATAGAGGGGTCGGATTGAGGTTTTCAACCGAGTTGCAGGTCCGCGACTTAGAGAGATCGAACAGAGAGTTTGTGTTTGTTTCTGTTGGATTTGTGAGTTGGAATCGATTGGAAACAGGTATATGATTGATTAGGTAACTTTAATTCAATTAATATTAAGATTCGAGTGGGTTTTTGAGCTGTAACCGATCGGGAATAAAGTGGTTGGATTAGTGCAATCGTGAGCTGTAATCCGATCAAGTGTAGTGTGTGTTTAGAATCTAATCTGTCCCACTAATGTTTTGGTGCGTTGTGGGGTTTAAAAACCAAGTTTAAAATGCGTTTTGGGGGTCGCCGGAGTTCACGGTTTTGGCCGGAACAGTGGCCGGCGAGGTAAATCGGGAAAACGGGGATGGGGGTTGGGTTAAAACAAAATTACACATTCGGTCCCCTGTGGTTTAATCTCTTGTCACTTCCTGCACAAACTTGATAATTTAAGTTTTCAAAATAGCAAAACCCCCTGAACCTTTATTATTATTATTATTATCATTATATTATTATTGTTATTATTATTATTATTATTATTTATTATTACTATTTTTATGGGTATTATAATTCTACCCCCCTTAAAACAATTTCGTCCACGAAATTGCTAGGTATAGATTGAACAAGGATATGACATAATGTACACGGAGTAGTTAGAAAATATCAACAAGGGAACAAATTACTCATAATTGATTCAATTGTTGAAACAGAATCAATCCAATAGACAAAATCACATAAGAGATGACTAATGTGATGTCCGAAAAACTGATCATTGATAAACTCATAACTGACAGCAGAAACATATAAAATGAAAATAACTACGAGATAAATAGATACGGATATTGAGAACGGATTTCATCTTCTATCTCCCATGTAGCTTCGCGTTCGGAATGGTTTTCCATAATACCTTAACAAAAGGAATAGTTTTTTACGCATAATGTGTTCTTGTCGGTCAAGTATGGCCTGGGGTTCCTCCTCGAACGATAAGTCTTCACGAATCAGATGAAGCGGATAATTCACAACGTGAAGAGGATGATAATTGTACCCCTTAAAAGAGATAATGTGACAACTCGGAAAAATTTCATGATTTATATATATATAAATCTAGTATTTATGTGATTATACAAAATTGTTTCTATATTTTTATTATTATTTGATAATAATATTATTAAAAATAAAAATATAAATAACAGTAATAATAATAATAATAACAATAACAATAATAATATTGTTAAAAATAATAATAATGATAACAATAATAATAATGGCAATAATAATAATAATAAATAATAATATTAATAATAAAGTTCAGGGGTGTTTGTGTCATTCCTGAAACTTGAATTTAAAACTTGAAGACATAAAATAATAACAATCGAAATTGCAGGGGCCATTGTGTAAATATTAAAATTTTCAACTGCTTTCTCTCTCCCCTCTCGCGTTTTCCCGGCGATCCTCCGGCCGGTCACCGGAGCGGCTCCGGCGAGACCAAAAACCCGGCTTTAAGCTGCGGTTTTGACTCCACGATGCACCAAATCGAATGTGGGACAAAATGCAACAATCACGTGAACTTAATTTAAGGTAAAAGCAACCAGGAATTGCGATTAATGGTCCACAAATCACTTTCGGCCGACACCACTACGAACACGCACTGAACAATAATAATAATCGAATTGATTGCGCACTAACAACCTTTTTATCATTTAAAAACTTCCATTACGATCAGTTTGATCTAAAAACACACAAACATAACGATTTGATCACCATCACCTCCGCGAACCTGCAAGTGTGTCGAACACCACCTTCTGATCGATTTCATTAGAAATTGATAGAGGGCTTTCATATATAATCATCCTTATAAGCTGTCTACGAAGTTAATTTCATTTTCATCTACGTTTAATCATCGTTTGGATTCAAGATGAACATCGACCTGTTCTTGGTGCATTCTGCATCAATTCAAACTCAAAACAAGTAATTGAAAACATCTAAATACTCGATTTATCATGGGGAATAAAAGCCCCATGATTATAGATGTTAACAGGATCAAATTCGGGGTCAATTTGACCCAAATCGAATTCTAGGGTTTATGATTTTGGGGGATTTGGATGGGAGATGTTTAAAAGAATTTGGAAAGGACATATATCGCTGCTTAGGCCTTGGTTTACTTGTTGGTGTGCGGGTGTGTGGGAAGGAGGTCCCGGGTTCGAACCCGGGCACCAACATTTATTTTTTAAAAGCCCTTTTTAGCCTTTTAAAAATACAGAAAAATTATTAAAAATTATAAAAATAATTTTTATAAACTTTGTTTATTTTAGAGGTTATATAATTATTTTCTAGAAAATTATTTCTTTAAAAACCTTATTTATTTATTTATTTAATTATTACAAATTTTATTTTTATAAGAATAAGACCCTAAATAATAATTTAAATTATTAATTTATTATTTGTAAATATGGATAACATAATTAATAATTAGATAATTTATATTATTTATTGAACATAATCTATTATGTTATAATTATTAATTATTGAACATAATTAATAATTCAATAAATTATATTATGTTTATCATGTAAATATGTTATTATTATTATTTATATGTCCAATTAAAATAACATTATCATATAAATATAATGTCTAGATAATTTGTGTCTATTTATAAAATCTTACAAAATTAAATATAAATTTACATAGTTAAATAATGTTTATAATTTATTTAGAATATAATGATATGTTAAAATCATTATTAAACTAATCAAATTTTATGAAATATAAATCTTTAGTTATTAAAGAATTAACAAAATAACTAAATGATTTAATTATATGTTTATAACAAATCCTCGAAAAACTAAATCTTAGATCAATTGAATGCCAGGTTCACGATCTAACTTAATTAGGTTATGGATTTGTATTTGTTTGCTTATGTGAATTATAATTCCTTAGGAGGAATTTACTAGCTTGTCAACACCACACAAGGACTGAGGTGAGTTCATAACAATTCCCCTTTTTAATCATTTAAATATTTTGGGGCTTGAATACATGTTGTAATTGAAATTACAAATTATTTTGTGTATTATGTTAAATAATAATTGAATCACATTTATGATTACATATGGTTACTATGAAAATCCTTCTCTGTATACTGGACTATAAACAAGCAGGGATCTTTTGGATAGTACTATCGGGGAGTGACTTACCCCCACAAAAAGGTTTGGACATGTGGTCCTTACCAAGATGCACAAAGATCTTATTGTTATGCGGGATGACTGTTCTGGTGTGAGAAGGCAGATGTGCATTATATAAAGTTTGCCATTATAGTTCCACTTACAACCCATATGAGGATAAATGTAAAGGAGGATTTGCTCCCTCTGATTTGGAATTATTAAAAATAACAAAATATACACATGAAAAGGATATTAAACTATGATACATGGGCAAACCCTATATGAAAGATTTGTTGGCTTGTACATAGTGGGTATGTGGGATAGCGGGTTCACCTTATTAAAAAGGGTTCCGACAGGTTATTCATATACCGATGAGTAAATAAAACTCACACTTTTGTTGTAAATCCTACTGGATGATAATTGATGATTTATCATTATGTTTTACTTACCTATGAACTCACCAACCCTGTGTTGACACTTGATTTACATGTATTCTCAGGTATCTACTAGGAGCTTATGGACATGCACGTAGGATCATATAAGAGCTCAAGATACCTATTGATTATTATCTGAATTATGATTAAGACATGTTGTCAAGAAAACAATCTATCTTTTATTTCCGCTGCTCTGATTATTAATGAAATGTTTATCTAAAACTTATCATATAGATAACTGCATCTCATGTGTGACTACTGTGTTCGATCCTGTTTATTCACCCCTCCGTGATAAATTCCAGACCCGGAATTTGAGGGTGTGACATACATGAAAGACGTTATGCACATGTGACAGTTGAGGTGGTAATGCTAAACGGTAGGAGACCTCACCAACTCTTTCTAGAATGTCAAATGGTCCGATAAACCATGGACTAAGTTTCCCTTTAAGACCAAAACGTCGTACGCCTTTGCAAGGCGAAACCTTCAAGAATACTTTGTCACCGACCTTAAACTCCAAAAGTCGACGGTGTCGGTCTGTATAACTTTTCTGTCTACTTTGAGCATCCCTTAACTTTTCTCTAGCAATAGCAACTTTCTCTTTCGTGATTTGAACTAGCTCGGGTCCTTCAATGACTCTTTCACCGACCTCTTCCCAACAAATAGGTGCTCTACATTTACGACCATACAATAACTCCAAAGGTGCCATGCCAATGCTAGCTTGCCAACTATTGTTATAAGCAAACTCGACCAAACACTAGTACTCATCCCAATTCCCAGTCCACTCTAAGGCACAAGCTCGAAGCATGTCCTCAAGTGTCTGAATAGTACACTCCGACTGACCGTCAGTCTGAGGATGAAACGCCGTACTAAACCTCATCTTGGTACCCCATGCAGTTTGCAAACCCTTCCAAAAGCGAGAAGTGAACCTCGGGTCTCGATCAGACACGATAGACACCGGAGTGCCATGAAGTCTAACAATCTCTTGTGTAAACACTTCAGATAGTTTGCTAACCGAAAATCCTTGCTGAATTGGGAGAAAGTGAGCCGACTTTGCCAATCTGTCAACTACAACCCATATTGCATCATTCTTCTTGAATGTCACAAAATCCATGGAAATATCATCCCATTTCGATACAGGAATAGGTAGTGGCTGAAGCAGTCCACTAGCTCTTTGATGCTCAATCTTTACTTGTTGACAAGTAAGACATCTGCTAACAAATCTAGCCACGTCTTCTTTCATACCATTCCACCAGAAATTCTGACGAAGATCACGATACATCTTAGTAGATCCAGGATGGATAGAGAACGGAGAATTATGTGCCTCAGCTAATAACGATTCTCGAAGAGAAGAATCATTAGGCACACATAAACGTTTACCACACCAGAACCACCTAATGATTCTTTCTGTACGTTAAATTACAATTTATAAAATATATATTGCATGCTATAGGTCTTCCACAAGTAATAATTTACGAGCCCCTGCCATACTTTTAGAGCCTTTTTGACCTTTTAAAAATATGTAAAATTCTAGAAAAAATATAAAAATTAGTTTTATAAACCTTGTTTATTTTAAAAGTTAACTGATTATTTTCTATAAATTTATTTATTTAAAAACCTTAACAATTTTTATATATATTATTAACAAACGTTATAATGGTTTATTTGTTTAAAAATAAACTTTAAATAGTTGACTTAGGCCCGTATTGTACAGCCAACTTACTGAGGCCATAACTTGTTCATAACAGATTCAAATCAGTGAAACCTTATGTCAATGACGAAGTTCGTCGAAAACGAATCCGTTGATATATAAAACATGGAAAAACTCATTCTTTTAGACCTCCAAACAGTCGTTTTCGTAACAGCTAGCAGTTCTGTGCAGCTGTAAAAATCCACGTTTTTCTCATATTTCGGTAATCCAAATCAGGAACTTTTCTAAATGAAAGTTGTTCAAAAATCACTAATCTAGTAAACTGGAGATTTTCAGAATTTTTAACGTCATTTAGTATTTTTAACGAGTGCGAACAGACAGGGGCAGAACTGGAACTTTTCTAATCTGAAATAAGAAAATCCAAACTATAATTTGAATTACAATATCGTATGTTCTTGCGGCGTTAACCGAGCCTAGACCTTGTTTCTGATTATTGTCATTCGTGTATAAGGTACGGATTCTTGGTTATTTTTATCTTATTATAAATCTTATCTTTTCCGTTACTTTGTAGTACGGATTTTGATACCTTGTTTCCGTTAATATGACTTCTTATGCCTTTATTTGTCGTATATCATTATTTACTTAGTATGCTCCTACTCGTTCGACTTATTAATTTTACTTGTTAAGACTTATAGCATGCAATATATTTTGATAAATTCACGCTCATTATTGCATGTTCCCATAAATAATTATATTGATACGTCATATGTTGGTAGCTATACTACCATTTGATTTGACACTGTGTTACCTGAGCTTATCCGACATGTCATTGTGGCGTCAATGACGTGACACTTTTCGTGACGGTGTTTAAAATAGTTCACGGCGTCTCCGTTAACACGTTAGTACTCAAGTAGTACTTTGGCCATAATTATTTGGTAGGCGAATGGACCGATCCTATTTCAGTTCAGACCAGTTCAGTTTCGGGGGATGGAATCATGTGTGTACGCCCACACATCATCTCATTGGTGCATAGTCTAGCTAGCTATGTGCTTATCAGTTCAGTTTTGGCTCTGGGTACTTCTTATATTACACGACTTATTTTGTTTGTATATACGCGTCGTGTAGATCAGTTCAGTTTCAGTATTACATGTTCAGTTCAGTATCAGTATTATATATTTAGAATCAGATTTCTGTTTGCAATATGATATGATCAGTTCAGTATCAGATATCAGTATTTTATGCTTCGAGTCGCTACTATTGTTCTTTCCGTCACTGAGCAACTTTTGGCTCAGCCGTATTTTCTTTTGTGGTGTTTTCTTATTTTATTGTAGGTAATCAGGGTAATCCGGGAAAGCAATGAAGAGTGAATTAAAGGCCAAGATTGTATTTTACTTTAATTGATGTAATGAACACTTTAATTAGGTTCTTTCGGATTATTTGGGTTGTGTGAAGTTATTTCTTCTGACCGTCTCTTTAATATCATGGATTTGGTTTTTGATTTGATATCTGTAATAGTGACACTTAGCCTCTCCGGGTTGGGGTGTTACAGTTATGGTATCATAACTGTAACACCCCAACCCGGAGAGGCTGACGTGTCACTATTACAAATATCAAATCAAAACCAAATCCATGATATTAAAGAGACGGTCAAAGAGATAAACTCAAACAAACCAGATAATCCGAAAGAACCTAATTAAGTTATTCATTACATCAATTAAAGTAAAATACAATCTTGGTCTTCAATTCACTCTTCACTGGTTTCCTGGATTACCCTCTGTTGGACCAAAAGAACCAATGAGCCAAGATCAGGAAAACCTCTAAGTCCCACATGCCACTGCAACAACTGCTGAAGACTCCCATCAGCTGTTCTGACAAAGTCTGAAGATCAAAGTATGAAGATCAAAGAACTGAAGAACAACAGCTGAAGACTCTAAAGTACTGAAGACAAGTACTGAAGTCTGAAGTACTGATCATACAAGTACTGAAGACTTCAAGTACTGAAGATAAGTACTGAAGAATCAATAGCTGAAGAACTGAAGAACTGAAGACCTTCTACTGAAGCACAAAGTCTGAAGACAAAGACTGAAGACAACAACTGATGACATCTACTGAAGTCATCAGCTGATACATCATCTGAAGCCCAAGTCTGAAGAACCAAGTGTTAAAGATTCAGAGTTTGTCACAACAGTTGAAGAAGTCTCTTCAGTTGTTGTGATGGTTTTTCCCTTTCAGTAGTTTTGTAATTTGTTTCAGTAGTTGTACAACAGCTGAAGAGCTTGTTCTTCAGCTGTTATAGTATCAGTAGTTATAAACGACTGAAGAGTTTGTTCTTCAGTCGTTGTAGGATTTCAGTAGTTTACTTTTGTCAGTACTTGTAAAAGATAGGAACACTTTTGTAAGAAGATGTCAGCTGTTGACATCTTCAGTAGTTTTATGTTCCGTCAGTTGTAATTTTAATAATCTGTTGATGTCAGAGAAAGGACATCATCACCATCCTTTTGTCGCCTATAAAAGAATGGTGAACCATGCTGTTTTAATTGCCGAAACGTGTTGAGCAATAGAACAATTAATTTTTTGCAGAACTCTTTTCTCTCTCTATGTTTGTGCTTCTAATTGCAATATCTTTTATGTTCTTGCTATAATTGCTAATTAACGTGCTAAATCCGCTGCAAACCAATCTGATTGATCAAACGAGAGGCTGAGATCCTGACAAATGGTATCATAGCAAGGTTAATCATTGATCGATTTCACTATTGATCATTTGAAACTGCTCTTTTGATCTCTCTGTTTGATCGAATTAGCAATTTGCAAGAATTAGCCATAGAGAGTGAGTTTCTGCTGTTTCTGGCCAAAATCTTGAGGTCCTCTGGTGGTTTTGAGTTACGTTTGTCTTGTTTAAACTTGTTTTTGACTAAAACCTGAGATGACGACACCAACTAATGATCCTCACAATACTGGTTCCTCAACTAAGCCTCGATGCTTGTTAGGAACGAGTATAACATATGGCAAAGACGTATGCTTCACCACTTGGCTGTCAACAGTGCTGGTAGTTGGAAGTCAGTGGTGCATGGACCATACAAGCCTATGGTGAGCGTCCCTAAATCTAATGAACAGGTTGCGAAGAAACCTGAACAATATTCTGACGAAGATCTAAAGCTATTCGAAATTGATGCTAGAGCCCATGGAATTTTAGCCATGGCTATTCCTAATGAGATTTATTCAGGGCTCTTGCATCATGAGTCTGCTCATGACCTATGGGTTGCTCTAAAGGAACAATTTGGAGGAACTGATTCGGTCTTAGCAAACAATAGGGAAATCCTCGCCCAACAATATGAGACATTCTCATATAGAAAGGGTGAGACTCTGACCCAGCAGTTTGAGCGGTTCTCTTGTTTGATCTCTGAGCTGAAGATGGTCAAACAGGAGTACTCCAACAGCCAGATGACCAACAGGTTCCTCAGGTCACTGCCTGAGAGATGGGACACTTATACCATTGTCCTACGCTCCAGTGCAGACCTGGAAACTCTATCTCTCACCCAACTTCATGGAAGCTGCTCACTTTTGAGAGAGAGATAGAGCAAAAGAGGAAGTTGTCCACTTCTGGTAAGCTCGCTGATGACTTTGTCCAAGGTAATGCTGCCTTGATAAGTCAGGAGTCAGAATATGCTTCATCAGAAAGTTCTTATGATGAGCATATTGATTTCTCTACCAACTCAGAACAAGCTTTTGTTGGTGTTAGTAGTTCAGGAGGTAGTGGTGACAACTTGTGTTTTCTGATGGAGGACTTGAAGGGCATTCCAGATGATGACCTGGAAGAGATGGATATTTTGAACCAAATGGCAATGATAAATATCCGCTCTCAAAAGTTCTACAAGAGAACTGGTAGGAAATTCCCTGGACTCTCTGGCAAAACCAAAGTTGGTTTTGACAAGAGCAAGTTGAGGTGTCACAAGTGCCAAAGGCTTGGACACTTTGCAAGAGAGTGTAGATCGTCTGGATCTAACTCCTCTACACCCTTTGTGACTTTTCCCAGCAATAGCTCATAGCACAGAGGGCAACCTTCCTCCAGTTCTGGCCATCCATCACAAGCACAGGCACCACCTGCTTATTTTGTGCCACGGGTCATATGCCATATCCTTACCCCTGTTACTACATGCCTCAGCCTAGTCAAGCTCAAGCACCCTCGGCTCAACCACCTCATGCTCTTCCTGAGCCTCAATCTTCCCAATCTCATCATCACACACAACCTCAACAACATAGCTTTTTCACCCCAAGTGTTGTTGACTGGAGTAGTCTACCAGAAGAGCTATCTGGTCAGGAACAACTACTCCAAGGTGCTGGTCAACATGGTGGTGACCAACCTTTTGGAAATCTTGCTCTGATGGCCCTTGATTCTGCTGAGGGGTCATCATCGAATGCCTCATCTCAGGTATCCACTGAGGCAAAATCCAAGCTTTGTTCAGAATCATGCATAGCAGCATTTGCTTCTATTAGAGAAGCAAATGTAGCTTTAATAGATAAAAATTTTGAGCTTGAGCACACTATTTCCAAAAGAAAAGCTGATTTTGAGGCTGTACTCAAAGATAAAAATGATGAGATTTACAAGCTTAAATGCCAAATCAAAGATGATAAAGCTAGGGAAGATGTACTTAGAGAAGTACAGAGACCTCAAGGAAACTCTTGCAACCACCCAAGTTGAGTGTGATCGATGGGTGCAATCATGCAAGGGTTTTGAAATGCTTCTTAGCAAGCAATCAGCTTCCAATGTGAAGTTTGGCATTGGTTATAATCACACTGCTCCTCCTACAGATTTCACTTCAAGAGCAGAAGTTGAATCTGATGGGGAGAGCAATAACCAATCCTTCTCATCATGTGACCTACTATCTTCTGAATCAGCATCATTAGAGATAGAAGTCAGCATTAACTCCTGCCAAAACCAATCAGCTGATGCTACAACAGCTGATGGTTCAAATGTTGTCTGTCACATGACCAAAAGGCTGATCAACTCAGGTGTTCACTAGAAGTACTGAAGGTACTAGAGAGCAAGTGATAACATCTGAAGTTCAAACCTCAAATATTGTTAGCACTAAAGAGAAGAAAACTAACAGTAGGAAAGGTTTGAAGACAGCTAAAGAGGATACCGGGAAAGCAGGCACTACGAAGAAAACTGCTAGTACTGATGGCAAACAGCTGAAGAACAAGTCTTCAGTAGTTACATCCTCTTCAGATGATGATCAGCATAAGATGAAGAAGAAGCCATGTGAGATATGTGGCTTGTTCAATCATCTTACTGATGATTGCTGGTACCAAAGGGGTTCCATACTCAAACAGAAGGAGAAAATCAATGAGGATATCAATAGAATGAAGAATGAGTTTGAAACCAAGTTTGTACTAGCAACGTCCAAGCCTGAAATCCCTAAGCCCAAAGCTAAATCTAAAAAGAAGGTAGGGGTTACTCAGGCAACAGCTGAGGTTGCTCAGAAAAAGATGGTACAACATAGGAATCCATCATCAGCAAACTCCAATGTGTCTGAAGGGCTGAAGGCTTTATCACAAAATCAGACACAGCTGGTGATGATGGTTCAGCAACTAGTGGGAAGAGTCAACCACTTAGATGCTCCTGTGTTGAAACCACAGAAAGGAAGTCCAAGCCAAAGGATTCCTCTTCTGCACCATCTTCTTCACCTCAGGCTGTCACACATAACACACCTGTTAGTGCTGCACCTGCAGTTGAAAACAGACCCAAAACCAAACAGGTTGGGTCTCTAAGACTAACTAACACATGGTTGTGTTTGTAGGGTTCTTCAACATGCCATAAAAGCATCTGGTATGTAGACAGTGGAGGATCCATGCACATGACAGGAAGCAGCTCCCTTCTTAATGACTACTCTCAAGGAAAGAAGGGATTTGTTTCCTTTGGCAATGATGCAAAGGGTTACATCATCGGAAAAGGCTTTGTTTCCAATGGGGAAATAAGGTTTGATGATGTGAACCATGTGGAGAATCTCAAGTACAACCTCTTGAGTGTCAGTCAAATGTGTGACAAAGGCCATGTTGCCCTTTTCACAAGCCAGAACTGTCGGATTCTGTCATCCAAAGTTCTGAGTTTGATTGACAAGGCATTGGATGAACACACTCTCCTGAAGGCCAACAGGACAGGAAGAGTGTATGCCTTAGATCTTTCCAAAAAAATAGATCTAAAAGGCCATCATTGCCTATTCTCCAAGGCCTCTCCTCAAGAGTCTACACTATGGCATAGAAGGCTGGGTCATGTTAATTTCAAGAACATGAATCAGCTGATAAGCCATGGTTTAGTTAGAGGATTGCCTCTGAAGGAGTTCAAGTGTGAAGATGACTGCACTGCTTGCTTGAAAGGAAATCAACACAAAGTTTCATTCCCTTCAAAGAAGAACCAAAGTCCACTGCCTGCTTGCAGTTCCTGCACATGGATCTTTTGGTCCTGTCAGAGTGATGAGCATGGCAAAGAAGAAATACTGCCTGGTAATTGTGGGTGATTACTCCAGGTTGTATGGACTTTCTTCTTGCACTCCAAGGATGAAGCAGCCAAGACTATAATGAACTTTGTGTTACTTGTAGAAAAGCAGTATTCCCTACAGGTCAAGTGTGTGAGGAGTGACAATGGAACAGAATTTAGAAACCACACACTTGATGACTTCTACCTGTCCAAGGGAATTAAAAGGCAGTTTAGTATTCCTAGAACTCCTGAGCAGAATGGAGTGGTGGAGAGAAAGAACAGGACTCTCATTGAAGCCGCAAGGTCAATGTTGGCTGACTCAGGGCTGCCACTGACCTTTTGGGCTGAAGCTGTCAACACAACTTGCTATGTACAAATAGAGCTTTAGTGAATAAGAGGTTGATGAAGACTCCCTATGAAGTTCTTCATCATTTGGCTCCTCTGATTTCATTCTTTAGAGCCTTTGGGTGTCCATGTTTTATTCTCAACACTAGCAACCCACTCCAGAAGTTTGCTAGTAAGGTGGATGCAGTGTATTTTGTTGGTTATTCATCAACTTGCAAGGCATATAGAGTCTTCAACTGTAGAACAAAGGGGGTTGAAGAAACTCTGCATGTGAAGTTCAATGAATCTCCTAAGGACAAGATTCCACAAAACCCTGTGGAGTTGTTTGATTTTGACATACTGCAATATGTTCCTTATCAACCTCCAGCTGATGAGCCTGTCAACAGATCTCCACCTGGTGGTACTGATGATGATGTAGTCAGTACTCACCTCTTCAGGTTTAGTGACAACTTGCCTGAGTCCACTGAACCTGATGCTCCTGTAGCCTTAGCAGGTCCATCCACTACAAATGCTGATGAGATTTCCGCTTGCTCTACTTCGTTTGAGCTGCCATCCTCTACATGGTTTCAGGAATCTCCATCACCATCTGTTGCTGCTGATGGGTCTACAAACACTTGCACAGATATCATAGTCTATCAAGAGCTCAAGAATCACCCCACATCTTAATCATTGGTGATATTCATGCTGGAGTTTCAACCAGGAATCAATTGTCCAACTTCTGCTTCTATGCTCTCTTCATCAGTCAGCAAGAGCCAAAGAACTATCATATTGCTTTAAGAGACAATGGATGGGTGGAAGCTATGCAGCTTGAGCTTCTTCAGTTTAAGAAACAGCAAGTGTGGGAGCTTGTTCCATTACCCAAAGGTAAGTGTGCTATAGGCACCAAGTGGGTATTTAGGAACAAAACAGATGAGAAGGTCCAAATTGTCAAGAACAAGGATAGACTGGTTGTTCAAGGGTTGCACAGGAGGAAGGCATCGATTATGATGAGACCTTTGCACCTGTGGCTAGACTGGAAGCAATCAGACTGTTCTTAGCTTATGCTGCCTTTCACAGTCTTAAAGTTTATCAAATGGATGTCAAAAGTGCCTTCCTATATGGGAAAATAAAAGAAGAGGTTTATGTGTGTCAACCACCAGGCTTTGAGGACAATAACATCCTGATTGGGTGTACAAGCTTGATATGGCTCTTTATGGGCTGAAGCAAGCACCTAGAGCCTGGTATGAGACACTCTCAACATTTCTTCTATAGAATTAGTTCACTAGAGGCACCATTGATAAAACCTTATTCATCAAGACTGTGGGATTCATCAAGACTGTGGGAGAACATAAGCTCCTTGTTCAAATTTATGTAGACGACATCATCTTTGCATCCTCTGATCCAAAGTTGTGTGATGATTTACAAAGCTCATGAAGCTAAGATTTGAAATGAGTGCCATGGGGGAATTACAGTTCTTTCTAGGTTTGCAAATCAAACAACAGGATGATGGAATCTTCATCCACTAGTCCAAATATACCAAAGAGTTGTTGAATAAGTTGATTTACAAACCTGTAAGCCCTGTTCTACTCCCATGAGCAGCATCACACAACTAGATATAGATCAGAAAGGTAAAGCGGTTGATGAAACCTTTACAGATGTATGATTGGGTCCTTGATGTACCTTACAGCTTCTAGACCAGACATCATGTTTACAACATGTGCTTGTGCTAGATTTCAGGCTGCACCTAAAGAATCCCATTTGATTGCAGTCAAAAGGATCTTTAGATATCTGCAAGGTACCCAATCACTAGGTCTTTGGTATTCAACTGGGCATTCTTGCAAATTAGTTGCTTTCTCTGATAGTGACTATGCAGGATGCAAAGTCACCAGAAAATCCACTTCTGGTGGGTGCCAATTCCTAGGCAATTGTTTAGTTTCTTGGCAGAGTAAGAAACAAACATCAATCGCTACATCCACTGCTGAAGCTGAGTACATTGCTGCTGCAAGTTGTACCTCACAGATACTCTGGCTTCAGAATCAACTTCTGGATTATGGCATTACTGAGACTAAGACTCCATTACTAATGGATAGTGCTTCAGCTCTTTGTATTGTTAAAAATCCAGTCCAGCACTCTAGGACCAAACATATAGAGATCAGACATCATTTTATTAGGGATTGCTATGAAAAAAGTCTGATTGATCCTAAGTTTGTGCCTAGTGCTGATGAGCTTGCAGACATCTTACTAAGCCCTTAGATAGTGCTACATTCAAAAATTTGGTACTAAGGCTTGGTATGCTGCAGCTAGAGTAATTTGATCAATGCTGATGCTCTTACTTCACAACTGCTGATGAGCAAAGGTCAAATATAAGTACTGATGAGTAATTTAGTCTTCAACTCTTTCACAACTACTGAAGACTAAGATGACTCAAAGTACTGATGTACATTATTTATTGAAAACAACTGATGTAGTGAGGTGGATTACAACTACTGATGTATGATTTTCAAATAAATAAGTACTGAAGAACAAATTTTTCTCACAAGTACTGATGTGTAATCTTACACAAGTACTGAAGACAAAATTTGTTCACCAGCTCTGAAGAGTATTTCATCAGTACTTGTGAACATCTGATCACAAGAGCTGAAGGCATAAATATTCACAAGTGCTGAAGGGTCAATGAAACATCTGAAAGTCAGCCAAAGAGCTGATAAGTAAGTGTAGAGGCTAGCAGAAACAACTGATTGACGGAAACAGCAGATGAGTAATTTCTCATCAGCTGATGCCAACAGCTGCTGTTTCATACCCAAACAGCTGAAGGACAAAACCATGTCTTTAGTAGTTTCACAACTACTGATGGCTAACACCAAGTCCTCAGTTGTTTACAACAACTGAAGCAATACCATGTCTTCAGTAGTTCATAACTACTGATATCAGTAGTTCACAACTACTGAAGACTAACACCAAGTCTTCAGTTGTTACATCGTCTGAAGAAGAATATTAGGTCTTCAGTAGTTCATAAGTACTGAAGACTGACAATAACTCTTCAGCCGTTACAACATCTGAAGGACAAACTAAGGTCTTAGTAGTTTCAACTACTGAAGACTAACACGAAGTTCTCAAATGTTACAACCACTGAAGGTTAAGACCACGTCATCAGTCGTTACAACAACTGATAACTAACACCAAAACCTTCAGTAGTTTTCTTTCAGCCTTTGCCCTACCCTATAAATACCCAACGTTCAGAGCATTTACTCCTCACTTGACCTAACCTTTCAAAACCTCTGAACTTTCTATACACCATTAATGGCGACCATGCAACTGAAAACCTCGACACAACTGTGTCGCTCATCTCACCAAATCGCCATTATGGCCAAAATTTCACCATGCCGTCGATCTGATGCACGAATCACCTTACCAAACGGCATTCCTTTTGACCCTACCATCTACACCGACTCCCTGATGGAGTTTTGGACGAACATCACCGTCCAAACCGGAGAGCAGGATGGCGAGGTCTCTCTCCGGTCCTCCGTCAACAACCACCCAGTGGTTATCACTCCAGCCACTATTCGCCAAACCCTAAAGCTGGAGGATGCCACCTACCCAACTTCTTACCCCAAAGCCGCCCTGGATCTATCCTTCACATCCAACGACTACCAGGGTGACCTCTCCGCCACAACCTGTTGAAGAAACACTTTCCTGATCCCCAACGCCTCATTTTTCATATGGTGAACGTGTGTCTGGCTCCCAAAACCTCTTCATGGGACCAGATGTCAACAAGGTGGGAACAGGTATGTTCTCTATCCTCGGTTCATTATGGCCATAATAGAGAACCAGCTTCAGGCTGAGGGACTTGTTGGCACTGGGGTCCCTGCCATGGCTGTTCTAGCCGAGGTATACTCCAGGCACAACTCTGACCAATCCCTAAAACAGGCTGGCCGGCTGCGAAAACCCACGCAGCAGGAACCCACAGCCTCCACCTCCAAATCCAAAGTCCCCACCAAACCAAAAGCCAAAAAGAAGCCCAAAAAGGCTACTCAGGGAGATGAGTCCCCTGAGGATGCCCCTGCAACACAAATGCAGGATGTGGCTACTGGTTCGATTCTCCCAGCAGCTACCACGACTCCACCCACCACAACCGCACAGGCTTCCTCTCAACAGGAGCCTGATGCAACCACTTCTGGGGCACACACTTCTGGGGTCTATCTCACTTGAGAAGACTGCCATTGAAAAGCACAGTCCTCCCCCTGCACCTGCTTCGAGCCCATCTACTGATGAGACCGCCCCACAAAGCCCTACATTGGCAATAGCCAAAGTGCTGACCCATCTGAGCACTCCACCCTCTCCCAGAAACCTATTACAACTGGGAGACTCCAACCGAAGAGGGGGTGGATACAAGTGCCGTGGGAGCCCACAGCACAGAGAATCACAAGTCCAATCTCCCAGTGTGGCTAGGGAGATAGGACAATCTGGTGAGGCTGCCACTTCCTCTGCATCAACATCTGAGCAGGGTGAAGCTGGTAACATCAATAAGACCTCACCAGAGGCAACTGCCGATGATGGATCCAATCCGGAGGCTGGAAGTCCCCAGTACCATGAACAAGGGGCACATGCTATTCTGAGCCACACTCAGAGCATGTACATCCTGACATTGTCAGGAGGTCAGGTGATTCAGTTCATACTGATGATGACCTGAGCTTCTTCTTTGATGTTTTAGCTCACAACACTATCTTAGAGGATGAGATAAGCAGACTCAAAGAGCTGCTTGCTCAGATGACTCAAGATAGAAGTCCATCTGCCACCACAACCCCACAGATGGCACCTTCACCCGAAGGTCTCACAAACACTGAGCCACTCCCACAAACTCGGCCACCAGCCCCTGCTTCTGGCACTAGCTCTCAGGGTCAGAACCCCCCTGAGCAGCTGGATGCTATCCTCCAGAAATCCCTGCCTCTCATCACACCCATACTAAAAGATATAGTCATTCAAACCATTGATGAGAGGCTTCCCACTTTTATCCAACCCATGGTGGAGGTTGCCATTACTAAGGCGCTTGCTGATAGTCAAACCCCAACCAATGCACCCAAAAGGGGGAGACATCAGTGCAAGCCAAGAGGAAGAGGGGAGAGGAGGAGTTAAAGGCAGAAAAGAGGTGGGTTGAGAGGGAGGTTGAGGAGAGTAGTAGGGTGAGGGAGAAGGGAAGAGGAAAGAGAGGGAGGTTGAGCATATAGAAGTGGCTGGAATCCAAAAGGATTTCAGTGTCACTTATAAGAAAAAGGGAGAGGAGGGAAAGAAGGTGGTTGACTCCGATCTAGCAGCCCTTGTCAAGGAGGCTGATGCTGAACAAGCAGATCAATGGACTCTGCCATTGGTCAGCTGTTCAGGCAAGGCTTTGACAAGGACACAGCATTGCTAGATCAGGAGCTCAGGAAGATGGAGACTAGGGAGATCGAACCCGATGGTCTACTTATAGCCAAGAGGACAAAAAAGACTCGAGGCTATGAGTAGATTCATTTCGAAGTATCTGGGCGACCAGTCCTTGATGTCAAAGCATGGACCAGGGACAGAATCTTGGCTATAGCCGCCAAGATCTGTTCAGCTGGTGACTTCACAAAAGGACTGTCGCTGAGGCCCTCTCAGAAGCCGGTGCTGGGAACAGGACCCTGCTAGTAAAACAAACCAAACCTGCTCTTATTTCTAGGTTGCTAGCAGTGCCTGCCAACATTCCCACACCAACCACCAAACCACAACCCACAAAACCAACCCCTTCACCATCAAAACCCGCAGCCAATGATCCACCCTTGAAGAAGAAGAGAAGGGTGTTGAGGCTGCAAGAAGAAGAAGAAGAGGAGATGAGGAGGATAGTCTGCCCTTTTCTGCAGTTATACCTCTACCTAAATCCAAATCACAAACCATCACTCCCACCTCACAGATGGATACTGTGAGGGTTAAGATAGAGGAAGAGGAGCAGCAGCAGCTTCATGATGCTGAAATGCTTAAGTCAATTGACCAAGCATATGCTGCCTCTACCTCTATCATGAACATGAAGAAAGAAGCTCTGAGACTCTTCACTCTCAAACAAACCTTCCAATATGACAAAGAGAGAGTGAGGACTTGGCCTGATCCTAGGGTGGCTCACAGGATCACAAAGAAAGATATTCCTGTGAGGTACAAGAGCCAGATGAAGAGGATTAGATGAAGTAATAACTGTGGCTCTTGTATTAACACCCTGGGAAATTGTGGATGAGTTCGAGAAGGCTTATAAATCTAAGCAACCTCCTGAAATGATGTTGGAGAATAGGATGGTGAGGAAAGGCTTAGTTTATAAGAAGCTTGAGAACTTCCGCAAAGATGAGCTCAACTTGTTGCTAAAGGTAACATCCAGATGAATTTGCATATAAGCAAATCACAACAGTTGAGCTCAAGAATGGCAAACAGGTCAAGTTTGTCTCAGAGATGTACGCGTGAAGGATTGTTCGATGGTGGGGCTGAAGACATGACCAAAGAAGAACAAATGATTTTCGTCCGAGCCTACACCAGAGAATCCTACAGGCTAGTACATGGGAGGTAGGTTTCATGGATGGGATAACAGCTCTGTGTCCAATTCCCAAAACAGAGCTCCCATCCATACTTAGCCAAACAAATACTAGAAACCTTCTCACAGGCCAGTGCTTATCAGGGTCAACTTCTGATCTGATCCAGAAGGAAATAGACCAATCTTATGCCAACATAAGTGGGACAACAAATAATTAGAGGTTTTGGCTGCATTGGTTCAGGGGGAGTTTGTTGGACCAAAAGAACCAATGAGCCAAGATCAGGAAAACCTCTAAGTCCCACATGCCACTGCAACAACTGCTGAAGACTCCCATCAGCTGTTCTGACAAAGTCTGAAGATCAAAGTATGAAGATCAAAGAACTGAAGAACAAAAGCTGAAGACTCTAAAGTACTGAAACAAGTACTGAAGTCTGAAGTACTGATCATACAAGTACTGAAGACTTCAAGTACTGAAGATAAGTACTGAAGAATCAAAAGCTGAAGACTGAAGAACTGAAGACCTTCTACTGAAGCACAAAGTCTGAAGACAAAGACTGAAGACAACAGCTGATGACATCTACTGAAGTCATCAGGATACATCATCTGAAGCCCAAGTCTGAAGAACCAAGTGTTAAAGATTCAGAGTTTGTCACAACAGCTGAAGAAGTCTTCTTCAGTTGTTGTGATGGTTTTTCCCTTTCAGTAGTTTTGTAATTTTGTTTCAGTAGTTGTACAACAGCTGAAGAGCTTGTTCTTCAGCTGTTATAGTATCAGTAGTTAAAAGACTGAAGAGTTTGTTCTTCAGTCGTTGTAGGATTTCAGTAGTTTACTTTTGTCAGTACTTGTAAAGATAGGAACACTTTTGTTAGAAGATGTCAGCTGTTGACATCTTCAGTAGTTTTATGTTCCGTCATTGTAATTTTAATAATCTGTTGATGTCATAGAAAGGACATCATCACCATCCTTTTGCCGCCTATAAAAGGATGGTGAACCATGCTGTTTTAATTGCCGAAACGTGTTGAGCAATAGAACAATTAATTTTTTGCAGAACTCTTTTCTCTCTCTATGTTTGTGCTTCTAATTGCAATATCTTTTATGTTCTTGCTATAATTGCTAATTAACGTGCTAAATCCGCTGCAAACCAATCTGATTGATCAAACGAGAGGCTGAATCCTGACACCCTGATTACCTACAATAAAATAAGGAATACACAAAAAAAATACGGCTGAACCTAAAGTTGCTCAGTGACGGGAAGAACAATAGTAATGATACGAAGCATAAAATACCGATATCTGATCCTGAACTGTAACGTCCCAAATTTCCAAAGTAAGCTTAAGTGACGAGATAATATTAATAATAGTAATTGAATTTTACCTCGCGAAAAAGATTAGTAGTTTGTCAAGTTTAGACTGGAAAACAAAATATGGAAACGCGAGGGACCAAAATGGACAATTTAAAAAAAAAAATAATAAAAACACCCTAAACCCTTTCTTTTTCATTTCATCAGCCGCTACCCCTTTCCCCCCCCCCCCTTCTCTCGGTCGAACCCCGACCACCAGCCACCGGCGGCCGATTCCGGCGAGTGCCGGCGAGTGGCACACCCCCCCCTTGTTCCCCTCGACACCCCGAACACAAAAAAGACCTCAATTTCTCCTAAACCGCAACGTAGCAGCGGGAATCGAAGGCAGAGGCTTCGGTTGCAGGTGGGTTCGGTGAGATGGCGATGATTCACGGCTGTCGTTGTTTATGGGGTCGATTACGAGTGTGGATTTGACGATGGTTGTGGCTGTGATTATTATGGTTGTTGTCGGCGGCGGATAGGGCGTGACGTGGGTGTCGCGACGGCGACCGTGGTCGGTGGTGGTCGCGGCTGTGGTTGGAGTTTGTTGTGGCTGGGGCGAATCGGTAGCCACAACCTCTTCTTGTGGTGGCTGTCGCTGACCGGTGGTGAATTGGGGTTGCGCCGGCAGTGGTGTCCCGATGGTGGCTGTCGTGTGTTGGTGTCGATTGTGGTGGTGTTTAGGTGATGGTTGCAAAACAACAGGGATGACGAGGTAATCTGTGATTGTGGTTGTGTTGCTGTTTGTTGTGGTCATCTTGACTGTGATTCTATCTGTCGATTGGTTGTTGCTGCGATTGTGGTTTATGTTGTGGCTGTGGTGGATCTAGTTTAGGCTATGGTCTTGGTGGTATGTTGGTGTGATGTTGATGATGTTCGGATGGTGATTTCTCCACAAAGGTAGATTGGTATTTGTCGGTAGTTTTATGAAAAAGAAAAGATTGATGGTATGATGTATTTATGGTAGTATGGCTTATGGTCTTCATGATGGTAACGTTTATAAGAATGTTTTGGGTAAGATTATTGTGTGGACTATCATAAGGATAGTAAAGATGATGATGTCCGGTGGTGGAAAGGATGTTTAGATGACGTTGACGATGCTTTAATAATGATGTTGATAGTTCTTAGATAGTGGTAATGTTCATTATGATGTAGTTGCAACAAGATGAAGATGATGTTTGAACATGGAAATGGTATCTTCACAGTAAGGATGGTTGTAGTATAAAAGTGGTATACGAATGATGATGTGATGTTATATGATGATGTTGTTGATGATGGCTTAGCATGCAAATGGTAAAGGTTTTCCTGGATATGATGGTCACGATAATCCCGATGATAACATGATGTGCACGTTATTGGTTAGCTATGATGATAGGGACTTTAGTAGTTAGTGGTAGATAAGGTTTAGGGTGATGATGTATTTGAAAGAGGATGAGGATGTATGATGATGATGATTCTAGGATGATGATTAAGGTTTCGTTGCAAAAGATGGCGACTCCATTATGATGATGACATTACTTGAGAATTCAAGTAGATGACGATTATGGACATTCAACGACACCCAGGTGAGTTTCTAGACCCCCTTTTTATTACATGTTTTCTAACGATTTTGGGGCTGGAAATACATGTATGAATGTTTTTATGAACTTAAGTATGTTACCCGTATGTTATGTGCATGTGTATGTTTGTAGAGTATGTTTTGAGGTAATGTATTGTTATGTTTATGTTGAGTTCATGCTTAGAACCGTATGTGAATGTTTAGAATTAGTGACATGATGTTGGGACTGGAACACGACTTAGAAATATGAACAGACTATTATTACGCCTAATGAGTCCAATAGTGCTCATAAGTCTGAAAATAAACTAAGTATGGACTAATGTGTCCAATAGTGCTCATGAGTCCAATAGTGCTCATAAGTCTGAAAAATAAACTAAGTATGGACTAATGTTCCAATAGTGCTCATGAGTCCAATAGTGCTCATAAGTCTGAGAAATAAACTAAGTATGGACTAATGTGTCCAATAGTGCTCATGAGTCCAATAGTGCTCATGAGTCTGAAAAATAAACTAAGCATAAGGTGAAAAGTCTAAACAGTGGTCATATACCTAGAAAAGTCGGCCAAGATGACTAAGTGTATGGTTATAAGTTCAAACAGGCCCATGTGCCCAAACACTTAAAATTTTTACAGGAAATTTCGGGAATCCGGATTTTAAGGATTTGACCAGGGTTGACCAGGGTTAATAAATGATGATGTCTCATGCATATAATGATGAGTATGATTAACCCTAATTGTTACTAATATTATTATTAGTATATTATTGTTAACAATATTATTAAAATATTGTTAAGTAAGGTATGATGAATGTATGATGATGAACGTATGATGAATATGTATGATGTGTGTATGTTCCTTGTGACTGTGTATGCTTATCTTTCTGAAACTTTACGAATAACGAGAAATGAATTAATGAAGTATTATGTATCGTAAAGTGAAAGATATGAAAGAGGAACGTGATGATGAATGCGTGTATTAACGAATGAACGAAAAGAAGAATGATGATGAATACATGCATTAACGAACGAACGAAAAATGTCTTGCAAACATTGGATAAGTTTAACGGGTCCTTCTTAGTGATGACCATATGTATGGTACCTCTACCGCTTACCTCTAGTACCGGGCATACGTTTTGTTGTCATTGTTGACTTCGGCCCGTAGCTAATAACGTTCGGGGTATAGCAGATGGTAGTGGTACAAAGATATCCAATGTGCAAGAAAGATGTAACATGTATTAATGAATGAACGAATGATTAAATGATGATGAAGCTAATAACGTTCGGGGTATAGCAGATGGTAGTGGTACAAAAGATATCCATGTGCAAGAAAAGATGTAACATGTATTAATGAATGAACGAATGATTAAATGATGATGAATACATGCATTAATGAACGAATGAGTTATGTCTTGCAAGCATGAATAACGCGATTGGTCCTTCTATGTGATTGACCATGTCATGGTACCTCTACCGCTTACCTCTAGTACCGGGCATACGTTTGTTGTTCATATGTTGACTTCGGCCCGGTAGCTAATAACGTTACCTCTAGTACCGTGGCACCAGTTTAGCTGTCCCTCCATAGACTTCGGCCCAGTACCGTGGCATACGTTTGTGTTCATTTGTTGACCTCGGCCCGTACTGTGGCACTACGTTTTGCTGTCTATGGATTGACTTCGGCCGGTAGCTAATAACGTTCGGGGTGTAGCATAGGGTATTGGTACAATTAACTTTCAATGCGTGCAAGTAAGTATGAACGTGATTCTTGTCATTCGACCACAGTAATCATAGCCGAGTGCTATGAAGTGGGTAAAGGCTGACAGGATCCATATGAGAATGAAACGATAAGGATGTAACGAACGAATGCGCATAATAAATGTGATCTGATATGTGTACGATGTATGTTCTTGAATGAAATGTAAGATGAAGAAACGTAACGGGATCCTTGTCATTCGACCACAGTAATCATGGCTGTGTGCCATGAAGTGGGTAAAGGCTGACAGGATCTAAATAAGAAGTGAAAGATAATGATGTATAACGAATGAATGAATGAATGAAAGAGATAATAAAGATATTATCTCTACGTATGTACGATGTATGATCACGTGTAAAGAAAGAACGGTTTTAATGAAAACAAAGTATGTTTATTATAAAACTAGAACTCACTCAGCAACGCTGACTTTTATGTATTTTCCAGTTGGCAGGTAACAGGTTGCTGAGGATGGCACACTGAGGTGGTTACTCGAGGCAAGACTGACATCCAAATTATGTTTTGATGATACTGTTGTGTTGAATTCATTCGACTAATTGTTTAATAACAGTGATTTAATGAATGAAAGGTTTTGTTAAAATTAATCCGCTGCTTAAACCTTATAATAGTACGTTTTATGCTGTGAATGACCAACTGTGAGGTGCCCGGGAACGGGGCCTTACAAGTTGGTATCAGAGCTAAAGTTTAAGTGAATTGGGTAAAATTTTTCAAAATAAACCTTAACTTAAACTGAAAATGGGACGGAAAGAGGGATGTCAGCCCGAGTAGCCATGTGCCATCAGGTATTGTTTTCTTAAAAAGTCAACCAGACTTATGTGCGTGTGCTATATGGATTATGTGTTCTTAGTAGATTTAGATACTGATGTAGTCAGGATAGGAAATGCTTGGGGTATGAAAGTAAAGTAAGTGGCTAATCACAACTGGCCACTGTGATTAGGGACTTACTATACTCGACATAAACTGAGCTATTGCCTGAATGACTGTTTAGTATTTGAATCTTATAGGAAGTGGAAAGTTGACAGATGTGTACGAGGTTGTGATTCCCCGTGAGACCATTAGAGACCTGACAGCGATACCGGCAAAGACATATAATAAAATTCTGGACTTCGTAACCAGGAATTTAAAAGTGTTGTCCCCATGGGCTAACTTACAAATGAGGAGAATTAACGATTCAGGTTACAGATCTCTAGGGAAATAGGTTTCTTCAGACGAGTAATTCTTTGCATGGCGTTTCAGCGAGGAATTACTAATAGAGATGAAAAAAAAAAAAAAAAAAAAAAAAACTTACAATACTTGTCATGACCTGGACCATTGCCTTGAACGATGATGCTAGTGGTCCGAATCTTGTAGGTAGCTTAAATGATTGATGAGATGTTTTAAGAAGGTAAAGTGATAATGTAGGACCTACCCTTAGTAAAGATATTTGGATAGAAGTGTCTGTAAGTGACTGTAAATAGTAATGGAAAGTTAGGGCCTTCTTCTGGATTGCATGTTACTACCCTAAGTGGCCGTAACGTGGTCTGGATATGAATTGACTAGCTGCATACGGGACTGATACTGCACAGCATGGAAATATGACCCGTTGGTTCATACATGATAGAGTATGGACATGACTTATGATAATTAGGAGTTGCATGAGTTCAGGGATGATCCTAATAATGAGATAGAAAAGTCCATGAAACAAGTTTGAGGAGCATATCCTATGTAAATAAAAGATGGCTAAGGGCAAAGTCTTAAGTTGATAGATGTAGCTATAGAGCGTGCCTTCCTAAGGTGACCCCGGAGGACCCCTCGGAGTTAGAGAGTTTGAGATCGACTTGTCATCTGGGACTCAGCTTGTAGTTATGTCACCGTACCGATGGTTTTCACGGATCGACTGTAGGTTAGATCAACAACAGCTACAGGCTGAAGAGCATGACATCCTAAAGATAACCTTTCAGTCATGGTTTGGATGCTATGAGTTTCCTTGCAGTAATGTAAAAAGTTCCCCAAGGGTGATGTTAGAAATCTGTAACTTACGGAAGTGAAGGATCTACATACAGTTTGTTCAGTACTTCTTGGAGATAATCTTGCCCTTGGTAAGGTTCACAAGAAATGACACCACGTCTAAGTGAGAAGTTAGTTAATGAATGTGAACATGAACTGAATAAGGAAGGTTAACATGACCTTGGTGATAATGCTATCAGTAAGTGTCGAAAACCTAGAACCATGTGTTCCATACAAGATCTGACTAAATATAATATATATATATATACTCGATACAACATGGTAGAACCATGGTTCGTTATTCACAAGGTTAAATACAAGATGATAATATACTTACTCATGAATTAGTTTCGTAGTCATAATGTTGCATTAATGAAAATGATCCATAAGAGAAGTGCGTTAGGATGTGTTTGAAGTTTGCAAAGGCTATGTGTAGACGGCTAAAGAAGATCATACCTTATATGGTGTGTGTTGAACATGTTTAGGAGCAACATGAGAATTTGTGGCGATTGAGAAAGTATTATCCCACGTGTGTACGGACCAACAGGTTTCGAGGACGAAACCTAAATAAGGGGGAAGAGACTTGTAACGTCCCAAATTTCCAAAAGTAAGCTTAAGTGACGAGATAATATTAATAATAGTATTATTGAATTTTACCTCGCGAAAAAGATTAGTAGTTTGTCAAGTTTAGACTGGAAACAAAATATGGAAACGCGAGGGACCAAAATGGACAATTAAAAAAAAAAAATAATAAAAACAACCCTAAAACCCTTTCTTTTTCATTTCATCAGCCGCTACCCTTTCCCCCCCCCCCTTCTCTCGGTCGAACCCCGACCACCAGCCACCGGCGGCCGATTCCGCGAGTGCCGGCGAGTGGCACACCCCCCCCTTGTTCCCCTCGACACCCCGAACACAAAAACGACCTCAATTTCTCCTAAACCGCAACGTAGCAGCGGGAATCGAAGGCAGAGGCTTCGGTGCAGGTGGTTCGGTGGAGATGGCGATGATTCACGGCTGTCGTTGTTTATGGGCGTCGTACGAGTGTGGATTTGACGATGGTTGTGGCTGTGATTATTATGGTTGTTGTCGGCGGCGATAGGGCGTGACGTGGGTGTCGCGACGGCGACGTGTCGGTGGTGGTGTCGCGCTGTGGTTGGAGTTTGTTGGGCTGGGGCGAATCGGTAGCCACAACCTCTCTGTGGTGGCTGTCGCTGACCGGTGGTGAATTGGGGTTGCGCCGGCAGTGGTGTCCCGATGTGGCTGTCGTGTGTTGGTGTCGATTGTGGTGGTGTTTAGGTGATGGTTGCAAAACAACAGGATGACGAGGTAATCTGTGATTGTGGTTGTGTTGCTGTTTGTTGTGGTTCATCTTGACTGTGATTCTATCTGTCGATGGTTGTTGCTGCTGCGATTGTGGTTATGTTGTGGCTGTGGTGGATCTAGTTTAGGCTATGGTCTTGGTGGTATGTTGGTGTGATGTTGATGATGTTCGGATGGTGATTTCTCCACAAAGGTAGATTGGTATTTGTCGGTAGTTTTATGAAAAAGAAAAGATTGATGGTATGATTATTTATGGTAGTATGGCTTATGGTCTTCATGATGGTAACGTTTATAAGAATGTTTGGGTAAGATTATTGTGTGGACTATCATAAGGAGTAAAGATGATGATGTCCGGTGGTGGAAAGGATGTTTAGATGACGTTGACGATGCTTAAATAATGATGTTGATAGTTCTTAGATAGTGGTAATGTCATTATGATGTAGTTGCAACAAGATGAAGATGATGTTTGGAACATGGAAATGGTATCTTCACATTAAGATGGTTGTAGTATAAAAGTGGTATACGAATGATGATGTGATGTTATATGATGATGTTGTTGATGATGGCTTAGCATGCAAATGGTAAAGGTTTTCCTGGATATGATGGTCACGATAATCCTCCCGATGATAACATGATGTGCACGTTATTGGTAGCTATGATTGATAGGGACTTTAGTAGTTAGTGGTAGATAAGGTTTAGGGTGATGATGTATTTGAAAGAGGATGAGGATGTATGATGATGATGATTCTAGGATGATGATTAAGGTTTCGTTGCAAAGATGGCGACTCATTATGATGATGACATTGACTTGAGAATTCAAGTAGATGACGATTATGGACATTCAACTACACCCAAGGTGAGTTTCTAGACCCCCTTTTTATTACATGTTTTCTAACGATTTTGGGGCTGGAAAATACATGTATGAATGTTTTTATGAACTTAAGTATGTTACCCGTATGTTATGTGCATGTGTATGTTTGTAGAGTATGTTTTGAGGTAATGTATTGTTATGTTTATGTTGAGTTCATGCTTAGAACCGTATGTGAATGTTAGAATTAAGTGACATGATGTTGGGACTGGAACACGACTTAGAAATATGAACAGACTATTATTACGCCTAATGAGTCCATAGTGCTCATAAGTCTGAAAAATAAACTAAGTATGGACTAATGTGTCCAATAGTGCTCATGAGTCCAATAGTGCTCATAAGTCTGAAAAATAAACTAAGTATGGACTAATGTGTCCAATAGTGCTCATGAGTCCAATAGTGCTCATAAGTCTGAGAAATAAAACTAAGTATGGACTAATGTGTCCAATAGTGCTCATGAGTCCAATAGTGCTCATGAGTCTGAAAAATAAACTAAGCATAAGGTGAAAAGTCTAAACAGTGGTCATATACCTAGAAAAGTCGGCAAGAGGACTAAGTGTAGGTTATAAGTTCAAACAGGGCCCATGTGCCCAAACACTTAAAATTTTTACAGGAATTTCCGGGAATCCGGATTTTAGGATTTGACCAGGGTTGACCAGGGTTAATAAATGATGATGTCTCATGCATATAATGATGAGTATGATTAACCCTAATTGTTACTAATATTATTATTAGTATATTATGTTAACAATATTATTAAAATATTGTTAAGTAAGGTATGATGAATGTATGATGATGAACGTATGATGAATTGTATGATGTGTGTATGTTCCTTGTGACTGTGTATGCTTATCTTTCTGAAACTTTACGAATAACGAGAAATGAATTAATGAAGTATTATGTATCGTAAAGTGAAAGATAATGAAAGAGGAACGTGATGATGAATGCGTGTATTAACGAATGAACGAAAAGAAGAATGATGATGAATACATGCATTAACGAACGAACGAAAAATGTCTTGCAAACATTGGATAAGTTTAACGGGTCCTTTTAGTGATTGACCATATGTATGGTACCTCTACGCTTACCTCTAGTACCGGGCATACGTTTTGTTGTTCATATGTTGACTTCGGCCCGGTAGCTAATAACGTTCGGGGTATAGCAGATGGTAGTGGTACAAAAGATATCCAATGTGCAAGAAAAGATGTAACATGTATTAATGAATGAACGAATGATTACATGATGATGAATACATGCATTAATGAACGAATGAGTTATGTCTTGCAAGCATTGAATAACGCGATTGGTCCTTCTATGTGATGACCATGGTCATGGTACCTCTACCGCTTACCTCTAGTACCGGGCATACGTTTTGTTGTTCATATGTTGACTTCGGCCCGGTAGCTAATAACGTTACTCTAGTACCGTGGCACCATGTTTAGCTGTCCCTCCATAGACTTCGGCCCAGTACCGTGGCATCGTTTGTTGTTCATTTGTTGACCTCGGCCCGTACTGTGGCACTACGTTTTGCTGTCTATGGATTGACTCGGCCCGGTAGCTAATAACGTTCGGGGTGTAGCATAGGGTATTGGTACAATTAACCTTTCAATGCGTGCAAGTAAGTATGAACGGGATTCTTGTCATTCGACCACAGTAATCATAGCGAGCGAGTGCTATGAAGTGGGTAAAGGCTGACAGGATCCATATGAGAATGAAACGATAAGGATGTAACGAACGAATGACGCAGATAATAAATGTGATCTGATATGTGTACGATGTATGTTCTTGAATGAAATGTAAGATGAAGAAACGTAACGGGATCCTTGTCATTCGACACAGTAATCATGGCTGTGTGCCATGAAGTGGGTAAAGGCTGACAGGATCTAAATAAGAAGTGAAAGATAATGATGTATAACGAATGAATGAATGAATGAAAGAGATATAAAGATATTATCTATACGTATGTACGATGTATGATCACGTGTAAAGAAAGAACGGTTTTAATGAAAACAAAGTATGTTTATTATAAAACTAGAACTCACTCAGCAACGCTGACTTTTATGTATTTTCCAGTTGGCAGGTAACAGGTTGCTGAGGATGGCACACTGAGGTGGTTACTCGGCAGGGCAAGACTGACATCCAAATTATGTTTTGATGATACTGTTGTGTGAAATTCATTCGACTAATTGTTTAATAACAGTGATTTAATGAATGAAAGGTTTTTGTTAAAATTAATTCCGCTGCTTAAACCTTATAATATGTACGTTTTATGCTGTGAATGACCAACTGTGAGGTGCCCGGGAACGGGGCCTTACATGAACTGATCATGTGCTACTGAAACAGAAATCTGATTCTAAACATATAATACTGATACAGAACTGAAATGTAATACTGAAACTGAACTGATCTACACGACACGTATATACAAACAAATTAAGTCGTGTAATATAAGAAGTACCCAGAGCCGAAACTGAACTGATAAGTACATAGCTAGCTAGACTATGCACCAATGAGATGGTGTGTGGGCGTACACACATGATTCCATCCCCCGGAACTGAAGTGATCTGAACTGAACTAGGATCGATCCATCCGCCTTCCAAATATTATGGCCAAACTACTACTTGAGTATTAACGTGTTAACGGAGACGCCGTGAACTATTTATGAACACCGTCACAAAAAGTGTCATGTCATTGACGCCACAATGACATGTTGGACAAGCTCAGGTAACAGAGTGCTAAATCAAATGGTAGTACAACTACCAACATATGACATATCAATAAAATTATTTATGGGAACATGCAATAATGAGCACAAATTTATAAGATATATATCGCATGCTATAAGTCTCAATAAGTAAAACTAATCAATCGAAAACGAGTCAGCGCATAACTAAATTAATAATGGTAGACGACTAGTAACATACCGAAGGCTAAACAAGTCATATCAACGGAAGCGAAGACGACATACTAAAGGTATCAATATCCGAACTACAAAGTAAAAGAAAAGAATAAGTTTTATACTAAGATAAAATAACCAAGAATCCGTACCTTAGTCAAAGCGCAAAAGCAAACAAAATCGAGTAATCCTTAACTTTCACTAGCACCTACATTATACGTTTATAACCATTTCACGTCATTTATCAGAACCTTAATTAATAAACTAATTGTTGCTTAGCTAACGTTTTGGATGGTGCAATATTTGTAATTATTTGAAATAATCGTGATCTAAACAATATTAAGAACGTTTAGACCAATAATAATTTATTAATTATTATTTAAGGATTTATTCTTTTTAAAGAAATATTAAAAACATTCTTGTTAAAATGTTTTATTCCAAAAAATACTTATTTAACTAACTTAGAAAAATATAGAAAATATTCAGTGACCTTTAAAAATATTTGAAGTCTACAAAATTTGTATATTTTTATAAAAAAAATCTGTAATTTATTAAGGCTAAAAGCCTTCTAAAAAACATGTAGGTGCCCGGGTTCGAACCGGGACCTCTCGGATTGCATGCATGTAAACTAACCAGTGAACCAAAGGCCTCGGCCGCATTAGTTCTCAGCTTTTAATTGTTTTAAACACAATTTCAGAAAATTCCCAAATTCCCTTATGAACCCTAGATTCGTTTAATCCAAAATTGAACCTCAATTGGATGTTGTTTATGAAATCAAGCTTAGGGCTTTGATTGCCCACGTGAAACCGAGTGTGTAGGTGGTTCTAATTACCTAGTTCGTTTGGAAAGGTATCAAGAGCACACGACGAACAGTCGCGGTTGAGGAGGACTCGGTTCGATGCCCAAATCACGATGATAATCAAATTCCTTCGTATGAAGCTTCAACGGGTGTTTTTGATTCAAAGCCCTAAATTAATTTAAGGTTAAAAGGCTTCGAGGACAGCTGTCGACCAAGTTGCAGGTCCGCGACAGAGAGGGTGATCGAACAAGATGAATTGGTGAATTGCAGGTGTAATTTAGATCGTTAATAGCTTAGAAACAGATGTATGATCGTTTAGCTAAAGTTAATTGCATTATTATATACGTTTAGTGCGCTTTAAAACTGTAAAGCGGCCGAAAGTTTAGTGGGTTGGTTTAGATCGATCGCACTAACCTTTTCTAAATTAGAGTGGGGTATTATGTTCGAGTCATTCACGTGGGTGTGTCGGGAACAAATGATGGGTTTAAAACACGTGTTTTAAACGTTTTTGGGTCGTCGGAGCTATCGCCGGAGAGGTGGCCGGAGGTGAAAGGGGTCGACGGTGGTGATGGGTGATTTAAAACAAAACTTACACCTTTGGTCCCTGTTGTTCAAGCTTTCTTCATTTTGTGCACAAAGTTATTAATATTAATTAATTCTAAAAATGGCAAAAATCACCCCCTGCACCTTTATTATTATTATTATTATTATTATTATTATATTATTATTTTGGGTATTATAATTCTCCCCCCCTTAAAACAATTTCGTCCACAAAATTGCCAGGTACAGCTTGAACAAAGATATGGCATAACGTACACAGCGGAGCAAAAACAACAAGCAAACAAAATAACTGATAAATATTCAATTGTTGACACAGAATCGATTCGGTAGACAAAATCGTATAAGAGATGACTAATGTGATGTTCAAGAAACAGATAAATGAAACTTCCTAACTGATAACAGAAACATATAAAAGATAATAACTAAGAGGTAAATAGATACGGATATTGAGAACGGATTTCATCTTCTATCCCATGTAGCTTCGCGTTCGGAATGCTTTTTCCAATAATACCTTAACAAAGGAATAGTTTTCTTATGCATAATGCGTTCTTGTCGGTCAAGTATGGCCTCGGGTTCCTCCTCGAACGATAAGTCTTCACGAATCAGATGAAGCGGATAATTCACAACGTGAAGAGGATGATAATTGTACCCCCTTAAAAGAGATACATGAAAGACGTTATGCACATGTGACAGTTGAGGTGGTAATGCTAAACGGTAGGAGACCTCACCAACTCTTTCTAGAATGTCAAATGGTCCGATAAACCGTGGACTAAGTTTCCCTTTTAGACCAAAACGTCGTATGCCTTTGCAAGGCAAAACCTTCAGGAATACCTTGTCACCGACCTTAAACTCCAAAAGTCGATGGTGTCGGTCTGCATAACTTTTTGTCTACTTTGAGCTTCCTTTAACTTTTCTCTAGCAATAGCAACTTTCTCATTCATGATTTGAACTAACTCGGGTCCTTCAATGACTCTTTCACCAACCTCTTCCCAACAAATAGGTGCTCTACATTTACGACCATACAATAATTCGACCACAATTTATAAATTCTGAATAATCACACCCAATCTAATCTATTCAATAATCACAAGAGATTGTTATTTAGCTGAGGCACATAATTCTCCGTTCTCTATCCATCCTGGATCTACTAAGATGTATCGTGATCGTCGTCAGAATTTCTAGTAGAATGGTATGAAAGAAGACGTGGCTAGATTTGTTAGCAGATGTCTTACTTGTCAACAAGTTAATTTTGAGCATCAAAGAGCTAGTGGACTGCTTCAGCCACTACCTATTCCTGTATGGAAATGGGATGATATTTCCATGGATTTTGTGACAGGGCTGCCAAGAACATTCAAGAAGAATGATGCAATATGGGTTGTAGTTGACAGATTGTCAAAGTCGGCTCATTTTTCTCCCAATTCAGCAAGGATTTTCGGTTAGCAAACTATCTAAAGTGTTTACACAAGAGATTGTTAGACTTCATGGCATTCCGGTGTCTATCGTGTCTGATCGAGACCCGATAGTTCACTTCTCGCTTTTGGAAGGGTTTGCAGGCAGCGTGGGGTACCAAGTTGAGGTTTAGTACGACGTTTCATCCTCAAACTGACGGTCAGTCAGAGCGTACTATTCAGACACTCGAAGACATGCTTCGAGCATGTGCCTTAGAGTGGACTGGGAACTGGGATGAGTACTTGTGTTTGGTCGAGTTTGCTTACAACAATAGTTGGCAAGCTAGCATTGGCATGGCACCTTTCGAATTATTGTATGGTCGTAAATGTAGTCGGTGAAAGAGTCATTGAAGGACCCGAGTTAGTTCAAATCACGAATGAGAAAGTTGCTATTGCTAGAGAAAAGTTAAAGGAAGCTCAAAGTAGACAGAAAAGTTATGCAGACCGACACCGTTGACTTTTGGAGTTTAAGGTCGGTGACAAAGTATTCCTGAAGGTTTTTCCTTGCAAAGGCGTACGACGTTTTGGTCTAAAAGGGAAACTTAGTCCACGGTTTATCGGACCATTTGACATTCTAGAAAGAGTTGGTGAGGTCTCCTACCATTTAGCATTACCACCTCAACTGTCACATGTGCATAACGTCTTTCATGTATCTCTTTTAAGGGGGTACAATTATCATCCTCTTCACGTTGTGAATTATCCGTTCATCTGATTCGTGAAGACTTATCGTTCGAGGAGGAACCCGAGGCCATACTTGACCGACAAGAACGCATTATGCGTAAGAAAAACTATTCCTTTTGTTAAGGTATTATGGAAAAACCATTCCGAACGCGAAGCTACATGGGAGATAGAAGATGAAATCCGTTCTCAATATCCGTATCTATTTATCTCTAAGTTATTATCTTTTATATGTTTCTATTATCAGTTATGAAGTTATCAGTTATCTGTTTCTTGAACATCACATTAGTCATCTCTTATACGATTTTGTCTGCCGAATCGATTCTGTTTCAGCAATTGAATAATTATGAGTGATTTCGTTCACTTGTTGATTTTTACTACTCCGTGTACGTTATGTCATATCTTGTTCGATCTGTACCTAGCAATTTCGTGGACGAAATTGTTTTAAGGGGGGTAGAATATATACCCGTAATAAATATAATAATAATAATAATAATAATAATAATACAAATAATAATAATAATAATAATAATAATAATAATAATAAAAGTTCAGGGGGTTAAAATTTCCAATTTTGAAACTTTAAAAGAAAGTTTTTACATAAGATAGTAAACATAATAAACCACAGGGACCATTTGTGTAATTTGTTAAAACCATTTCTCCCCACCGTCGATCACCTCGCTGGCCACTATTCCGGCGACACTCCGGCAAGCCAAACCATTTAAACCACTCGGATTCAACTCGATTAAACAATCCCGACACACCCGCGTGAATGACTCGAACATAATACCCCACTCTAATTTAGAAAAGGTTAGTGCGATCGATCTAAACCAACCCACTAAACTTTCGGCCACTTTACAGTTTTAAAGCGCACTAAACGTATATAATAATGCATTTAAATTTACCTAAACGATCATATATATGTTTCTAAGCAATTAACGATCTAAATTACACCTGCAATTCACCAATTCATCTTGTTCGATCACCCTCTCTGTCGCGGACCTACAACTTGGTCGACAGCTGTCCTCGAAGCCTTTTAACCTTAAATTAATTTAGGGCTTTGAATCATAAACACCCGTTGAAGCTTCATACGAAAGGAATTTGATTATCATCGTGATTTGGGCATTGAACCGAGTCCTCCTCAACCGCGACTTTTCGTCGTGTGCCCTTGATACCTTTCCAAAACGAACCAGGTAATTAGAACCACCTACACACTCGGTTTCACATGGGCAATCAAAGACCTAAGCTTGATTTCATAAACAACATCCAATTGAGGTTCAATTTTGGATTAAACGAATCTAGGGTTCATAAGGGAATTTGGGAATTTTCTGAAATTATGTTTAAAACAATTAAAAGCTGAGAACTAATGCGGCTGAGGCCTTTGGTTCACTGGTTAGTTACATGCATGCAATCCGAGAGGTCCCGGGTTCAAACCCGGGCACCTCTATGTTTTTAGAAGGCTTTTAGCCTTAAATAAATTAAAGAAAATTTTAAAAAAAATATACAAATCATTTGTTAGACTTCAAATATTTTAAAGGTCACTGAATATTTTCTATATTTTTCTAAGTTAGCTAAATAAGTATTTTTTGTAATAAAACATTTTAACAAGAATGTTTTTGAATAATTCTTTAAAAAGAATAAATCCTTAAATAATAATTAATAAATTATTATTGGTCTAAACGTTCTTAATATTGTTTAGATCACGATTATTTCAAATAATTACAAATATTGCACCATCCAAAACGTTAGCTAAGCAACAATTAAGTTCATTTAATTAAGGTTTTGAAAAATGACGTGAAATGGTTATAAACGTATAATGTTGGTGCTAGTGAAAGTTAAGGATTACTCGATTTTGTTTGCTTTTACGCTTGACTAAGGTACGGATTCTTGGTTATTTTATCTTAGTATAAAACTTATTCTTTTCCGTTACTTTGTAGTACGGATATTTGATACCTTTAGTATGTCGTCTTCGCTTCCGTTGATATGACTTGTTTGGCCTTCGGTATTTTACTAGTGGTGTATCATTATTTATTTAGTTATGCGCTGACCCGTTCGATTGATTAGTTTTACTTATTGAGACTTATAGCATGCGATATATATTTTATAAATTTGTGCTCATTATTGCATGTTCCCGTAAATAATTTTATTGATACGTATATGTTGGTAGCTGTACTACCATTTGATTTAGCACTCTGTTACCCGAGCTTGTCCGACATGTCATTGTGGCGTCAATGACATGACACTTTTCATGACGGTGTTTATAAATAGTTCACGGCGTCTCCATTAACACGTTAGTACTCAAGTAGTACTTTGGCCATAATATTTGGGAGGCGGATGGATCGATCCTAGTTCAGTTTAGATCAGTTCAGTTCCGGGGGATAGAATCATGTGTGTATGCCCCACACACCATCTCATTGCTGCATAGTCTAGCTAGCTATGTACTTATCAGTTCAGTTTCGGCTCTGGGTACTTCTTATATTACATGACTTAATTTGTTTGTATATACGCGTCGTGTAGATCTGTTTAGTTTCAGTATTACATGATCAGTTCTGTATCAGTATTATATGTTTAGATTCAGATTTCCGTTTTCAATACCGTATGATTAGTTCAGTATCAGATATCAGTATTTTTATGCTTTGAATCACTACTATTGTTATTTCCATCACTGAGCAACTTTTGGCTCAGCCGTATTTTTCTTTGGTGGTGTTTCTTATTTGACTGTAGGTAATAAGGGTAATCCGGGAAATCTGTGAAGAGTGGTTGAAGATCAAGATTATATTATATTTTAATTGATGTAATGAACAACTTAATTAGGTTCTTTCGGATTATCTGGTTTGTTTGAATTTATCTCTTCAGAAACAAGGTCTAGGCTCGGTTAACGCCGCAGGAACCTACGATATTGTAACTCAAATTATAATTTGGATTTTCCTATTTCAGATTGGAAGAATTCCACTTCTGCCCCTGTCTGTTCATACTAGTTAAAAATACTAAACGACGTTTAAAAATTCTGAATAACTCCAGTATACTAGATTAGTGATTTTTGAACAACTTTTATTTTGAAAAGTTTCTGATTTGGATTACCAAAATATGAGAAAAACGTGGATCTTTACAGCTGCACAGAACTGCTAGCTGTTACGAAAACGACTGTTTGGAGGTCTAAACGAATAAGTTTTTCGATGTTTTATATATCAACGGATTTTTCTTTCGACGAACTTCGTCATGGACATAAGGTTAACTGATTTTAGTCTGTTATGAAAAAGTTATGGCCTCTGTAAGTCGGCTGTAAAATACGGGCCTAAGTCAAGGGTATTTTGGTAAATCGTAAAATCATTCTGGTTAAAATACATCCGTTACAGGTCTGGAATATTTTATAAATAAGTATAAATCATGACTGACTTCTAGAAAATTTGGCTAATCATATTACAAATCCTTTTGCCATTTATAAAATCACATCTCAAAATACTCATGAAAACTAGTTAAACGTGTGACTTGCTTAAAATGCTCGGTTAAGGTCTAAATCTTAATTTGGTCAAAATACTTATATTTCCAGTAGCTAAAACAATATCAAAATGGGTTCATATCAAGTTTACTAAGTTAAGCAAAGGAAAGTATGTTTAAACATAAACCGAACATAAACGATTACTTATGCGAACGGCATCATATGATCAAGGCAACGAACTAATAATATTTTAGTGATTTCAGCTATTTAAAGTTTATTTTTATAAAAATAAACTAATTATAACATTTTTTTAATATTATATATAAAAATTGTTAAGGTGTTTTAATGAAATAATTTACAGAAATAATTGGATAACTTTTAAAATAAACAAGGTTTATAAAACTGATTTTTATAATTTTTAGAAATTTTATTTAATTTTTTAAAGCCCAAAAAGGCTTAAAAATGGTTGTGGGCGCTCGGGTTCGAACCCGGGAGCTCGTTTATAGGCAGGGTGATGCGTGAACCAGTGAACCAGGGCCGCAGCCTTGGTTTATGCTGTGTTCCTTTACTTTTAAACACACATAAAGAGAAACCCCAAATTGCAAGAACCCTAACCCTATTCCAACCAAATCGATCACAAATTCGTAGTTTTTAATCAAATTAAACATACTTTCCTTGCTTAACTTAGTAAACTTGATATGAACCCATTTTGATATTGTTTTAGCTACTGGAAATATAAGTATTTTGACCAAAATAAGATTTAGACCTTAACCGAGCATTTTAAGCAAGTCACACGTTTAACTAGTTTTCATGAATATTTGAGATGTGATTTTATAAATGACAAACGGATTTGTAATATGATTAGCCAAATTTTCTAGAAGTCAGTCATGATTTATACTTATTTATAAAAAATATTTCCAGACCTGTAACGGATGTATTTTAACCAGAAATGATTTACGGTTTACCAAATACCCTTGACTTAGGCCCGTATTTTACAGCCAACTTACAGAGGCCATAACTTTTTCATAACAGATTAATATCAGTTAAACCTTATGTCCATGACGAAGTTCGTCGAAAGACGAATCGTTGATATATAAAACATCAAAAAAACTCATTCGTTTAGACCTCCAAACAGTCGTTTTCGTAACAGTAGTAGTTCTGTGCAGCTGTAAAGATCCACTTTTTTCTCATATTCGGTAATCCAAATCAGAAACTTTTCTAAATAAAAGTTGTTCAAAAATCACTAATCTAGTAAACTGGAGTTTTTCTGAATTTTAAACATTGTTTAGTATTTTTAACGAGTACGAACAGACAGGGGCAGAACTGGAATTCTTCCAATCTGAAATAGGAAAATCCAAATTATAATTTGAGTTACAATATCGTAGGTTCCTGCGGCGTTAACCGAGCCTAGACCTTGTTTCTGATTATTGTCATTCGTGTATAAGGTACGGATTCTGTTTCTTTGTTATCATAGTATTCACTTTTGTTTCCGTTACTTTGTAGTACGGATTCTTGGTTAATTTATCTTAGTATAAATCTTATTCTTTTCCGTTACTTTATAGTACGGATTTTGATACCTTGTTTCCGTTAATAGACTTCTTATGCCTTTATTTGTCGTATATCATTATTTACTTAGTATGCTCCTACTCGTTCGACTTATTAATTTTACTTGTTAAGAATATAGCATGCAATATATATTTGATAAATTCGTGCTCATTATTGCATGTTCCCATAAATAATTTTATTGATATGTCATATGTTGGTAGCTATACTACCATTTGATTTGACACTCTGTACCCGAGCTTATCCGACATGTCATTGTGGCGTCAATGACGTGACACTTTTCGTGACGGTGTTTATAAATAGTTCACGGCGTCTTTGTAAACACGTTAGTACTCAAGTATTACTTTGGCCATAATTATTTGGGAGGCGGATGGATCGATCCTAGTTCAGTTCAGACCAGTTCAGTTCCGGGGGATGGAATCATGTGTGTACGCCCACACACCATCTCATTGGTGCATAGTCTAGCTAGCTATGTGCTATTCAGTTCAGTTTTGGCTCTGAGTACTTCTTATATTACACGACTTATTTGTTTGTATATACGCGTTGTGTAGATCAGTTCAGTTTCAGTATTACATGTTCAGTTCAGTATCAGTATTATATTTTAGAATCAGATTTCTGTTTGCAATATCATATGATCAGTTCAGTATCAGATATCAGTATTTTATGCTTCGAGTCGCTACTATTGTTCTTTCCGTCACTGAGCAACTTTTGGCTCAGCTGTATTTTCTTTTGTGGTGTTTTCTTATTTTATTGTAGGTAATCAGGGTAATCCGGGAAAGCAGTGAAGAGTGAATTAAAGACCAAGATTGTATTTTACTTTAATTGATGTAATGAACACTTTAATTAGGTTCTTTCGGATTATTTGGTTGTTTGAAGTTATTTCTTCTGACCGTCCCTTTAATATCAGGGATTTGGTTTTTGATTTGATACGTAACACCCCAACCCGGAGAGGCTGACGTGTCACTATTACAGATATCAAATCAAAAACCAAATCCATTATATTAAAGAGACGATCAAAAGAGATAAATTCAAACAAACCAGATAATCCGAAAGAACCTAATTAAGTTATTCATTACATCAATTAAAATAAAATACAATCTTGGTCTTCAATTCACTCTTCACTGGTTTCCCGGATTACCCTGATTACCTACAATAAAATAAGGAAACACCACAAAAGAAAAGTTGCTCAGTGACGGAAAGAACAATAGTAGCGATTCGAAACATAAAATACTGATATCTGATACTGAACGGATCATATGGTATTGAAACGGAAATCTGATTCTAAATATATAATACTGATACTGAACTGAACATGTAATACTGAACTGAACTGATCTACATGACGCGTATATACAAACAAAATAAGTCGTGTAATATAAGAAGTACCCAGAGCCGAAACTGAACTGATAAGTACATAGCTAGCTAGACTATGCACCAATGAGATGGTGTGTGGGCGTACACACATGATTCCATCCCCCGGAACTGAACTGATCTGAACTGAACTAAGATCGATCCATCCGCCTCCTAAATATTATGGCCAAAGTACCACTCAAGTACTAACGTGTTAACGGAGACGCCGTGAACTATTTATAAACACCGTCACGAAAAGTGTCATGTCATTGACGCCACAATGACATGTCGGACAGCTCGGGTAATAGAGTGCTAAATCAAATGGTAGTACAACTACCAACACGTAACGTATCAATAGAATATTTATAGGAACATGCAATAATGAGCACAATTTATAAAATATATATTGCATGCTACAGGTCTTCAACAAGTAAAATTAATAAGTCGAACGAGTCAGAGCATAATAAAAACGTTAGACGACTAGTAAAATACCAAAGGCCAAACGAGTCATATTAACGGAAACATGGTATCAAAATCTGTACTACAAAGTAACGACAAATATTATTTATACGAAGATATAAAGAATCAGGAATCCGTACTACAAAGTAACGGAACAGAATTTATACTATGATAAAGATAACCAAGAATCCGTACCTTATACACGAATGACAATAATCAGAATAAGGTCTAGGCTCGGTTAACGCCGCGAGAACCTACGATATTGTAATTCAAGTTATAGTCTGGATTTTCTTATTTCAGATTGGAAAAATTCCAGTTCTGCCCCTGTCTGTTCAGACTCGTTAAAAATACTAAATGACGTTTAAAAATTCTGAAAATCTCCAGTTTACTAGATTAGTGATTTTTGAACAACTTTCATTTACAAAAGTTCCTGATCTGGATTACCGAAATTTGAGAAAAACGTGTATTTTTACAGCTGCGCAGAACTGCTAGCTGTTACGAAAACGACAGTTTGGAGGTCTAAACGAATGAGTTTTTCGATGTTTTATATATCAACGGATTCGTCTTTCGACGAACTTCGTCATAGACATAAGGTTTAACTGATTTGAATCTGTTATAAAAAAGTTATGGCCTCTGTAAGTTGGCTGTAAAATACGTATAAATCAAGGTATTTTGATAAACCGTAAAATCATTTTGGTTAAAACACATCCGTTACAGGTTGGAAATATTTTATAAATAAGTATAAATCATGATTTAAACAATACTAAGTGAAAGGAAACGTTTAGACTAATAATAATTTATTAATTATTATTTAAAATCTATTCTTTTAAAGAATTATTCAAAAACATTCTTTGTTAACATGTTTTATTACAAAAATGTTTATTTAATTAAACTTAGAAAAATATAGAAAATATATGGTGACCTTTAAAAATATTTGATGTTTACCATACGACTTGTATATTTTTTTTAAGAATTTTCTGTAATTTATTTAAGGCTAAAAGCCTTTTTAAAAAAAACATGGACGTGCCCGGGTTCAAACCCGGGACCTCCAGAATTGCAAACACACCCAGGACCAGTGAACCAAGGCTTACAGCCGCACTAGTTCCTGGCTTCTAATTCTTTTAACACAATTTCCAATCAAACCCCCAAACACAATGAGCCCTAGAATCGATTCACCCAAAATCGAACCTCAATTGGTTGTTGTTTATGAAATCAAGCTTAGGGCTTTGACAACATCTTACCTTGCAATTATACACATTATGCACATCAATTAAAGCTAATATTATGATTAATTATAAACTAATAATTGGCGGTGTTTCGAGTATTATGATTTGTTGTGGATAATATTATTAATTAATATTAACATAGTCGCGGTTGGAGATATCCTTAATTGGCCTTTAATTTTATTGTTTACAGATTTTTGATACCATGTTTCCATTGATATGACTCGTTTAGCCTTTGGTATTTACTAGTTGTTTAACATTATTTATTATGCTCTGACCCGTTCGACTTATTAATTCTATTTGTTGAAGACTTATAGCATGCAATATATATTTATAAGTTTGTGCTCATTATTGCATTTTCCTATAAATATTCTTTTGATACGTCATATGTTGGTAGTTGTACTACCATTTGATTTAGCATTCTGTTACCCGAGCTTGTCCGACATGTCATTGTGGCGTCAATGACATGACACTTTTCGTGACGGTGTTTATAAATAGTTCACGGCGTCTCCGTTAACACGTTAGTACTCAAGTAGTAGTTTGGCCATAATATTTGGGAGGTGGATGGATCGTTCCTAGTTCAGTTCAGATCAGTTCAGTTCCGGGGATGGAATCATGTGTGTACGCTCACACACCATCTCATTGCTGCATAGTCTAGCTAGCTATGTACTTATGAGTTCAGTTTCGGCTCTGGGTACTTCTTATAATAAACGACTTATTTTGTTTGTATATACGCGTCGTGTAGATCAGTTCAGTTCAGTATTACATGTTCAGTTCAGTATCAGTATTATATGTTTAGAATAAGATTTCCGTTTCAATACCATATGATCCGTTCAGTATCAGATATCAGTATTTTATGTTTCGAATCGCTACTATTGTTCTTCCGTCACTGAGCAACTTTTGGCTCAGTCGTATTTTCTTTGGTGGTATTTTCTTATTGATTGTAGGTAATCAGGGTAATCCGGGAAATCTATGAAGAGTGGTTGACGATCAAGATTATATTATATTTTAATTGATGTAATGAACAACTTAATTAGGTTCTTTCGAATTATCTGGTTTGTTTGAATTTATATCTTTTGACGGTCTCTTTAATATCATAGATTTGGTTTTTGATTTGATATCTGTAATAGTGACACGTCAAATAAAAATTAGTTCTGTAAACTCTCTTTATTTTTAAGATCATCTACATATTTTCTAGAAATTTATTTCTTTAAATGCTTTAATATTTCTATAAAAAATTTTTATAGAAAACACTATTATTTAATTATAATACTATTATTTAATTAAATAATGGATCACTATTATGTTTCAAAACAATATTGACATATTATATAAGTGAATAATATATAACTTTTGACAGTTATAGTTATGTATAATATAAACAAACGTTATAAATAGTTTATTTTGTTTAAAAATAAGCTTTAAATAGTTGACTTAGGCCGTATTTTACAGCCAACTTATTGAGGCCATAACTTTTTCATAACAGATTCAAATCAGTTAAACCTTATGCCCATGACAAGTTCGTCGAAAGACGAATCCGTTGATATATAAAACATCGAAAAACTCATTCGTTTAGACCTCCAAACAGTCGTTTTGGTAACAGCTAGCAGTTCTGCGCAGCTGTAAAAATCCACGTTTTTCTCATATTTCGGTAATCCAGATCAGGAACTTTTCTAAATGAAAGTTGTTCAAAAATCACTAATATAGTAAACTGGAGATTTTCAGAATTTTTAAACGTCGTTTAGTATTTTTAACGAGTGCGAACAGACAGGGGCAGAACTAGAACTTTTCTAATCTGAAATAAGAAAATCTAAACTATAACTTGAATTACAATATCGTAGGTTCTCGCGGCATTAACCGAGCCTAGACCTTGTTTCTGATTATTGTAATTCATGTATAAGGTACGGATTCTTGGTTATCTTTATCATAGTATAAATTCTGTTCCGTTACTTTGTAGTACGGATTCCTGATTCGTTATATCTTAGTATAAATAATATTTCCGTTACTTTGTAGTACAGATTTTTGATACCATGTTTCCGTTGATATGACTCGTTTACCCTTTGGTATTTACTAGTTGTTTAACATTATTTATTATGCTCTGATATTCGAATACCATCTTCAGTGCTTCAAAACTCGAATTAAACAGAGGGCTTTTCATCCTTGAGTTCATTGGAAACTTCCTGTGCAAAGAATTTGATTATCATCGTGATTTGGGCATGGAACCGAGTCCTCCTCAATCGCGACTGTTCGTAGTGTGCTATTGATACCTTTCCAAAACGAACCAGGTAATTAGAACCACCTACACATTCGGTTTCACGTGGGCAATCAAAGCCCTAAGCTTGATTTCATAAACAACATCCAATTGAGGTTCAATTTGGATTAAACGAATCTAGGGTTCATAAGGGAATTTGGGAATTTTCTGAAATTGTGTTTAAAACAATTAAAAGCTGAGAACTAATGCGGCTGAGGCCTTTGGTTCACTGTTTAGTTACATGCATGCAATCCGAGAGGTCCCGGGTTCGAACCCGGGCACCTCCATGTTTTTTTAGAAGGCTTTTAGCCTTAAATAAATTACAAAAAATTTTTTTAAAAATATACAAATCATTTGGTAGACTTCAAATATTTTTAAAGGTCACTGAATATTTTCTATATTTTTCTAAGTAAGTTAAATAAGTATTTTTGTAATAAAACATTTTAACAAGAATGTTTTTGAATAATTCTTTAAAAAGAATAAATCCTTAAAATACCAATCCTTTCACTTAGTATTGTTTTAAATCATGATTTATACTTATTTATAAAATATTTCCAAAACTGTAACGGATGTGTTTTAACCAGAAATGATTTTACGGTTTATCAAAATACCTTGATTTATACGTATTTTACAGCCAACTTACAGAGGCCATAACTTTTTCATAACAGATTCAAATCAGTTAAACCTTATGTCCATGACGAAGTTCGTCGAAATATAAAACATCGAAAAACTCATTCGTTTAGACCTCCAAACAGTCGTTTTCGTAACAGCTGGCAGTTCTGCGCTGCTGTAAAAATCCACGTTTTTTCTCATATTTTGGTAATCGAGATCAGGAACTTTTCTAAATGAAAGTTGTTCAAAAATCACTAATCTAGTGAACTGGGGATTTTCAGAATTTTAAAACGTCGTTTAGTATTTTTAACGAGTGCGAACAGACAGGGGCAGAACTGGAACTTTTCTAATCTGAAATAAGAAAATCTAAACTATAACTTGAATTACAATATCGTAGGTTCTCGCGGCGTTAACCGAGCCTAGACCTTGTTTCTGATTATTGTCATTCGTGTATAAGGTACGGATTCATGGTTATCTTTATCATAGTATAAATTCTGTTCCGTTACTTTGTAGTACGGATTCCTGATTCTTTATATCTTCATATAAATAATATTTGCCGTTACTTTGTAGTACAGATTTTGATACCATGTTTGTTAAATCAAAAACCAAATCCATAATATTAAAGAGACGGTCAGAAGAAATAACTTCAAACAACCCAAATAGTCCGAAAAAACCTAATTAAAGTGTTCATTACATCAATTAAAGTAAAATATAATCTTGGTCTTCAATTCACTCTTCACTGGTTTCCCGGATTACCCTGATTACCTACAATAAAATAAGAAAACACCACAAAAGAAATACGGCTGAGCCAAAAGTTGCTCAGTGATGGAAAGAACAATTGTAGCGATTCGAAACATAAAATATTGATATCTGATTACTGAATGGATCATATAGTATTGAAATGGAAATCTGATTCTAACATAAAATACTGATACTGAACTGAACATGTAATACTGAACTGAACTGATTTACACGACGCGTATATAGAAACAAAATAAGTCGTGTAATATAAGAAGTACCCAGAGCCGAAACTGAACTGATAAGTACATAGCTAGCTAGACTATGCACCAATGAGATGGTGTGTGGGCGTACACACATGATTCCATCCCCCGGAACTGAACTGATCTGAACTGAACTAGGATCGATCCATCCGCCTCCCAAATATTATGGCCAAAGTACTACTTGAGTACTAACGTGTTAACGGAGACGCCGTGAACTATTTATAAACACCGTCACAAAAAGTGTCATGTCATTGACGCCACAATGGCATGTCGGACAAGCTCGGGTAACAGAGTGCTAAATCAAATGGTAGTACAGCTACCAACATATGACATATCATAAAATTATTTATGGGAACATGCAATAATGAGCACAAATTTATAAGATATATATCGCATGCTATAAGTCTCAATAAGTAAAACTAATCACTCGAACAAGTCAGCGCATAACTAAATAAATAATGATAGACGACTAGTAAAATACCGAAGGCCAAACAAGTCATATCAACGGAAGCGAAGATGACATACTAAAGGTGTCAAATATCCGTACTACAAAGTAACGGAAAAGAATAAGTTTTTACTAAGATAAAATAACCAAGAATCCGTACCTTATACACGAATGACAATAATCAGAAAGAAGGTCTAGGCTCTGTTAACGCCGCGAGAACCTACGATATTGTAATTCAAGTTATAGTTTAGATTTTCTTATTTCAGATTAGAAAAGTTCCAGTTCTGCCCTGTTTGTTCGCACTCGTTAAAAATACTAAACGATATTTAAAAATTCTGAAAATCTCCAGTTTACTAGATTAGTGATTTTTGAACAACTTTCATTTAGAAAAGTTCCTGATCTGGATTACCAAAATATGAGAAAAACGTGGATTTTTACAGCTGCGCAGAACTGCTAGCTGTTACGAAAACGACTGTTTGGAAGTCTAAACCAATGAGTTTTTCGATGTTTTATATATCAACGGATTCATCTTTCGACGAACTTCGTCGTGGACATAAGGTTTAACTGATTTGAATCTGTTATGAAAGAGTTATGCTCTCTGTAAGTTGAGTGAAAAATACGTATAAATCAAGGTATTTTGATAAACTGTAAAATCATTTCTGGTTAAAACACATCCGTTACAGGTTTGGAAATATTTTATAAAAAGTATAAATCATGATTTAAACAATCCTAAGTGAAAGGAAACGTTTAGACTAATAATAATTTATAATTATTATTTAAAATCTATTCTTTTTAAAAGAATTATTCAAAAACATTCTTTCTTAACATGTTTTATTACAAAAATGTTTATTAATTAAACTTAGAAAAATATAGAAAATATATGGTGACCTTAAAAATATTTGAAGTTTACCATACGATTTGTATATATTTTTTAAGAATTTTCTGTAATTTATTAAGGCTAAAAGCCTTTTTAAAAAAACATGGAGGTGCCCGGGTTCGAACCAGGGACCTCTCGGATTGCATGCATGTAACTAACCAGTGAACCAAAGGCCTCAACCGCATTAGTTCTCATCTTTTAATTGTTTTAAACACAATTTCAGAAAATTCCCAAATTAAAGTGGGGAAACAAGTTCGAATCTGAGATTTGGGTGTTTCGGGTGAAATTGAGGGTGTATACAGATTAATATTAGATAAATGATTGATTAGGTCGACTCAATTTGATTATTATTGTCGTTTAGTGCGATTTGTGGCTGGAAAAGGGACCGAAGATCGTGGGTCGGTTAGATCGCACTATCTTTTAAATTTTTCAAATTAAAGTGGGGAAACAAGTTCGAATCTTACACGTTAGTGTGTCAGGGTTGTTTAATCGAGTTGAATCCGAGTGGTTTAAAGTGGTTTGGCTTGCCGGAGTGTCGCCGGAATAGTGGCTGGCGAGGTGATTGACGGTGGGGAGAAATGGTTTTAACAAATTACACAAATGGTCCCTGTGGTTTATTATGTTTACTATCTTATGTAAAAACTTTCTTTTAAAGTTTCAAAATTGGAAATTTTAACCCCCTGAACTTTTATTATTATTATTATTATTATTATTATTATTATTATTATTATTATTATTATTATTATTATTATTATTATATTATTATTATTATTATTATTATTATTATTATTATTATTATTTTTATTACGGGTATTATAATTCTACCCCCCTTAAAACAATTTCGTCCACGAAATTGCTAGGTACAGATCAAACAAAATATGACATAACGTACTCGGAGTAGTAAAAATCAAGAAGTAAACGAAATCAGTCATAATTATTCAATTGCTGAAATAGAATCGATTCGGCAGACAAAATCGTATAAGAGATGACTAATGTGATGTTCAAGAAGCAGATAAATGATAACTTCCTAACTGATAACAGAAACATATAAAAGATAATAACTAAGAGGTAAATAGATACGGATATTGAGAACGGATTTCATCTTCTATCTCCCATGTAGCTTCGTGTTCGGAATGGTTTTTCCATAATACCTTAACAAAAGGAATAGTTTTCTTACGCATAATGCGTTCTTGTCGGTCAAGTATGGCCTCGGGTTCCTCCTCGAACGATAAGTCTTCACGAATCAGATGAAACGGATAATTCACAACGTGAAGAGGATGACAATTGTACCCCCTTAAAAGAGATACATGAAAGACGTTATGCACATGTGACAGTTGAGGTGGTAATGCTAAACGGTAGGAGACCTCACCAACTCTTTCTAGAATGTCAAATGGTCCGATAAACCGTGGACTAAGTTTCCCTTTAAGACCAAAACGTCATACGCCTTTGCAAGGTGAAACCTTCAGGAATACTTTGTCACCGACCTTAAACTCCAAAACTCGACGGTGTCGGTCTGCATAACTTTTCTGTCTACTTTGAGCTTCCTTTAGCTTTTCTCTAGCAATAGCAACTTTCTCATTCGTGATTTGAACTAACTCCGGTCCTTGAATGACTCTTTCACCGACCTCTTCCCACCAAATAGGTGCTCTACATTTACGACCATACAATAATTCGAAAGGTGCCATGCCAATGCTAGCTTGCCAACTATTATTGTAAGCAAACTTGACCAAACACAAGTACTCATCCCAGTTCCCAGTCCACTCTAGTACGCTCCGATTGACCGTCAGTCTGAGGATGAAAGGCCGTACTAAACCTCAACTTGGTACCCTATGCAGCTTGCAAACCCTTCTAAAAGCGAGAAGTGAACCTCGGGTCTCGATCAGACATGATAGACACTGGAGTGCCATGAAGTCTAACAATCTCTTGTGTAAACACTTCAGATAGTTTGCTAACCGAAAATCCTTGCTGAATTGGGAGAAAGTGAGCCGACTTTGACAATCTGTCAACTACAACCATATTGCATTATTCTTCTTGAATGTTCTTGGCAACCCTGTCATAAAATCCATGGAAATATCATCCCATTTCCATACAGGAATAGGTAGTGGCTGAAGCAGTCCACTAGCACTTTGATGCTCAATATTAACTTGTTGACAAGTAAGACATCTGCTAACAAATCTAGCCACGTCTTCTTTCATACCATTCCACCAGAAATTTTGATGAAGGTCACGATACATCTTAGTAGATCAGGATGGATAGAGAACGGAGAATTATGTGCCTAAGCTAATAACGATTCTCGAAGAGAAGAATCATTAGGCACACATAAACGTTTACCAGACCAGATTACTCCATGCTCATCTACTCTGAATTCTGATTGTTTACCAATCTCCACATTCTGTAAGATTGCCCAGAGTTCACCATCGTCTTTCTGTGCGTTCTTAATCCGGAATATTAAGTTTGACTCAATCTGAAGTCTAGCGAGATATCCGTCGCTCTTGCCAATATGTAGGCCAATACCCAATCTATCGAGATCGGTAATGTTCTGAGGCTGTAGCTGTGGGGAGGCTACTGTTCTTGAGCTCTTCCTGCTAAGAGCATCAGTTACCACATTGGCCTTTCCCGGATGATACTGGATATTGTCATCATAATCTTTTAACTAACCATCTTCTCTGCCTCATGTTTAGTTCTTTTTGTGTGAAGATATATTTCAAGCTCTTGTAATCAGTAAAAATATCACAAGTCTCTCTGTAAAGATAGTGACGCCATATTTTCAACGCGAAAATAACAGCAGCGAGTTCAAGATCATGCGTAGGATAATTAACCTCATAAGGTTTCAACTGCCGTGAAGCATAAGCAATGACCTTACCATGCTACATTAGCACACATCCAAGTCCCTTTTTAGAGGCATCGCTGTAAATCTGATATCCACCCGTGCCCGATGGAAGTGTGAGAACAGGAGCAGACACCAATCTTTTCTTGAGCTCTTCAAAACTTTTCTCTCGTTCATCATTCCAAGAGTACTTAACCCCTTTCCTTAACAGTTGCGTAAGGGGTAAAGCTATAACAAAAACCTTCGACAAATCTGCGGTAGTAACCAGCAAGGCCAAGGAAACTACGGACCTCTGTGGCTGAGGTAGGTCTAGGCCACTTAGTGATCGCCTCTATTTTAGCAGTGTCCATCATAATACCATCCGCAGAAACAACATGACCCAAAAAGGCTACCTTGCTCAGCCAAAATTCACACTTTGAAAATTTAGCATAAAGCTTCTTTTCACGTAGTGTTTCGAGCACGATACGAAGATGATTCTCATGCTCCTCCTTACTTTTAGAATAAATTAAGATGTCTTCGATAAATACAATGACGAACTTATTGAGGAACTTGCGAAAGACTCGGTTCATTAGGTCCATGAATACGGCCGGGGCATTAGTTAACCCAAACGGCACAACCAGGAACTCATAGTGACCATACCGAGTACGGAATGCAGATTTAGGGAGGTCAGAATCTTTGATCTTTAGCTGATGGTAACCAGACCTCAGATCGATTTTAGAGAAACACTTTGCATCCTGAAGCCGATCAAATAAATCATCAATACGAGGCAGAGGGTAAAGATTACGGATAGTGATCTTGTTGAGTTCTCTGTAGTCAATGCAGAGTCTCAAAGAACCATCTTTCTTCTTCACGAATAGGACCGGTGCGCCCTAAGGCGAGACGCTTGGTCTAATAAATCCCAAATCTAGTAATTCCTGTAACTGCTCCTTTAACTCCTTAAGCTCCATAGGTGTCATACGATACGGTGCCTTAGAAATCAGCTCTGCACCTGGAATAAGATCAATAGTGAATTCTACCTCGCGATCTGGCGGAAGTCCGGGTAACTCCTCAGGAAACACGTCAGGAAAATCACATACAATCGGATAATCAGATATGTTCGGCTTATCAGAAGATAAAATTTTAACTGAAGCAAGGAATCCTGCACAGCCCCGTAGTAAGGACTTGTGAGCCTTAAGTGCTGAAATGATTTTCAACGATTTCCGAGGCTGAGTCCCTTGATAAACGAGTTCAGGGCATTAAGGATTTCCAAATAAAAGACGACGAGTCTGGCATTCAATAGTAACGTGATGTCGAGTTAACCAGTCCATACCAAGTATGACATCAAAGTCACTCATTTGCATATGAAACAAATCAGCTTTACGAATAATAGACTCGATTCTGATCGGACAATCTCTATAGACATGCGAGATGATAGTCGACTCTCCTAATGGAGTAGTAATAGCCAACGTGTGCTCTAAAGCAGTCGGTGCAGTCCTTAAATACTTAGCAAACAAAAGAGATACGACAGAATGCGTAGCGCCCGTATCGAATAAGACATAAATATCCCGCTTCCCTATGCAAAGGGTACCGTAGATCATACCTAAAGCGTTTACTATCAGTATCAGATAAGACATATATATGTATATAATACGTCCTTAACTAAGGGTTCAGAAATATACCTGGTGCGTTAGCTGCTTCATTTGCAGTGAGTGCAAAAACTCGTCCTCCAGTTGCAGCTTTAGCTTGATTCCCTCCAGCGTTATTACGAGGGTCACGCTGAGGGCAATCCCTAATCATGTGTCCTGCACACCCACATCTGAAACGTAATCCTCCGGCCAGACGACAAGCTCTCTTATGAAGTTTCCCGCATGTGTTACACTGAGGGATAGCATTCCGATCCTGATTAGGGTTCTACTGATTTGGTGGTTGAGCACGAGTTCGAGCTTGCTGAGTCTGATTATGAGTTGATATTTAGTTCTGGTTTCGATTCTTCCATGATCGGGAGTCATTGTTGTTGTTGCGATCGAAACGGACCCACGATCTTCGGTCCCTTTTCCAGCCACAAATCGCACTAAACAACAATAATAATCAAATTGAGTCAACCTAATCAATTATTTATCTAATATTAATCTGTATACACCCTCAATTTCACCCGAAACACCCAAAAATCTCAGATTCGATCTCCATCTTTCATCGCGACCTGCAACTATTCGAATACCATCTTCAGCGCTTCAAAACCCGAATTAAACAGAGGGCTTTTCATCCTTGAGTTCATTGGAAACTTCCTGTGCAAGGAATTTTATTATCATCGTGATTTGGGCATCGAACCGAGTCCTCCTCAACCGCGACTGTTCGTCGTGTGCTTTTGATACCTTTCCAAAACGAACCAGGTAATTAGAACCACCTACACACTCGGTTTCACGTGGGCAATCAAAGCCCTAAGCTTGCTTTCATAAACAACATCCAATTGAGGTTCAATTTTGGATTAAACAAATCTAGGGTTCATAAGGGAATTTGGGAATTTTCTTAAATTGTGTTTAAAACAATTAAAAGCTGAGAACTAATGCGTCTGAGGCCTTTGGTTCACTGGTTAGTTACATGCATGCAATCCGAGAGGTCCCGGGTTCGAACCCGGGCATCTCCATGTTTTTTTAGAAGGCTTTTAGCCTTAAATAAATTACAGAAAATTTTTTAAAAAAATATACAAATCGTTTGGTAGACTTCAAATATTTTTAAAGGTCACTAAATATTTTCTATATTTTTCTAAGTTAGTTAAATAAGTATTTTTGTAATAAAACATTTTAACAAGAATGTTTTTGAATAATTCTTTAAAAATAATAAATCCTTAAATAATAATTAACAAATTATTATTGGTCTAAACGTTCTTAATATTGTTTAGATCACGATTATTTCAAATAATTACAAATATTGCACCATCCAAAACGTTAGCTAAGCAACAATTAAGTTCATTTAATTAAGGTTCTGAAAAATGACGTGAAATGGTTATAAACGTATAATGTAGGTGCTAGTGAAAGTTAAGGATTACTCGATTTTGTTTGCTTTTGCGCTTTGACTGAGGTACGGATTCTTGGTTATTTTATCTTAGTATAAATCTTATTCTTTGCCGTTACTTTGTAGTACGGATTTTGATACCTTGTTTCCGTTAATATGACTCGTTCAGTTTTACTAGTCGTATACCATTATTTATCTAGTTCAGCTCTGACCCGTTCGACTTATTAGTTTTGTTTATTGAGACTTATAGCATGCAATATATATTTTATAAATTTGTGCTCATTATTGCATGTTCCCATGAATATTTTATTGATACGTTATATGTTGGTAGCTGTACTACCATTTGATTTAGCACTCTGTTACCCGAGCTTATCCGACATGTAATTATGGCGTCAATGACATGACACTTTTCGTGACGGTGTTTATAAATAGTTCACGGCGTCTCTGTTAACACGTTAGTACTTGAGTAGTACTTTGGCCATAATATCTGGGAGGCGGATGGATCGATCCTAGTTCAGTTCAGATCAGATCAGTTCAGTTCCGGGGAATGGAATCATGTGTGTACGTCCACACACCATCTCATTGGTGCATAGTCTAGCTAGCTATGTACTTATCAGTTCAGTTTCGGCTCTGGGTACTTCTTATATTACACGACTTATTTTGTTTGTATATACGCGTCGTGTAGATAAGTTCAGTTCAGTATTACATGTTCAGTTCAGTATCAGTATTATATGTTTAGAATTAGATTTCCGTTTCAATACCATATGGTCAGTTCAGTAATCAGATATCAGTATTTTATGTTTCGAATCGCTACTATTGTTCTTTCCGTCACTGAGCAACTTTTGGCTCAGCCGTATTTTCCTTTGTGGTGTTTTCTTATTTTATTGTAGGTAATCAGGGTAATCCGGGAAACCAGTGAAGAGTGAATTGAAGACCAATATTATATTTTACTTTAATTGATGTAATGAACACTTTAATTAGGTTCTTTCGGATTATTTGGGTTGTTTGAAGTAATTTTTCTGACCGTCTCTTTAATATCATGGATTTGGTTTTTGATTTGATATCTGTAATAGTGACACGTCAGCCTCTCCGGTTGGGGTGTTACAGTTATGGTATCGGAGCAAAGGCTCTTTCCTGTAGAAAACTTAAACATTAATAATAAACTTGTGAGGTAATGGGAAGACGTTGGGTTAGGATCTAACTTTTTTTCAATCTAAATTCTAGTGTTCACACGAATATGTTCATTTCAGATGGCTCCTAAGAGACGTGTGAAAAACCGCAATAACTCGAATGGCCCCTCATCTGATGCAAACTTGGAAGCACTAGTTGCTAATGCTGTCAACACTGCTATTTCAGGGATGCTCCCTAACATGATGGCTCAGACTGCCCAAACTGTTTTCCAGCAGATGCAGCAGGCTCATATGGTTGCAAACCAAGGGACACCACCTACTGGCAGTGCCTCTAGAATGCCACCAGTTGGAAATGTTACCGGAGCACCACCTGTCGGTAACGCCACTGGTGCACCACCTGGTGGAAATGCCACAGGGGCATCATCTGGTGGTAATGCCACAGGGGCACCTCCTGGTGGAAACAATACAGGAGCACCTTCCGGTGATAATACACCACCACACCATGATGGTATTCATGTCTGGTTGGAACGTTTTCAGAAGCAAAGGCCTAAGTCTTTCAGTACTTCCAATGATCCGGTCGAGGTGCAAAACTGGATCAGTCATATTGAGAAATTGTTTGAGGTACTTTGTGTTGAGGACGTATACAAAGTAAGGTTGGCTACATACAAGTTAGAAGATGATGCTCACAGATGGTGGATGACTGTGAAACAAGCTAGAGGAGGAAACGAATATGCAGCTACACTTCCTTGGGATAAATTACGAGGAATGTTTTATGAGGAATACTTCACTGCTGCTGACCGCACTGAGTATCGTAGACAATATGCTAATATTAGGTAGAGGGATGACGAGCACATAACAGATTTCAAGACACGATTTACGCGGTTAGTGAGTTTTCTTGGTGCATCTGCAGGCTCACCGCATGAGCAGACAGAAAATTTTCAGTGGGCCATATGTGAAAGAGATCGAAAGTTTATATTGAATCATCGGTTTAAAGATATCAATGAATTGGTTGATGCTGTTAAAAACCTATATAATGATAAAAAGAATGGAAAGAAGTCGTATGATGATAACCGTAAGCGGCCTAGAGAGAATGACCATGATCAGTCATCTTCTCATACGAATAAGAATCAGTCTTCACCACTACGAGACCGTCGAAACCGTTTTGATCGCAACAACAGCAATAACTCTCGATCATGGAAGAATCGAAACCAGAACCAGAAATCAACTCATAATCAGACTCAGCAGGCTCCTACTCGTGCTCAACCACCAAATCAGCAGCACCCTAATCAGGATCGGAATGCTATCCCTCAGTGTAACACATGCGGGAAACTTCATAAGGGAGCTTTTCGTCTGGCCGGAGGATTATGTTTCAGATGCGGACGTGCAGGACACATGATTAGGGATTGCCCTCAGCGTGACCCTCGTAATAATGCTGGAGGGAATCAAGCTAAACCTGCAACTGGAGGACAAGTTTTTGCACTCACTGCAAATGAAGCAGCTAACGCACCAGGTATATTTCTGAGCCCTTAGTTAGGGACGTATTATATACATATATATGTCTTATCCGATACTGATAGTAAACGCCCTAGGTATGATCTCCGATACCCATTGCATTGGGAAGCGGGATATTTATGTCTTATTCGATACGGGCGCTACGCATTCTGTCGTATCTCTTTTGTTTGCTAAGTATTTAATGACTGCACCGACTACTTTAGACCACGCGTTGGCTATTACTACTCCATTAGGAGATTCGACTATCATCTCGCATGTCCATAGGGATTGTCTGATCCGATCGAGCCTATTATTCGTAAAGCTGATTTGTTTCCTATGCAAATGAGTGACTTTGATGTCATACTTGGTATGGACTGGTTAACTCGACATCACGTTACTATTGAATGCCAGACTCTTCGTGTTTTATTTGGAAATCCTCAATGCCCTGAACTCGTTTATCAAGGGACTCAGCCTCAGAAATCGTTGAAAATCATTTCAGCACTTAAGGCTCACAAGTCCTTACCACGGGGCTGTGCACGATTCCTTGCTTCAGTTAAAATTTTATCTTCTAATAAGCCAAACATATCTGATTATCCGATTGTATGTGATTTTCCTGACGTGTTTCCTGAGGAGTTACCCGGACTTCCACCAGATCACGAGGTAGAATTCACTATTGATCTTATTCCAGGTGCTGAGCCGATTTCTAAGGCACCGTATCGTATGACACCTATGGAGCTTAAGGAGTTAAAGGAGCAGTTACTGGAATTACTAGATTTGGGATTTATTAGACCAAGCGTCTCGCCTTGGGGCGCACCGGTCCTATTCGTGAAGAAGAAAGATGGTTCTTTGAGACTCTACATTGACTACAGAGAACTCAACAAGATCACTATCCGTAATCGTTACCCTCTGCCTCGTATTGATGATTTATTTGATCAACTTCAGGGTGCAAAGTGTTTCTCTAAAATCGATCTGAGGTCTGGTTACCATCAGCTAAAGATCAAAGATTCTGACGTCCCTAAATCTGCCTTTCGTACTCGGTATGGTCACTATGAGTTCCTGGTTATGCCGTTCGGGTTAACTAATGCCCCGGCCATATTCATGGACCTAATGAACCGAGTCTTTCGCAAGTTCCTCAATAAGTTCGTCATTGTATTTATCGACGACATCTTAATTTATTCTAAAAGTAAGGAGGAGCATGAGAATCATCTTCGTATCTTGCTCAAAACACTACGTGAAAAGAAGCTTTATGCTAAATTTTCAAAGTGTGAATTTTGGCTGAGTCAGGTAGCTTTTTTGGGTCATGTCGTGTCTGTGGATGGTATTATGATGGACCCTGCTAAAATAGAGGCGATCACTAAGTGGCTAGACCTATTTCAGCCACAGAAGTTCGTAGTTTCCTTGGCCTTGCTGGTTACTACCACAGATTTGTCGAAGGTTTTTCTGTTATAGCTTTACCCCTTACGCAACTGTTAAGGAAAGGGGTTAAATACTCTTGGAATGATGAACGAGAGAAAAGTTTTGAAGAGCTCAAGAAAATATTGGTGTCTGCTCCTGTTCTCACACTTCCATCGGGCACGAGTGGATATCAGATTTACAGCGATGCCTCTAAAAAGGGACTTGGATGTGTGCTAATGCAGCATGGTAAAGTCATTGCTTATGCTTCACGACAGTTGAAACCTTACGAGGTTAATTATCCTACGCATGATCTTGAACTCGCTGCTGTTATTTTCACGTTAAAATATGGCGTCACTATCTTTACGGAGAGACTTGTGATATTTTTACTGATCACAAGAGCTTGAAATATATCTTCACACAAAAAGAACTAAACATGAGGCAGAGAAGATGGTTAGAGTTGAGCATCAGAGAGCTAGTGGTTTGCTTCAGCCACTACCTATTCCTGTATAGAAATGGGATGATATTTCCATGGATTTTGTGACAGGGTTGCCAAGAACATTCAAGAAGAATGATGCAATATGAGTTGTAGTTGACAGATTGGCAAGGTCGGCTCACTTTCTCCCAATTCATCAAGGATTTTCGGTTAGCAAACTATCTGAAGTGTTTACACAAGAGATTGTTAGACTTCATGGCACTCCGGTGTCTATCGTGTTTGGTCGAGACCCGAGGTTCACTTCTCGCTTTTCGGAGGGTTTGCAAACTACATGGGGTAACAAGATGAGGTTTAGTACGGCGTTTCATCCTTAGACTGACGGTCAGTCAGAGCGTACTATTCAGACACTTGAGGACATGCTTCGAGCTTGTGCCTTAGAGTGGACTGGGAACTGGGATGAGTACTTGTGTTTGGTCGAGTTTGCTTACAACAATAGTTGGCAAGCTAGCATTGGCATGGCACCTTTCGAATTATTGTATGGTCGTAAATGTAGAGCACCTATTTGTTGGGAAGAGGTCGGTGAAAGAGTCATTGAAGGAACCGAGTTAGTTCAAATCACGAATGAGAACATTGCTATTGCTAGAGAAAAGTGAAAGGAAGCTCAAAGTAGACAGTCCGACACCGTCAACTTTTGGAGTATAAGGTCGGTGACAAAGTATTCCTGTAAGTTTCGCCTTGCAAAGGCGTACGACGTTTTGGTCTTAAAGGGAAACTTAGTCCACGGTTTATCGGACCATTTGACATTCTAGAAAGAGTTGGTGAGGTCTCCTACCGTTTAGCATTACCACCTCAATTGTCACATGTGCATAACGTCTTTCATGTATCCCTTTTATGGGGGTACAATTATCATCCTCTTCAAGTTGTGAATTATCCGCTTCATCTGATTCGTGAAGACTTATTGTTCGAGGAGGAACCCGAGGCCATACTTGACCGACAAGAACGCATTATGCGTAAGAAAACTATTCCTTTTGTTAAGGTACTATGGAAAAACCATTCCGAACGCGAAGCTACATGGGAGATAGAAGATGAAATCCGTTCTCAATATCCGTATCTATTTACCTCTTAGTTATTATCTTTTATATGTTTCTCTTATCAGTTAGGAAGTTATCATTTATCTGTTTCTTGAACATCACATTAGTCATCTCTTATACAATTTTGTCTGCCGAATCGATTCTGTTTCAGCAATTGAATAATTATGAGTGATTTTGTTCACTTGTTGATTTTTTTTACAACTCCGTGTACGTTATGTCATATCTTATTTCGATCAGTACCTAGCAATTTCGTGGACAAAATTGTTTTAAGGGGGTAGAATTATAATACCCATAATAATAATTTATTAAAAGTTTATTAAACTTGGAAATAATTAAAAATTTGTGTTTAATAAGTCCAGGGGGCTAGTGGTCATTTCTGAAACTTGAAATTTATACTTTGGTCATGAAATAATAAAGGAAGAAAACCACAGGGACCATTCGTGTAATTATTTAAATCCCGACAGCTTTCTCTCTCCCCGACTCCGGTCACCGGATTTTGGCCACCGGCCGCGGCTCCGGCAAGGCCTCAACACCCAAATTCACTCCGTTTGGACTCGATCAAACACCCCGACACGACCGCGTGAAAGATTCGAACACAATACCCCACAACAATTTGATTATTAGCATCAACAGTGCGATCTAATCTAAACACTTTACACTTTCGGCTACTTTACAATCCTAAATTGCACTACACAACTCAATAATACAATTAAATTAATGCAAACGATCGATTATAAGATTCCTAATCAAACTCAACTTTCAATTGCATCTGAAACAATCGAAATCATACAGTTTGATTCCCATTTCCCTCTCGACCTGCAATCCATTTAAACTCCCATTTATACAGGTTCTAAACCCAAATTAACAGAGGGTTTATGCTTGTCAACATCCTTTGAAGCTCCACACAAAGTTAATTGAGTTAACATCAAAAATTTAGCATCAAACGAATTCCACATTGGTCGCGACTGTTCCTCATGGTGTTCACCATCCATTCGACATCTTTCTGGTAAATTAAACACCTTGATTTGCTCGATTTTATATGGGGATCAAAAGCCCCATGAATGATTTCATTAACAGTCGCGTTTGGATGGTCAATTGGATCGAAACCGATTCTATGGTTCATCGATTTGGGGGAGTTGGGTTTAAACTGCTTAAAAGGATTTGGGAACCAGAATAACCGCGGTTGTATGCCTTTGGTTCACTGGTTTGTGTGTGGGATTGTGGGCAGGAGGTCGCGGGTTCGAACCCGGCCTCCAACATTATTTTTTTTAAAAGCCTTATTGAGCCTTTTAAAAATACAGGAAAATTAGTTTTATAAACCTTGTTTATTTTACAGGTTATCTGATTATTTTCTGTGAATTTATTTATCTAAAAACCTTAACAATTTTTTATAAATAATATTAACAAACGCCATAGTTTACAGCCAACTTACAGAGGCCGTAACTTTTTCATAACAGATTCAAATCAGTTAAATCTTATGTCCATGACGAAGTTCGCCAAAAGACGAATCTGTTGCTATATAAAACATCGAAAAACTCATTCGTTTAGACCTCTAAACAGTCGTTTTCATAACAGCTAGCAGTTTTGTGCAGCTGTAAAGATCCATGTTTTTTCTCATATTTCAGTAATCCAAATCAGGAACTTTTCAAAATAAAAGTTGTTCAAAAATCACTAATCTAGTAAACAGGAGATTTTCAGAATTTTTAAATGTCGTTTAGTATTTTTAACGAGTACGGACAGACAGGGGCAGAACTGGAACTTTTCTAATCTGAAATAAGAAAATCTAAACTATAAGTTGAATTACAATATCGTACGTTCTCGCGGCGTTAACCGAGCCTAGACCTTGTTTCTGATTATTGTCATTCATGTATAAGGTACGGATTCTTGGTTATTTTATCTTAGTATAAAACTTATTCTGTTCCGTTACTTTGTAGTACGGATTATGTTTCTTTGTTATCATAGTATTCACTTTAGTTTCCGTTACCTTGCTGTACGGATTATGTTTCTTTGTTATCATAGTATTCACTTTAGTTTCCGTTACCTTGCTGTACGGATTCTTGGTTATCTTTATCATAGTATAAATTCTGTTCCGTTACTTTGTAGTACGGATTCCTGATTCTTTATAACTTCGTATAAATAATATTTGCCGTTACTTTGTAGTACAGATTTTGATACCATGTTTCCGTTGATATGACTTGTTTGGCCTTCGGTGTTTTACTAGTCGTCTATCATTATTTATTTAGTTATGCGCTGACTCGTTCGACTTATTAATTTTACTTGTTGAAGGCTTATAGCATGCAATATATATTTATAAATTTGTGCTCATTAATGCATGTTCCCATAAATACTTTATTCATACGTTATATGTTGGTAGCTGTACTATCATTGATTTAGCACTCTGTTACCCGAGCTGTCCGACATGTCATTGTGGCGTCAATGACATGACACTTTTCGTGACGGTGTTTATAAATAGTTCACGGCGTCTCCGTTAACACGTTAGTACTCAGGTAGTACTTGGCCATAATATCTGGGAGGCGAATGGATCGATCCTAGTTCAGTTCAGATCAGTTCAGTTCCGGGGGATGGAATCATGTGTGTACGCCCATACACCATCTCATTTGTGCATAGTCTAGCTAGCTATGTACTTATCAGTTCAGTTTCGGCTCTGGGTACTTCATAATTACACAACTTATTTTGTTTGTATATACGCGTCGTGTAGATCAGTTCAGTTTCAATATTACATGTTCAGTTCAGTATCAGTATTATATGTTTAGATTCAGATTTCTGTTTTCCATACCATATGATCAGTTCAGTATCAGATATCAGTATTTCATGCTTCGAATCGCTACTATTGTTCTTTCCGTCACTGAGCAACTTTTGGCTCACCCGTATTTTCTTTTGTGGTGTTTCCTTATTTTGTTGTAGGTAATCAGGGTAATCCGGGAAACCAGTGAAGAGTGAATTGAAGACCAAGATTGTATTTTACTTTAATTGATGTAATGAATAACTTAGTTAGGTTCTTTCGGATTATCTGGTTTGTTTGAATTTATCTCTTTTGACCGTTTCTTTAATATCATGGATTTGGTTTTTGATTTGATATCTGTAATAGTGACACGTCAGCCTCTCATCGGGTTGGGGTGTTACAGTTACACCCTAACCCGGAGAGGCTGACGTGTCACTATTACAGATATCAAATCAAAAACCAAATCCATGATATTAAAGAGACGGTCAAAAGAGATAAATTCAAACAAACCAGATAATCCGAAAGAACCTAATTAAGTTGTTCATTACATCAATTAAAATATCATATAATCTTGATCTTCAACCACTTTTCACAGATTTCCCGGATTACCCTGAATACCTACAATCAAATAAGAAAACACTACCAAAGAAAAATACGGCTGAGCCATAAGTTGCTCAGTAACAGAAATAACAATAGTAGTGATTTGAAGCATAAAAATACTGATATCTGATACTGAACTGATCATACGGTATTGTAAACGGAAATCTGAATCTAAACATATAATACTGATACTGAACTGATCATGTAATACTGAAACTGAACAGATCTACACGACGCGTATATGCAAACAAAATAAGTCGTGTAATATAAGAAGTACCCAGAGCCGAAACTGAACTGATATGTACATAGCTAGCTAGACTATGTACAAATGAGATGGTGTGTGGGGCGTACACACATGATTCCATCCCCTGGAACTGAACTGATCTGAACTGAACTAGGATCGATCCATCCGCCTCCCAAATATTATAGCCAAAGTACTACTTGAATACTAACGTGTTAACGGAGACGCCGTGAACTATTTATAAACACCGTCACGAAAAGTGTCATGTCATTGACGCCACAATGACATGTCGGACAAGCTCAGGTAACAGAGTGCTAAATCAAATGGTAGTACAACTACCAACATATGACGTATCAAAAGAATTATTTATAGGAACATGCAATAATGAGCACAAACTTATAAAATATATATTGCATGCTATAAGTCTTCAACAAATTGAATTAATAAGTCGAACGGGTCAGAGCATAATAAATAATGTTAAACAACTAGTAAATACCAAAGGCTAAATGAGTCATATCAACGGAAACATGGTATCAAAAATCTGTACTACAAAGTAACGGAAAATAATATTTATACTAAGATATAACGAATCAGGAATCCGTACTACAAAGTAACGGAACAGAATTTATACTATGATAAAGATAACCAAGAATCCGTACCTTATACACGAATGACAATAATCAGAAACAAGGTCTAGGCTCGGTTAACGCCGCGAGAACCTACGATAGTGTAATTCAAGTTATAGTTTAGATTTTCTTATTTCAGATTAGAAAAGTTCCAGTTCTGCCCCTGTCTGTTCGTACTTGTTAAAAATACTAAACGACGTTTAAAAGTTCTGAAAATCTCCAGTTTACTATATTAGTGATTTTTGAACAACTTTCATTTACAAAAGTTCCTGATCTGGATTACCAAAATATGAGAAAAACATGGATTTTTACAGCTGCGCAGAACTGCTAGCTGTTACGAAAACGACTGTTTGAAGGTCTAAACGAATGAGTTTTTCGATGTTTTATATATCAACGGATTCGTCTTCGACGAAATTCGCTGTGGACATAAGGTTTAACTGATTTGAATCTGTTATGAAAGAGTTATGCTCTCTGTAATTTGACTGTAAAATACGTATAAATCAAGGTATTTTGATAAACCGTAAAATCATTTCTGGTTAAAACACATCCGTTACAGGTTTGGAAATATTTTATAAATAAGTATAAATCATGATTTAAACAATCCTAAGTGAAAGGAAACGTTTAGACTAATAATAATTTATTAATTATTATTTAAAATCTATTCTTTTTAAAGAATTATTCAAAAACATTCTTTGTTAACATGTTTTATTACAAAAATGTTTATTTAATTAAACTTAGAAAAATATAGAAAATATATGGTGACCTTTAAAAATATTTGAAGTTTACCATACGATTTGTATATTTTTTAAGAATTTTCTGTAATTTATTTAAGGCTAAAAGTCTTTTTAAAAAAAACATGGAGGTGCCCAGGTTCGAACCCGGGACCCCCAGAATTGCAAACACACCCAGGACCAGTGAACCAAGCTTTCGGCCGCTTTACAGTTTTAAAGCGCACTAAACGTATATAATAATGCAATTAACTTTACCTAAACCATCATATATCTGTTTCTAAGCTATTAACGATCTAAATTACACCTGCGATTCACCAATTCATCTTGTTCGATCACCCTCTCTGTCGCGGACCTACAACTTGGTCGACAGCTGTCCTCGAATCCTTTTAACCTTAAATTAATTTAGGGCTTTGAATCATAAACACCCCTTGAAGCTTCATACGAAAGGAATTTGATTATCATCGTGATTTGGGCATCGAACCGAGTCCTCCTCAACCGCGACTGTTCATCGTGTGTGCTTGATACCTTTCCAAAACAAATCAGGTAATTAGAACCACCTACACACTCGGTTTCACGTGGTCAATCAAAGCCTTAAGCTTGTTTTCATAAACAACAGCCAATTGAGGTTCGATTTTAGGTGAATCGATTCTAGGGCTCATTGTGTTTGGGGTTTGTGTTAAAAGAATTAGAAGCCAGGAACTAGCGCGGCTGTAAGCCTTGGTTCAGTGGTCCTGGGTGTGTTTGCAATTCTGGAGGTCCCGGGTTCGAACCCGGGCACCTCCATGTTTTTTTTAAAAAGGCTTTTAGCCTTAAATAAATTACAGAAAATTCTTAAAAAAATATACAAATCGTATGGTAAACTTCAAATATTTTTAAAGGTCACCATATATTTTCTATATTTTTCTAAGTTTAATTAAATAAACATTTTTGTAATAAAACATGTTAACAAAGAATGTTTTTGAATAATTCTTTAAAAAGAATAGATTTTAAATAATAATTAATAAATTATTATTAGTCTAAACGTTTCCTTTCACTTAGGATTTTTCCAAACTTGTAACGGATGTGTTTTAACCAGAAATGATTTTACGGTTTATCAAAATACCTTGATTTATACGTACTTTACAGCCAACTTACAGAGAGCATAACTCTTTCATAACAGATTCAAATCAGTTAAACCTTATGTCCACGACGAAGTTCGTCGAAAGAAGAATCTGTTGATATATAAAACATCGAAAGACTCATTCGTTTAGACCTCCAAACAGTCGTTTTCGTAACAGCTAGCAGTTATGCGCAGCTGTAAAAATCCATGTTTTTCTCATATTTTGGTAATCCAGATCAGGAACTTTTCTAAATGAAAGTTGTTCAAAAATCACTAATCTAGTAAACTGGAGATTTTCAGAATTTTTAAACGTCGTTTAGTATTTTTAACGAATACGAAAATACAGGGGCAGAAATGGAATTTTTCCAATCTGAAATAAGAAAATCCAGACTATAACTTGAATTACAATATCGTAGGTTCTCGCGGCGTTAAACGATCCTAGACCTTTTTCTGATTATTGTCATTCGTGTATAAGGTACGGATTCTTGGTTATCTTTATCATAGTATAAATTCTGTTCCGTTACTTTGTAGTACGGATTCCTGATTCGTTATATCTTAGTATAAATAATATTTTCCGTTACTTTGTAGTACAGATTTTTGATACCATGTTTCCGTTGATATGACTCGTTTAGCCTTTGGTATTTACTAGTTGGTTAACATTATTTATTATGATCTGACCCGTTCGACTTATTAATTCTATTTGTTGAAGACTTATAGCATGCAATATATATTTTATAAGTTTGTGCTCATTATTGCATGTTTCTATATATAATTCTTTTGATACGCCTTATGTTGGTAGTTGTACTACCATTTGATTTAGCACTCTGTTACCCGAGCTTGTCCGACATGTGATTGTGGCGTCAATGACATGACACTTTTCGTGACGGTGTTTATAAATAGTTTACGGCGTCTCCGTTAACACGTTAGTACTCAAGTAGTACTTTGGCCATAATATTTGGGAGGCGGATGGATCGATCCTAGTTCAGTTCAGATCAGTTCAGTTCCGGGGGATGGAATCATGTGTGTACGCCCCACACACCATCTCATTTGTACATAGTCTAGCTAGCTATGTACATATCAGTTCAGTTTCGGCTCTGGGTACTTCTTATATTACACGACTTATTTTGTTTGCATATACGCGTTGTGTAGATCTGTTCAGTTTTAGTATTACATGATCAGTTCAGTATCAGTATTATATGTTTAGATTCAGATTTTCGTTTTCAATACCGTATGATCAGTTCAGTATCAGATATCAGTATTTTTATGCTTTGAATCACTACTATTGTTATTCCCGTCACTGAGCAACTTATGCACATGTGACAGTTGAGGTGGTAATGCTAAACGGTATGGTCACTATGAGTTCCTGGTTATGTCGTTCGGGTTAACTAATGCCCCGGCCGTATTCATGGACCTAATGAACCGAGTCTTTCGCAAGTTCCTCGATAAGTTCGTCATTGTATTTATCGAAGACATCTTAATTTATTCTAAAAATAAGGAGGAGCATGAGAATCATCTTCGTATCGTGCTCGAAACACTACGTGAAAAGAAGCTTTATGCTAAATTTTCAAAATGTGAATTTTGGCTGAGCCAGGTAGCCTCTTTGGGTCATGTCGTTTCTGCGGATGGTATTCTGATGGACCCTGCTAAAGTAGAGGCAATCACTAAGTGGCCTAGACCTACCTCAGCCAAAGAAGTCCGTAGTTTCCTTGGCCTTGCTGGTTACTACCGTAGATTTGTCGAAGGTTTTTCTGTTATAGCTTTACCCCTTACGCAACTGTTAAGGAAAGGGGTTAAGTACTCTTGGAATGATGAACGAGAGAAAAGTTTTGAAGAGCTCAAGAAAAGATTGGTGTCTGCTCCTGTTCTCACACTTCCATCGGGCACGGGTGGATATCAGATTTACAGCGATGCCTCTAAAAAGGGACTTGGATGTGTGCTTATGCAGCATGGTAAGGTCATTGCTTATGCTTCACGGTAGTTGAAACCTTACGAGGTTAATTATCCTACGCATGATCTTGAACTCGCTGCTGTTATTTTTGCGTTGAAAATATGGCGTCACTATCTTTACGGAGAGACTTGTGATATTTTTACTGATCACAAGAGCTTGAAATATATCTTCACCTAAAAAGAACTAAACATGAGGCAGAGAAGATGGTTAGAGTTGTTAAAAGATTATGATGCCAATATTCAGTATCATCCGGGAAAGGCCAATATGGTAGCTGATGCCCTTAGCAGGAAGAGCTCAGGAACAGTAGCCTCCCTACAGCTACAACCTCAGAACATTACCGATCTCGATAGATTGGGTATTGGCCTACATATTGTCAAGAGCGACGGATATCTCGCTAGACTTCAGACTGAGTCAGACTAAATATCCCGAATTAAGAACGCACAGAAAGACGATGGTGAACTCTGGGCAATCTTACAGAATGTGGAGAATGGTAAATAATCAGAATTCAGAGTAGATGAGCATGGAGTTATTTGGTGTGGTAAGCGGTTGTGTGTGCCAAATGATTCGACTCGTCGAGAATCTTTATTCGCCGAAGCACATAGTTCATCATTCTCTATTCATCCTGGATCTACTAAGATGTATCGGGATCTTTATCAGAACTTTTGGTGGAATGGAATGAAAGAGGATGTGGCTAAGTATGTTAGCCGTTGTCTTACTTGTCAGCAGGTTAAGATTGAGCATCAGAGAGCTAGTGGTTTGCTTCAGCCACTACCTATTCCTGTATGGAAATGGGAGGATATTTCCATGGATTTTGTGACAGGGTTGCCAAGAACATTTAAGAAGAATGATACAATATGGCTTGTAGTCGACAAATTGTCAAAGTCGGCTCATTTTCTTCCAATTCAGCAAGGGTTTTCGGTTAGCAAACTATCTGAAGTGTTTACACAAGAGATTATCAGACTGCATGGAACTCCAGTCTCTATTGTTTCTGATCGAGACCCAAGATTTACTTCTCGTTTTTGGAAGGGTCTGCAAGCCGCATGGGGTACTAAGTTGAGATTTAGTATAGCATTTCATCCTCAAACTGACGGTCAGTCAGAGCGTACTATTCAGACACTTGAGGACATGCTTCGAGCTTGTGCCTTGGAGTGGAATGGGAACTGGGATGAGTATTTGTGTTTGGTCAAGTTTGCTTACAATAATAGTTGGGAAGCTAGCATTGGCATGGCACCTTTCGAATTATTGTACGGTCGTAAATGTAGAGCACCTATTTGTTGGGAAGAGGTCGGTGAAAGAGTCATTGAAGGACCCGAGTTAGTTCAAATCACGAATGAGAAAGTTGCTATTGCGAGAGAAAAGTTAAAGGAAGCTCAAAGTAGACAGAAAAGTAATGCAGACCGACACCGTCGACTTTTGGAGTTTAAGGTCGGTGATAAAGTATTTTTAGGAGTTTCACCTTGCAGAGGCGTACGTCGTTTTGGCATCAAAGGAAAGCTCAGCCCTAGATTCATCGGGCCATTTGAGATTTTAGAGAGAGTTGGTGAAGTCTCCTACCGTTTAGCACTACCACCTCAGTTGTCACATGTGCATGACGTCTTTCACGTATCACTTTTAAGGGGATTCAATTATCATCCACTTCACGTGGTGAACTATCCGCTTCATTTGATTCGCGAAGACTTGTCGTTCGAGGAGGAACCCGAGGCCATACTTGACCGACAAGAACGCATTATGCGTAAGAAAACAATTTCTTTTGTTAAGGTTTTATGGAAAAACCATTTTGAACGCGAAGCTACATGGAAGATAGAAGATGCAATCCGTTCTCAATATTCGTATCTATTTATCTCTTAGTTATTATCATTTTATATGTTTCTGCTATCAGTTATGAGATTATCAGTTATCTGTTTCTCAGACATCACATTAGTCATCTCTTATATGATTTCGTCTATTGGATCGATTCTGTTTCAGCAATTGAATAATTATGAGTGATTTCGTTCACTTGTTGATTTTCACTACTCCGTGTACATTATGTCATATCTTGTTCGATCAGTATCTAGCAATTTCGTGGACGAAATTATTTTAAGGGGGGTAGAATTATAATACCCATAATAACAATAATAATAAAAATAACAATAATAGTGATACTACTAATAATAATATTAATCTATAAAAAAAATTTCTAATCTTAGAAATTGTTTAAAGCTTGAAATAATTAAGTTAGGGGGGGGCTAGTTGTCATTTTTAAAACATCAAAGAAAGGTTTGTACATGAAATGAAAAGAAACAAAACCACAAGGACTAAAACTATAAAAAGACAAACTCACCCCTCTTTCTCTCTCCCCTTCCCCGCTTCTCCGATCGCCGGCCGGCAGAGCTTCGGCGCGGCGCCGGCGACCCCCAAAACGCCTTAAAACCCGGATTTTCAAATCCCAAAACGCACCAAGACTCTCGTGAGTTGGTTTCCAACAATAATACACGATAAAATTGGAGCAAAATCAGGCGGATTACAAGTTAGTGGACCACTAACTAATCCACTTTAACTTACCTAACATAATCCACTGAAACACAAATAATAAATAAATTAATCCGACCTAATCCATCATTTATCCATTTCTAATCGATTACAGCTCTCAATTCCACCTCAAACACACTCAAACACTCTGTCCGATTCCACCTTCGATCGCGACCTGCAACTCTATCGAACACCAACCTCCAACCCTTCTAACTTAAAATTGATAGAGGGCTTTCGATCAATAGCATCAGTAGAATCTACCTGTGCAATTAATTTGATTAACATCATCATATGGGTACCTAACCAATGCTACGATAGCCGCGGCTTGTTCATCGAGTGTTCATCATCAATCCAACTTCAAATCAGGTAATTAAACACACCTATACATTCGGTTTATCATGGGGAAACAAAGCCCCAACATTAAATTGATTATTAACTTCGAATTCATGTTCAATTTGATTGAAATCGAATTAGGGTTCTTATGATTTGGGAATTTTACTAATTAATGGATTTAAGAATTTAAAACCAAGATAAATCGCGGCTGTATGCCTTGGTTCACTGGTTAGTCTCATGCACCATAACCTTGAGGTCCCGGGTTCGAACCCGAGCCCCTGCCATATTTTTTTAGAGCCTTTTTGACCTTTTAAAAATATGTAAAAATTCTAAAAAAATTATAAAAATTATTTTTATAAACCTTGTTTGTTTTAAAAGTTATCTGATTATTTTCTATAAATTTATTTATTTAAAAACCTTAACAATATTTATATATATTATTAACAAACGTTATAAATGGTTTATTTTGTTTAAAAATAAACTTTAAATAGTTGACTTAGACCCGTATTGTACAGCCAACTTACTGAGGCCATAACTTGTTCATTACAGATTCAAATCAGTGAAAGCTTATGTCCATGACGAAGTTCGTCGAAAACGAATCCGTTGATATATAAAACATCGAAAAACTCATTCGTTTAGATCTCCAAACAGTCGTTTTCGTAACAGATAGCAGTTCTGTGCAGCTGTAAAAATCCACGTTTTTCTCATATTTCGGTAATCCAAATCAGGAACTTTTCTAAATGGAAGTTGTTCAAAAATCACTAATCTAGTAAACTGGAGATTTTCAGAATTTTTAAACGTCGTTTAGTATTTTTAACGAGTGCGAACAGACAGGGGCAGAACTGGAACTTTTCTAATCTGAAATAAGAAAATCCAAACTATAATTTGAATTACAATATCGTAGGTTTTCGCGGCGTTAACCGAGCCTAGACCTTGTTTCTGATTATTGTCATTCGTGTATAAGGTACGGATTCTTGGTTATCTTTATCATAGTATAAATTCTGTTCCGTTACTTTGTAGTACGGATTCCTGATTCGTTATATCTTAGTATAAATAATATTTTCCATTACTTTGTAGTACAGATTTTTGATACCATTTTTCCGTTGATATGACTCGTTTAGCCTTTGGTATTTACTAGTTGTTTAACATTATTTATTATGCTCTAACCCGTTCGACTTATTAATTCTATTTGTTGAAGACTTATAGCATGCAATATATATTTTATAAGTTTGTGCTCATTATTGCATGTTCCTATAAATAATTCTTTTGATACGTCATATGTTGGTAGTTGTACTACCATTTGATTTAGCACTCTGTTACCCGAGCTTGTCCGACATGTCATTGTGGCGTCAATGACATGACGCTTTTGGTGACGGTGTTTATAAATAGTTCACGGCGTCTCTGTTAACACGTTAGTACTCAAGTAGTACTTTGGCCATAATATTTGGGAGGCGGATGGATCGATCCTAGTTTAGTTCTGATCAGTTCAGTGCCGGGGGATGGAATCATGTGTGTACGCCCCACACACCATCTCATTTGTACATAGTCTAGCTTGCTATGTACATATCAGTTCAGTTTCGGCTCTGGGTACTTCTTATATGACACGACTTATTTTGTTTGCATATACGCGTCATGTAGATCTGTTCAGTTTGAGTATTACATGATCAGTTCAGTATCAGTATTATATGTTTAGATTCAGATTTCCGTGTTCAATACCGTATGATCAGTTCAGTATCAGATACCAGTATTTTTATGCTTCAAATCACTAGTATTGTTATTTCCGTCACTGAGCAACTTTTGGCTCAGCCGTATTTTTCTTTGGTGGTGTTTTCTTATTTGATTGTAGGTAATCAGGGTAATCCGGGAAATCTGTGAAGAGTGGTTGAAGATCAAGATTATATTATATTTTAATTGATGTAATGAACAACTTAATTAGGTTCTTTCGGATTATCTGGTTTGTTTGAATTTATCTCTTTTGACCGTCTCTTTAATATCATGGATTTGGTTTTTGATTTGATATCTGTAATAATCCAATAAAATATTCATGGGAACATGCAATAATGAGCACAAATTTATAAAATATATATTGCATGCTATAAGTCTCAATAAACAAAACTAATAAGTCGAACGGGTCAGAGCTGAACTAGATAAATAATGATATACGACTAGTAAAACTGAACGAGTCATGTTAAAGGAAACAAGGTATCAAAATCCGTACTACAAAGTAACGGCAAAGAATAAGATTTATACTAAGATAAAATAACCAAGAATCCGTACCTTATACACGAATGAAAATAATCAGAAAAAGGTCTAGACTCGGTTAACGCCGCGAGAACCTACGATATTGTAATTCAAGTTATAGTCTGGATTTTCTTATTTCAGATTGGAAAAATTCCATTTCTGTCCCTGTCTATTTGCACTTGTTAAAAATACTAAATGACGTTTAAAAATTCTGAAAATCTCCAGTTTACTAGATTAGTGATTTCTAAACAACTTTCATTTAGAAAAGTTTCTGATTTGGATTACCGAAATATGAGAAAAACATGGATCTTTACAGCTGCACAGAACTGCTAGCTGTTACGAAAATGACTGTTTAGAGGTCTAAGCGAACGAGTTTTTCGATGTTTTATATATCAACGGATTCATCTTTCGACGAACTTCGTCATGGACATAAGGTTTAACTGATTTGAATCTGTTGTGAAAAAGTTATGGCCTCTGTAAGTTGGCTGTAAAATACGGACCTAATTCAGCTATTTAAAGTTCATTTTTAAACAAAATAAACTATTTATAACGTTTGTTAACAATATATATATAAAAATTGTTAAGGTGTTTTTAATAAATTAATTTATATAAAATTAATTGGGTACTTTTATAAAAGAAGTTTTACATTTAATCTGATTTTTACCACTTATTTAAAAGAATCCATAAAAATAATTAAACTAAATGTCTTTGTTATATTGTTTTATAAAGGTTTAAACTTAAAGAAGATTACAGGAAATAAGGTTGGAGATTAAAAAAATGAACAGAGTTTATAAAAGGATTTTTATAATTTTTGGTAATTTTTACATAATTTTTAAAGTTTAAAAAGGGCTTTAAAAATATTGCGGGGCTCGGGTTCGAACCCGTGACCTCCTGCCCATCCCTCTTTCGCTTTAACCAGCAGGCTAGGGCGCCTGAGCCTAACCTGTATTAGTTTTTAATCCTTTTAACCAATCCCGAACCAAAACCCCCAAATCCTCCAAGTTCACATAAACCCTAATTCGAATTCAACCCAATCGACCACGAATTCGATTATGATAATTGTATTAAGCATAGGGCTTTTGTTCCCCACCCTAAATCGAGGGTATAGGTGTTCTTAATTACCTGAATTGGAGTTGAAAACGTCAAGGATAATCGATGGATAGGTCGCGGCTGCCCGAGGTCCAATCGATGTGCAAATGTGGATAATATTTCAATTCGTTTTACAGGAAGCTCCTACTGGATCAAATGATGAAAAGACCTCTATCAATTGCAAGATAGAGGGGTCGGATTGAGGTTTTCAACCGAGTTGCAGGTCCGCGACTTAGAGAGATCGAACAGAGAGTTTGTGTTTGTTTCTGTTGGATTTGTGAGTTGGAATAGATTGGAAACAAGTATATGATTGATTAGGTAACTTTAATTCAATTATTATTAAGATTCGAGTGGGTTTTTGAGCTGTAACCGATCGAGAATAAAGTGGTTGGATTAGTGCAATCGTGAGCTGTAATCCGATCAAGTGTAGTGTGTGTTTAGAATCTAATCTGTCCCACTAATGTTTTGGTGCGTTGTGGGGTTTAAAAACCAAGATTAAAATGCGTTTTGGGGTCGCCGGAGTTCGCGGTTTTGGCCGGAACAGTAGGCATCACGTTACTATTGAATGCCAGACTCGTCGCGTTTTAATTGGAAATCCTCAATGCCCTAAACTTGTTTATGAAGGGACTCAGCCTCGGAAATCATTGAAAATCATTTCAGCACTTAAGGCTCACAAGTCCTTACTACGGGGCTGTGCATGATTCCTTGCTTCAGTTAAAATTTTATCTTCTAATAAGCCGAACATATCTGATTATCCGATTATATGTGATTTTCCTGACGTGTTTCCTGAGGAGTTACCCGGACTTCCACCAGATCACGAGGTAGAATCCACTATTGATCTTATTCCAGGTGCTAAGCCGATTTCTAAGGCACCGTATCGTATGACACCTTTGGAGCTTAACGAGTTAAAGGAGCCGTTACAGGAATTACTAGATTTGGGATTTATTAGACCAAGCGTCTCGCCTTGGGGCGCACCGGTCCTATTCGTGAAGAAGAAAGATGGTTCTTTGAGACTCTGCATTGACTATAGAGAACTCAACAAGATCACTATCCGTAATCGTTACCCTCTGCCTCGTATTGATGATTTATTTGATCAGCTTCTGGGTGCAAAGTGTTTCTCTAAAATCGATCTGAGGTCTGGTTACCATCAGCTAAAGATCAAAGATTCTGACGTCCCTAAATCTGCCTTCCGTACTCGGTATGGTCATTATGAGTTCCTGGTTATGCCGTTCGGGTTAACTAATGCCCCGGCCGTATTCATGGACCTAATGAACCGAGTCTTTCGCAAGTTCCTCGATAAGTTCATCATTGTATTTATCGATGACATCTTAATTTATTCTAAAAGTAAGGAGGAGCATGAGAATCATCTTTGTATCGTGCTCGAAACATTACGTGAAAAGAAGCTTTGTGCTAAATTTTCAAAGTGTGAAGTTTGGCTGAGCAAGGTAGCCTTTTTGGGTCATGTCGTTTCTGCGGATGGTATTATGATGGACCCAGCTAAAATAGAGGCGATCACTAAGTGGCCTAGACCAACCTCAGCCACAGAGGTCCGTAGTTTCCTTGGCCTTGCTGGTTACTACCGCAGATTTGTCGAAGGTTTTTCTGTTATAACTTTACCCCTTACGCAACTGTTAAGGAAAGGGGTTAAGTACTCTTGGAATGATGAATGAGAGAAAAGTTTTAAAGAGCTCAAGAAAAGATTAGTGTATGCTCCTGTTCTCACACTTCCATCGGGCACGGGTGGATATCAGATTTACAGCGATGCCTCTATAAAGGGACTTGGATGTGTGCTAATGCAGCATGGTAAGGTCATTGCTTATGCTTCACGACAGTTGAAACCTTACGAAGTTAATTATCCTACGCATGATCTTGAACTCGCTGCTGTTATTTTTGCGTTGAAAATATGGCGTCACTATCTTTACGGAGAGACTTGTGATATTTTTACTGATCACAAGCGCTTGAAATATATCTTCACACAAAAAGAACTAAACATGAGGCAGAGAAGATGGTTAGAGTTGTTAAAAGATTATGATGCCAATATTCAGTATCAACCGGGAAAGGCCAATGTGGTAGCTGATGCCCTTAGCAGGAAGAGCTCAGGAACAGTAGCCTCCCTACAGCTACAACCTCAGAACATTACCGATCTTGATAGATTGGGTATTGGCCTACATATTGGCAAGAGCGACGGATATCTCGCTAGACTTCAGATTGAGTCGGACTTAATATTCCGGATTAAGAACGCACAGAAAGACGATGGTGAACTCTGGGCAATCTTACAGAATGTGGAGATTGGTAAACAATCAGAATTCAGAGTAGATGAGCATGGAGTAATCTGGTGTGGTAAACGTTTATGTGTGCCTAATGATTCTTCTCTTCGAGAATCGTTATTAGCTGAGGCACATAATTCTCCGTTTTCTATCCATCCTGGATCTACTAAGATAATAATAATACCAGATGAAATCCAAATATCCGCACTAGTTTGTGGATACAACTTCAGGACCTAACTCCAGCTGAATTTCGGGACGAAATTCTCTCAACTGGGGATACTGTGACAACTGTCACCGACAGGTCCGTCAATTAATGTGACACTCGTTAACTCCCCTCGCGCATTTATTATTTTTCGTAATCTAATTATTGGTTTTAATCGAATTTTTCGTATACTCGTTCGTGTTAACCTTAATAATAATAATAACAATAATAATAATAATAATAATAATAATAATAATAATAATAATAATAATAATAATAATAATAATAATAATGATAATAATGATAATAATAATAATAACAATAATAATAATAATAACAATAATAATAATAATAATAATAATAATAATAATAATAATAATAAATAATAATAAAGTTCAGGGGGTTATTTCGCCAATTTTGAAACTATAAAAGAAGTTTTTGGCATAAAATAATAACAAATGAAACAACAGGGACCATTTGTGTAAATTATAAATTTACAACCCAAACTCCCCGGCCACCCTCGATTTCCCGGCCGCCGTCCGGCCAACGTCCGGCCAACTTCCAGCCGCGGCTCCGGCGAGGCCAAATCGCCCAAAATACTCAATTTTAAAACCCGAAACCTATACCAAACCATTGGTGAACAAGATTCGAATCTAACCCACTTTAATTGATGGAATAACAGCTCACGATCGCACAATTCCAACCACTTCCACTTTCGGCCGAACAACTCCACAAACAATCGCACTAAAACACTTTAATAATCTAATTAAACCGATCTGATGGAACTTTATCTATCTATAAATTGAATACAACTTTCAATTCAACCTAAAAACACATAAACAACTCGATTCAGTCCCCATTTCTCTCTCGACCTGCAAGTTAATCGAGAGTCACCTTCCGAGCAACAAAAGCAGAAATTGATAGAGGGCTTTTGATCGTGTACACCATTAGAAACTTCCTGTGCAACAGATTTGATTCCCATCAATGATTGCATCTCGAACCAATTTCATCTAAATCGCGATTGCTTTCTTTCTGGTTTAACATTCATTCGATTGAATCAGGTAAATTAAACCTACCTGTGTGCTCGTTATTACAAGGGGAACAAAAGCCCCATGAATGTTTTCATTAACATAATCATTTGGATGGTCGATTTGATTCAAATCGATTAGGGTTCATCCGAATTTTGGGGATGGATTTCTATTAAGCTTTAAAGAATTTACAAACCAGAGTAAACCGCGGCTGATGCCTTGGTTCACTGGTTCTGTGCATGCTTTCTAAACAGGAGGTCCCGGGTTCGAACCCGGGCACCCTCATTCATTTTTTTAAAGCTTTTTCAATTGTAAAAAATACAGAAAAATTCTTAAAAATAATAAAAATAGTTTTTATAAACTTTGTTTATTTTAAAAGTTATATTATTATTTTCTGTAAATTTATTTTATTTAAAAACCTTAATAATTTTTAAAAATATTATCTATAAATATTATAAACAATTATTTTTATAAAAATGGACTTTAAATAAGGGGTTAAATCATTAAATTATTATTTAGGGACAAACATTATCTATATATCATTATTCTTATTCTTATTATTATCAAAATCATTATTATCATTAACATAAGTCGTATAATTATTATTATTCGTAGTATTACCATTACTATTAACTATATTAACATTACTATACCATCATGAATATAATTCGTTAATAATACAATTATTATTATTATAATTATGATTATGATTATTTTAATTAATAACAATACAATTATTATTATTTAATCAATATTAGTAATATTATCATTACATGGTGTTGTTGTATAACAAATCGTGTGCGTCAAACCGAACCGACCCGAATCCGACCAAATGTATCTATTCGCGTTGAACACATTTTAAAGACTTAATTACAATTACTAATAGGTGTTGATCGTGTTTGATCATGCATTGCCCTTATTCTTTGAAGCTCTTGTTCATTTCATTACATCAATTCAAGGTGAGTTTCGTGGCCCCTTTTTACGCTTATATAACTTTTAAACATTTTTAAACTTGGGGGAAAAGCTCGCTTACTTAACACATTTTCAAGCATCTTCCCTAGTGGAAGTCTGCTGCAACATTTATGGTTAACTTATATTGCTTATCTTATTGAATGATGTTATTATGACTCTTGACTCCATGCTATGTTGCTACCTTGTATGTTACTTGGTGGTTTTACATTACTATGTGCTATTACTTTGATGCTATGGGTGGTGTGATGATTACTTGTGAATGCTATTGTTCTTGGATGCTCTCGGCGGTGTGGTTCTTCTTTATGGGTCTACTTTGTGGTTCTTCTTTGCCGAGCATCCATTACAACCATTAGTTCCGATAATGGGACCTAAGGATTGGTTTGGTTGTGAATTATACGTATGCGCTTTGTGGATCTTGCTACGTCATGTGAACTTATTTTTCATTACAACCATTAGTTCTGATAATGGGACCTAAGGATTGGTTTGGTGGTGAACTATACGTATGCGCTTTGTGGATCTTGCTACATCATATTCAGCTATTTATAACCGGTAAAACCGCCTATACATAAGTATAGTCGCGGTAACTCTTATTAAACTTACAAGTTGTTTTCATCTTAATATCTTTTATTACTTAAAACCTACGAAGCTCACCAACAATTATGAGTATCACAAGTTTCTATTCTATACCCTAAGGTGCTAGGATCATAATTCTAGTAAGACCTTGCTAAGGGTAACAAAACATTACTTGCTATTACTCAAGTCATGTCCTACTTAGAGCCTTCATAGTGTTTTCAATCATTAACCTTATTCTTTATAAGACATTCCTCCACTTAGCATTTCAGTAACTGAATGCTTAGAATGAAAGTGAATTACATGAATGTAGAGGGTGATGATACTCTCTACACATACAATATGTTATTATTTGAGATAATGCTAAGGGAAATTAGGATGTTATGTAACTAGTTTAGGTGTCATTCAATGTATATCGTGGATGTGGTGGGAACGCTGCGGGGAACCCTATATATAAACATCACCGGTATACTAAGAATGTGCTTAAACTGAGCTACAGAATATTCTTAATGGACCGAAGCATAGGTTATTAGAAATTGATGAGTGAAATCATGCGGTGACTAAAGTTCACATCTTTCTGTGATCAGAAGATGGCTCCTAAAAGAGTCACCCGTAGAACCAATCAAGAAGTTGAAGCCCCGCAAAACAGGGGTAGGGGTAGACCATCAAGAACTGATGGTGCTCGAGCTGGCAATAATCAGGAAACTAGCAATCCTGACATAGCTGCTATGATTGCTCAGCAGCTAGCTACATTAATTCCAACCATTATGACCCAAGTAAGCGACACCCAGCTGAATCATCCTCTCCATGAGGATCATAATACCAATGGACAACACAACCAAGGAGTAGGGGAAGATACTGGCATTGGTAGAGCAAATGGGAACGAAGCTGGAGTCGATCATACTAAACGGGGATGCTCATATAAAGAATTTGTGGCCTGCAAACCCCGAGAATTCGACAGGAAAGGTGGAGCGATAGCCTTAACCAGGTGGATTGAGAAGATGGAGGCAGTAATCGATATTAGTGAATGCCTCGACAGCCAACGAATCAAATATGCCACGTGTTCACTTCAAGGCAAGGCGTTAACCTGGTGGAACACCCAGGTTCAGGCTAGAGGAAGGGAGTCAGCAATGCAGATGACTTGGGATGAGTTTAAAGCATTTATTTCCGAGGAATATTGTCCTCTCAATGAAATGCAAAACTCGAGCAAGAGTTCTGGAATCATGCGATGGTGGGAGCTGGGCACGCAGCATACGCCGATCGTTTCCACGAATTGGCAAGATTGGTTCCGCACTTGGTAACCCCGGAATCCAAGAGGATCGAGAGGTATATTTGGGGACTTGCGCATCAAATCCGAGCACTGGTAACAGCTGCTGCTCCTCCTACAATCCAGAGCGCAATTCTGAAGGCTGGCGCTCTTACTGATGAAATGGTGAGAACCGGACTGCTGGGTAAGGGAGCAGAGAAGAGAAAGGAGGTTGGGGAAACGAGCCGGTCTGATGTCGGAAGATTTGATAAGAAGGCCAAGACAACCCCAATTTTTGTGGCTTTGACACAAGGAAGGAAAGAATATGTTGGGCCGTACCCTAGATGTAACAGATGCACTCTTCATCATCACCCAGCAATGTTGTGTAGGACGTGTGTGAACTGTAGGCGCTCGGTGCACCTAGCGAAGGATTGTAGAACTGCGCCGAATCTAGTAGTACCTGTCAACGCGGTTAACCCTGCCTGGAATGCCAGGGCTTGTTAAGAGTGCGGAAGTCTTGATCACTACCGAAACATGTGCCCCAGACTGAATAAAGCACCGGGTCAACAAGGAAATAACCAGCAGCAAGTGATGACCATAGCTGGTAATCTGGGCCAGGGGAATCAATGAAATGCTACCTGAGGACGTGCGTTCGTCATCGGGGCAAATGATGCTCGCCAAAGACCCGATTGCTCTAGATTAATTTCGATTCCGAGCTTGGAACATTTAAATTCTTAAATCAATTTCTTTCCCTTTATCCTTATGATTTGATTTGATCTAGCCAAATGGAACCATTTATTCCTTACTTATCAACTTTCATTTTGAGTTATCATCAACGCATGATTGAGTGATGGTAGCTTTCTTAAGCAATCTTTCTACTAAATAAAGACATTATCAACTTGTGATTAGGTCCTCCTAGACATATGAATGTTCTCGATTGTACTTATGGGTTTGATGAAGTACGTATGCAAATCTGCATTTAGAAATTTGTTACTTGCAAAACATGGTTACAAATACCTTTACAAATAAAAGAAAAGACATAACTTGGCATGTGTCCACGTGTTTTACCTGTACATATGACAAAACTTAACCTCCGTATCTCCTGTTTAGAAATTTGTTCCAGCAGCAAGTGATGACCATAGCTGGTAATCTGGGCCAGGGGAATCAAGGAAATGCTGCCTGAGGACGTGCATTCGTCATCGGGGCAAATGATGCTCGCCAAAGACCCGATCGCTCTAGATTAATTTTGATTCCGAGCTTGGAACATTTAAATTCTTAAATTAATTTCCTTCCCTTTATCCTTGTGATTTGATTTGATCTAGCCAAATGGAACCATTTATTCCTTACTTATCAACTTTCATTTTGAGATATCATCAACGCATGATTGAGTGATGGTAGCTTTCTTAAGAAATCTTTCTACTAAATAAAGACATTATCAACTTGTGATTAGGTCCTCCTAGACATACGAATGTTCTCGACTGTACTTATGGGTTTGATGAAGTACGTATGCAAATCTGCATTTAGAAATTTGTTACTTGCAAGACATGGTTACAAATACCTTTACAAATACAAGAAAAAACATAACTTGGCATGTGTCCAAGTGTTTTACCTGTACATATGACAAAACTTAACCTCCGTATCTCCTGTTTAGAAATTTGTTCCAGCAGCAAGTGATGACCATAGCTGGTAATCTGGGCCAGGGGAATCAAGGAAATGCTGCCTGAGGACGTGCGTTCGTCATCGGGGCAAATGATGCTCGCCAAAGACCCGATCGCTCTAGATTAATTTCGATTCCGAGCTTGGAACATTTAAACTCTTAAATCAATTTCTTTCCCTTTATCCTTATGATTTGATTTGATCTAGCCAAATGGAACCATTTATTCCTTACTTATCAACTTTCATTTTGAGATATCATCAACGCATGATTGAGTAATGGTAGCTTTCTTAAGCAATCTTTCTACTAAATAAAGACATTATCAACTTGTGATTAGGTCCTCCTAGACATACGAATGTTCTCGACTGCACTTATGGGTTTGATGAAGTACGTATGCAAATCTGCATTTAGAAATTTGTTACTTGCAAAACATGGTTACAAATACCTTTACAAATACAAGAAAAGACATAACTTGGCATGTGTCCAAGTGTTTTACCTGTACATATGACAAAACTTAACCTCCATATCTCCTGTTTAACTTTTCATACACTAAAAGCTTCTTATCTTAAATGGCATGATAACGTTTGGGATTCTTAAATTTCGATGATTAACCTTTCATACCATTGTTGACTTTTTATTGATTTCTAGACATCACCTCACCACGAAATTATATTCTGGAAGTTGTGATTTATAAGTCTAGCATACCATGGTAACTCGTCATCATTTCTAATGTTTTCTCTCAAAACGTCTCGTATTCCACTGGAAGAGTTCAAGTTGGCATATATTATGTCAAGAGACTTGAAGGATTCCCTAAAGTGGAACATCTCAACTATAATCAAACGTCTATCACTGTCCATTCGTACACTTACCCATTTAAACCCTCTTGTTCGTTTAAGTTTCGTGCTTAATCTCGGGACAGACTTAAAGCTGCTAGAGATTGTCAAAAGAGCTATGCCGACAATCGTTGTAAGCCTCTGGAATTTAATGTTGGAGATCACGTTTTACTCAAATTCTCTCCCTAGAAAGGGATTGTACGATTTGGAAAGAAAGGGAAGTTAGCCCCTCGATACGTAGGACCATTCGAGATTACGGAAAGAATCGGTCTGGTGGCTTACCGGTTATGGTTGCCACAAGAACTCAGCGGTGTACACGACACATTTCACGTATCAAACCTCAAAAAGTGCCTGGTAGATGAAACGCTACATGGTCCAATTGAGGAGATCAAGATTGACGAAAAGCTTCATTTTGTCGAAGAACCTATTGAGATCATGGACCGAAAGGTCAAACGCTTAAGGCGCAGCAAGATACCGATCGTCCGCGTGAGATGGAACTCCAAACGAGGACTAGAGTTTACATAGGAACGGGAGGACCAGATGAAATCCAAATATCCGTACTTGTTTGTGGATACAACTTCAGGACCTAACTCCAGCTGAATTTCGGGACGAAATTCTCTCAACTGGGGGATACTGTGACAACTGTCACCGACAGGTCCGTCAATTAACGTGACACTCGTTAACTCTCCTCATGCATTTATTATTTTTCGAAATCTAATTATTGTTTTTAATCGAATTTTTCGTATACTCGTTCGTCTTAACCTTAATAATAATAATAATAACAATAATAATAATAATAATAATAATAATAATAATAATAATAATAATAATAATAATAATAACGATAATAATAATAATAATAACAATAATAATAATAATAACAACAACAACAACAACAACAATAATAATAATAATAATAATAATAATAATAATAATAATAATAATAATAATAATAATAATAATAAAGTTCAGGGGGTTATTTCGCCAATTTTGAAACTTTAAAAGAAGTTTTTGGCATAAAATAATAACAAATGAAACAACAGGGACCATTTGTGTAAATTATAAATTTACAACCCAAACCCCCCGGCCACCCTCGATTTCCCGGCCGCCGTCCGGCCAACTTCCGGCCGCGGCTCCGGCGAGGCCGAATCACCCAAAATACTCAATTTTAAAACCCGAAACCTGTACCAACCCGTTGGTGAACAAGATTCGAATCTAACCCACTTTAATTGATGGAATAACAGCTCACGATCGCACAATTCCAACCACTTCCACTTTCGGCCGAACAACTCCACAATCGATCGCACTAAAACACTTAAATAATCTAATTAAACCGATCTGATGGAACTTTATCTATCTATAAATTGAATACAACTTTCAATTCAATCTAAAAACACACAAACAACTTGATTCAGTCCCCATTTCTCTCTCGACCTGCAAGTTAATCGAGAGTCACCTTCCGAGCAACAAAAGCAGAAATTGACAGAGGGCTTTTGATCGTGTACACAATTAGAAACTTCCTGTGCAACAGATTTGATTCCCATCAACGATTGCATCTCGAACCAATTTCATCTAAATCGCGATTGCTTTCTTTCTGGTTTAACATTCATTCGATTGAATCAGGTAAATTAAACCTACATGTGTGCTCGTTATTACATGGGGAACAAAAGCCCCATGAATGTTTTCATTAACATAATCATTTGGATGGTCGATTTGATTCAAATCGATTAGGGTTCATCCGAATTTTGGGGATGGATTTCTATTAAGCTTTAAAGGATTTACAAACTAGAGTAAACCGCGGCTGAGGCCTTGGTTCACTGGTTCTGTGCATGCTTTCTAAACAGGAGGTCCCGGGTTCGAACCCGGCACCCTCATTCATTTTTTTAAAGCTTTTTCAATTGTAAAAAAAGTACAGAAAAATTCTTGAAAATTATAAAAATAGTTTTTATAAACTTTGTTTATTTTAAAAGTTATATTATTATTTTCTGTAAATTTATTTTATTTAAAAACCTTAATAATTTTTATAAAGTATTATCTATAAATATTTATAAACAATTATTTTTATAAAATAGACTTTAAATAAGGGGTTAAATCATTAAATTATTATTTAGGGACAAACATTATCTATATATCATTATTCTTATTCTTATTATTATCAAAATCATTATTATCATTAACATAAGTCGTATAATTATTATTATTCGTAGTATTACCATTACTATTAACTATATTAATATTACTATACCATCATGAATATAATTCGTTAATAATACAATTATTATTATTATTATAATTATGATTATGATTAATACAATTATTATTATTTAATCAATATTAGTAATATTATCATTACATGGTGTTGTTGTATAACAAATCGTGTGCGTCAAACCGAACCGACCCGAATCCGACCAAATGTATCTATTCGCGTTGAACACATTTAAAAGACTTAATTACAATTACTAATAGGTGTTGATCGTGTTTGATCGTGCATTGCCCTTATTCTTTGAAGCTCTTGTTCATTTCATTACATCAATTCAAGGTGAGTTTCGTGGCCCCTTTTTACGCTTATATAACTTTTAAACATTTTTAAACTTGGGGGAAAAGAATGCTCGCTTACTTAACACATTTTCAAGCATCTTCCCTAGTGGAAGTCTGCTGCAACATTTATGGTTAACTTATATTGCTTATCTTATTGAATGATGTTATTATGACTCTTGACTCCATGCTATGTTGCGACCTTGTATGTTACTTGGTGGTTTTACATTATATGTGCTATTACTTTGATGCTATGGGTGGTGTGATGATTGCTTGTTGATGCTATTGTTCTTGGATGCTCTCGGCGGTGTGGTTCTTCTTTATGGGTCTACTTTGTGGTTCTTCTTTGCCGAGCATCCATTACAACCATTAGTTCTGATAATGGGACCTAAGGATTGGTTTGGTTGTGAACTATACGTATGCGCTTTGTGGATCTTGCTACGTCATGTGAACTTATTTTTCATTAAAACCATTAGTTCCGATAATGGGACCTAAGGATTGGTTTGGTTGTGAACTATACGTATGCGCTTTGTGGATCTTGCTACGTCATATTCAACTATTTATAACCGGTAAAACCGCCTATACATAAGTATAGTCGTGGTAACTCTTATTAAACTTACAAGTTGTTTTCATCTTAATATCTTTTATTACTTGACGCGTATATGCAAACAAAATAAGTCGTGTAATATAAGAAGTACCCAGAGCCAAAACTGAACTGATAAGTACATAGCTAGCTAGACTATGTACAAATGAGATGGTGTGTGGGGCGTACACACATGATTCCATCCCCCGGAACTGAACTAATCTGAACTGAACTAGGATCGATCCATTCGCCTCCCAAATATTTTGGCCAAAGTACTACTTGAGTACTAACGTGTTAACGGAGACGCCGTGAACTATTTATTGTAGAAGACAAATCAAGGCTCGGCAAAACAAACTGCCTGTGCGAAAGACTGAATCCACGCGAATTAAAGAAGTCACGCGAGAAGCAGATCCCACGCGAGTCGCAGACCATGCGAGACAAGCTTCCACGTGAGAGAAGATGCAACGCGAAAGACAAGGCCGCGTGAAAGGCATCTCGCGCGAGAACCCGATGTTTAGTATAAATAGCTAGATTTCGTTTTGTAATTAAATTTTTTGTTCATTATTATACTGCACTGTGCGAAATCGCACAAGACCTGTAATAGGTTTCTGTTTATCAATCAAATATCATCGTTTGTGATTCAATTCAATCTTCTTCTACTCCAATCTTGTTTATATTCCGCGTTCACAAGATTGAGATCGTGAGTTAGTGATTTCTTGGGAGATTTCAGAGGTTTTACAATTGGTATCAGAGCATTAGGCTCTAGAACCACGATTTGGAAGAGATTTGGATTGTGTTTTACACGGATTTGAAGAAATTCATTATTGATCACTTTAGATTCTGAGATGGCAATGTTATGCTGCTCGATTGTGGAGGATTTGGACTGATTTGGACCGAATTGAACTGAATTAGTGGACTTTAAGTGAATTTTAATCAAAATTAAGCTTAAAATTGACTTAAATTCATTAAAATTGGATTAAAATGGGTTTAATCAAACCGAATCAGTGAATTGGAAGTGACATTCGCGTGAACAAACAGTTGGAAATTTGTTTCTGCACAAAATCGAAGTTTTCGCTTGATCTGCAAGTTCTCGCACGCGAAAAGTGGTGTTTTCGCTCAGTTAGATATTTCACCTTTTTGTGCGATTCGCGTGAAAAGGTAATTTTGGAAATTCGCACGAACTGCTTCTTCACGCGAAAACTCAATCCGCGCGAAATTGGTTTTCGCACAAGTTCTGTTTTCGCACGAATACCTGATTTTTGACTTTCTGATCATTATGGCTTCAACGACTCCGAATCTGAAGCATCTTACTGCTTCACTTCATTTAGACATGGAAATTGGTACAAGTAACAAGCCGCCAAGACTTCTCTGTGAAGATGATTATTCTGATTGGGCTTTCCGATTTGAGCGATATGTTATTTACACGGAACCGAAGATGTGGAGATCAATCCAGTATGGTCCTTACATTCCGTTGTATAAAAATGATAAAGGAGAAATGGTTCAGAAACCTGAACATTTATGGGATGAAGATGACATCAAGAGGTTGGAACTTGATGATAAAGCTTATGCTGCTATCACTATGGCACTTACTACTGAGATCTCATAAAAGTTTCAAGAATTCAGGGGTGCTAAAGTGTTATGGGATGCTCTGGAGTCTCAGATTATGGGCAACAAAGACATGAGAGAGAGCAAAAAGGATATGTTGAATCAAGAATTCAACATGTTCAATCATATTGTTGGTGAAGAGTTGGAAGCTCAAATGGCCAGGTTTGTTAGACTGGTCACAAAAATGAAGAGTGCGGGTATTACTCTGGAACCCATCACTGTGAACAAGAAGTTGCTCAATTCACTTCCATACAGTTGGAATAATAACTGTACTTTGATAAAGAGAACCAAAGACTTGTATACTCTTCAGTTGACTGATCTCATTTCAACTATCAAGTCTTATGCTATGGACGATAAGCAGCGAGCTGCTAATCATCTCAGTTCTCTGGGTGCTGAAGGAACTGCTCTCTATGCAAAGATGGCTAGTAATCCGAATTACTATGTCAGTTATACACAAATGTGTCAGCAACAACAATCTGGGAGTGCAGCATCTTCGTTTATACAACCAGCAGTAAACCACCAAGTTCATGTTCCAGCTGCTCAACATTATTCCCCCATCATCCATCAACAAGTCTCTCAATCTCAAGATTCTCAGAGTGGTCAACATGCTTATGTTGCTACCACTAATCCATCCAAGCAGACTGTTCAGATAGCTGAGGAGCATCTTGCTCTTTTCACCACTTTCATGTCAAGTTATGAAGCTTTCATGGCCGGAAGACTTACTGCTCCAAATGTTCTGGTTGATGATCTTCAACAAGTTAATCCGGATGATGTTGAAGAGAATGACATCAAGTATCAGATGGCCATGGTAGTTTACAGGGTGAAGAATTTTGCTAGAAGAACTGGGAGGAAAATGTTTGGCGTTAACAATTCTAGCAAAATCGGTTTCGATAAATCTAACCTGAGGTGTTACAACTGTGACAAACCAGGTCATTTCGCCAGAGAGTGTACTGAACCAAAAACTGGTCAAAATGAAGGCCCAAAGAAGATGGTGACTGTGGAGATAGAGCCAAAGAAAGACAAAGCAAGTACTTCTGGTGGTACTAAAGCATTAGTTTCTCAAACCAATGCTGAATATGATTGGTCGGATCAAATGGAAGCTCTTGATCTACATTTGTCTACTGCCTTTATCGCAAAGATTGTTCCAGAACCAGAAGAGGAAGAAAACTTGTTTGCTGAATTCGTGTCTGATGATTTGTTGGAAGGTTTGTTTGCTATGGTGGAAGAAGAAAAGGAGAAAGTTGAAATAGAGAAAGTGAAAGTTGAACCAGAGGATGAGAAAGTTGAAGACTTTGAGGAGAAGGCTGAGAAGAAAGATCAGTTTGAGAAGGTTGCTGAAGAAGAAAGTGTGATTGATGAGTACACTGTCGAGCCTCCAGTCAAAAGCTCATATGTTGATCAAAAGACTGTTGATGTTGCTCCAGTGGAAGAACCAGCTGCTGAATTAAAAGCATTCATGGTCAAGAAGGAAGAAAAGGCTGAAAGGGAAACTTCTGAACCCAAGGTATATGATGGTTTGTGCAAAAATTCATGTGTTGAGAAAGTTCAAAAATACAGAGTTCATAATGAGAGCCTGATAATGGAAGTTGAAAAACTTCAGTATCAAGCTAGCAAACACAAGTCAAATGAAAAGATCTTTAAAGAAAAACTTGAAGGTTTAAACAAAACAATATATAATTTAAAATTAAATCTTCATGATAAAGAATGTACTAATAATGACTTGACAAATAGAAACAATGAACTCGCTCTAGAAATTAATAGACTCAACAGTGAATTAGCCACGGTTAAATTGACTGTTGAGAAATTTGAACTTTCATCAACAATGGTTGAAGGAATAATCAAGTCACAAATGACTCAGAAGATCAAAGGGGGAAAATGTGGTGTTGGATTTTCTAACATTGCTCCTCCAATTAATCATGATTATTCATGTTTACTTTCATCTGATAACATTTGTGATTCTGATATGGTCTATGGGATTGGTTTCTCTCCATCTCAAAATTTAAAACCTTCAGTCAAAATAAATTTATCTGTTGATTCTATCATAGTACCCAAACCTAAACAATCACCTGAAAATCTTTTTGCAGATAAATTGAAGGTGGATGGGTTGGTTGAAGATTGGGAAAGTGAGAGTGAGGAAGAGAATGAGAATGAATGTTTGAAAAATAAGAATGTAAAAGTTTTACAATCTGATTATAAACAAAATTTGTCTGGAAATGAAAAGAAGGTTGATTTGAATGAGTTGAAATCTAATAGTAAAAATAATTTGAATGCAAATCAAAGGGCAAACCAAAAAGAAAGAATTGAAAAGGATTTTAAAAGTAGATTTGTTTCTAAGGGTGTAATTGAAAATGAAGAGCATATTTTTAAAGAAACGAATTCTCGATTCTTTAAAAATAAACTTCATTATAATGCTAACCTTGTGAATAAAGATATGTGTAGCCCAGATTTGCAAGTGAATGATTCTTCTGCATTCAATCTGAAAATTCAAAAGCTTGGTCCTTCTCCAGCACCAATCCGTATATCTAAGCCTGGTCCTACTCCAGCAAATTCAAAGTCTGGTCCTACTCCAGCAGAATCAAAGACTGTTCCTATTCCAACATCACCAATTCCAAAAGTCAAAACTGCCAAATCTCCAATCCAAAGTGGTCATAATTCATCGATTTCCTCGAATCTGCAAAAGATGAATTTGCAATTGTCAAACGAGACAAAGATTCGAGAGACTGTGGAGAAAGTTAAACCTAGTCAATCTGACTTTGGTTTTTATGACAATTTTCATAATTGTCATCCACAGTTTGTTTTCCACACACAACAAAAGAGATCTTTCAGTGTGGAAACACAAATCATTTGGCAAATAAGTGTCCTTTTAGACAAAAATCATTAAGTAAACAAAGATTTCATAATTCTATTTCTCATAATAGAAAAATGTTTTTCACTCGTGGAAAATTTTCAAATAATATGAAATCAAAGGTTGTTAATGGTTTTAATGTCAAACGGGATAAGAATTTGACTAATGATGCAATAGAAAATGTCAAGATTAAAAGCATAAATGAAAAGAATGATGTGCAAACAAAATATAATAATATCAAATCATTTTGTCTTGCTGCAACACAAAATGTGCTCAAGTCTTGTTTGACTTGGGTACCAAAATCTAAGTAATTTTGTTACGAATGCAGGGACAACCGCAAAAGACTACTGAAAGTCTATGGCATGTAGATAGCGGTTGTTCAAGACATATGACTGGTAACTTGTCATTACTACAAGATGTTCAATCTTACAACGGAGGAAGGGTGATTTTTGCGGGAGACAAAGGAGGACGTATAACAAAACGTGGTACAGTTACAAACGGCGTCCTTAGTTTTGAGAATGTTAATTTTGTTAAGGAATTAAAACATAACCTGTTAAGTGTGTCTCAAATCTGTGACAAACAATATTCTACACACTTTACTAACAAAGAATGCTTAATTTTAAAACCAGGTTTTGTTGTTCCTGATGGATGGATTTTGATGAGGACTCCGAGAGACAATGATACATATCTTCTTGATATGCATTGTTCTAATTCTTTGGTAACAGCTTCTTGCTTACTATCCAAAGCCTCGGAGAATGATTCCATGTTATGGCATCGTCGATTAGGACATGTCAATCTTAAAAACATGAATAAACTTGTACGTGGAAATCATGTTATTGGTTTACCTGAAAAAGAATTTCAATTAAATGAACATTGTTTGTCATGTTCAAAGGGTAAACAACATAAACTTCCTCACAAACCAGTTGCACACAACTCAGTCGAATCAATCTTACAACTCTTACACATGGATCTTTTTGGTCCAGTAAGTGTTTTAAGTTTGGGTCGAAGATCTTACTGTCTGGTTGTTACTGATGACTTTTCTAGATTTACTTGGGTGTTTTTCTTAGCATCTAAGGATGAGACTCCACACTTTTTGATCAAGTTCATTACTTTGGTGGAGAATCAGACAGAGAAAAAGGTAAAATGCATCAGAAGTGACAATGGGACAGAGTTTTGCAATCAAACTCTGAATGAGTTTTGTGAATCCAAGGGAATTGCCAGACAATTCAGTGCTGCTGGCACTCCACAACAGAATGGAGTTGCAGAAAGAAGGAATAGAACATTGATTGAAGCTGCTAGAACGATGATCTCTGCTGCCAAATTACCTTTGTTCTTTTGGGCTGAAGCAGTAAATACTGCATGTTATGTTCAAAATCGTGCTTTAATCAACAAAAGATTAAATAAGACTCCATATGAAATATTTTATAAACACAAACCCAAAGTTAAATATTTTAAAGCTTTTGGTTGTTGTTGCACTCTGTTGCATACAACTGAATCTAGTTCAAAATTTTCTGAAAAGGCTGATGAATGTTACTTTGTGGGATATGCTGCCAATAAAGTTGCATATCGTGTTTATAATAAAAGAACTAGACAAATAGTCGAGTCATTTAACATTGATTGGCACGAGCTTAACATAACAGATGCAGGTTCAGCTCCTTCATGGGTTTATGATTATGAATCTTTGTTCATAAATTTTAAAATTTCTAAACCTTCATCTGCAGATTCTACTTCTCAAGAAATCTCCTTGGACAACAAAATCATTGAGGATCTTTCATCTTTGATATCTGATGATTCTGCTGTTGCTTCATCATCCAAAGATATTCCTATAGCTTCTGTACCTGTATGTGCATGTTCTGAGTCATTAGATGTTTCTTCAGAACAGATTCCTACTCAGGAGCTGGAAGAATCATTGAGTTCTCCATTATCTTCATCTTCTTCAGAAACTATACATACACCGATTGAAATCATTCAAGTTCCTTTTGAAGAATCTCCAAATGTGTCTACTGCTTCTGAAACTTCTATTTCAGATGACACACTTGAAGAAACTATTGTGTATCAATCTCAACACTCTGAAGAAGCTCTTGATAATGTTGAACATATTACAAATTTGGAAGATGGAATAGTTGCAGATGAGATTCCTGAATTAAGAATATATAAAACTCATCCAACTAAAGCAATCATTGGTCCGTTGCACGAAGGTGTAATTACCAGAAGTCAATCAGGGGCAATCAACACATGTCTATATGCTTGCTTTCTATCACAAATAGTGCCCAAGAATGTGGAAATGGCACTCAAAGAAAACAGCTGGATAGAAGCAATGCAAGATGAGTTGATGCAATTCAAGAAACTCAATGTTTGGCATCTTGTTGAACTTCCAAAGGATAAGCTTCCGATTGGGACAAAGTGGATTTTTAGAAACAAGACAGATGAAAAAGGTGTTATAGTTCGGAATAAAGCACGTCTTGTGGTGCAGGGATTTTATCAAGTTGAAGGATTGGATTATGAAGAAGTGTATGCTCCAGTTGCAAGACTAGAAGCAATACGCATATTCTTAGCCTTTGCTTCATACATGAACTTCAAGGTATACCAGATGGATGTTAAGACTGCATTTTTATACGGAGAAATGAAAGAAGAAACCTATGTTTGTCAGCCTCCTGGATTTGAAGACCCAGATCATCCTGATTATGTATACAAGTTGGATAAGGCACTATATGGATTACATCAAGCACCTCGTGCTTGGTATGCAACTCTGACTGAACATTTGCTTGCAAATGGTTATTCAAGAGGTGCAATTGATCAAATCTTATTCATACGAAAATCAGGCGATGATATCATTTTGGTTCAAATCTACGTCGATGATATCATTTTTGGCTCCACAAATGATAGTATGTGCACGGAGTTCGAAGAGGTGATGAAGAAGAAGTTTGAGATGAGTTCCCTTGGAGAAATTTCATTTTTCTTGGGTATTCAGGTTACTCAATCTGAGACGGGTATTCTCATTCATCAAGAAAAGTATGTTCAGACAATTCTTGAGAAATACAAGTTTCAAGATTCCAAAGTAGCTCCAACTCCAATGGTTTCTCGTCCTACTCTTACTCCGGATCCATTAGGAGAATCAGTTGATCAACATCTTTACAGATCGATGATTGGTTCCCTCATGTATCTTACTGCAAGCAGGCCGGATGTCATGTTCCCTGTTTGTCAGTGTACCCGCTATCAAAGTGATCCAAAGGAATCACACATGAAAGCTGTCAAGCGGATTTTCAAGTATCTCAAGGGTCAACCTAAACTTGGTCTTTGGTATCCTCGAAATTCCGATTTCAATTTATTTGCTTATACTGACAGTGATTATGGTGGTTGTAACTTAGACAGGAAATCGACCACAGGAGGATGTCAATTCTTGGGTAACCGACTCATTTCTTGGCAGTGTAAGAAGCAGAACACTGTATCCACATCCACTGCCGAAGCTGAATATGTGGCTGCTTCGAGCTGTTGTTCCCAGCTTGTCTGGATTCAGCAACAACTTCTCGATTATGGTCTCAACATTTATGACACACCAATTTGGTGTGATAACACGGCAGTACTAAACATCGTGAAAAATCCCATTCAACACTCAAAAACTAAACACATTGACATCCGCATCCATTTTATCCGCGATTGTTTTGATCGTAAACTTATTCATCTAAAACAAGTGCCGTCAACTGAAAATATCGCTGATTTATTTACCAAGGCGTTTGATCATTCTCGATTTGATTTCCTTGTGCAATCATTGGGAATGATTAACTTTGGATAAATTGGTTTAATGAATCTTCACAAAAAGATTTTTCATTTTTTTAATAAAGAATAAAATTGCAATTGTTTCTTTTTCTTAACAGAACAATCACAATTTTAGGGGGAGAAAATTAGAAAAACAAGTTCTGAAAAATATTTTTGGTCTTAGGGGGAGTTAAGATCAAAGGATTGCCAAAATCAAAAGATGAAATTTTCATGCTTAAATGAGAAATGATATAACAAAGTTCTACAGAGTCTGAAATGATATAACAAAGTTCTACAGAGTCTAAGTACTTTCAAAGGCTTAAATACGAATAGACTTGGATTATGTTTGATATGTCGATAGGCTTTGCTTTCAGAAATGAAAAGATCATAATTGAGTGATTACACTTGAATTAAAGAAATATGAATTAGTGGGGAACATATTAGGATTATGTACCAAAAATGTTCTAACACAGACTGAGAGATTTAATGTTGTCATACTCAAGCCTGTATGTGATTGATTCAGTGATTATCATAACTATATATATATATATATGAAGATAAAAATACAAAAAGAAACAAAGGAGAAAAACACAAAAAGAAAATAATTGAGCAAAAAGATGCCAACAAAGGCCATATAGGATATAAGATGCCAAGAAGCACAACAAATCAAAAGATATGTCTAAAAGACATACATACTATATGGTATATATTTTCTGTTTTGAGAATAGTTTTTAACTTTGGAAGGCAAAATCGAAAGATGGGGCATGTAAGTCCGAATGGCTTGTAAGTCCTAAACATCTTGAGAGGGCAGACGTAAGTCCGGATGGCTGTCAGTAAGTCCTTAAACTTGTTAATATTCCGGGTTAAGAAATATTTCTCAGGCTAGTTATGCTCAAATAGTTATATTTAGGAATACAATAAATGGTATCACTGATCATCAATGCATGGTTTAAGTCAAATTGGGGTGACTTGAAAATATTGATAGTGTCTTGAAGGATAATAATTACTTTACAGAAGTTCTGATTGTGGGATCCACTGACTTATATTAAATCAACACAAAACATGATATATATCACTCATTATGTTTCTGAGTAAAACATGAAGTATAAGTTTAAAGCGGACAACAGATATTGACAATCAACTTAACCAGTTATTTTAAATAAAGCCGGACAGAGTCTTAACTTGACAAAAGAACTATATGATCTCATTATGAAAATTCTTACAAAAACATGCAAATCCGATCTTGATTTCTTCATTGTTTTCATTATTTTGTTATGATTGTATAAAGTGTTTGTTTTTATTTCACTTTTATAGTGTTTTATTTTTAGGACAAAGAAATAACAAGAAAATTTTGAAAATTGAAGATTCATTAAATTAATTGGTCACTTGGTACATAACATTTTATGTTGACATAATTCATTGAAAATAAAAGATTGAAAGTTATGTAAAAATAAAAGGGATTTGAAAAGTTGAAATTTTTTGGAAATCACTGTTTCGCACGCGAAAGGGAATGTCACGCGAAAGAAAAGGATTTGCGAAAGTGTCTGTCGCTTGACTTGTCAGGGATATAAAGTTCACATTGTTTGAGACGAAATAACATTTCGCTCAAACTCACACCCGAAAACCCTTTTCGCACATCATCCGAATTCCCTTTTCGCATACACCAAAAACTGTCATCATCTCACTCTTGTTGTGATTGTGTTCCATATTTCGTTAGCATTACTCTCAGATTGTGACTTACAGGTATAACATGGTTGATTGGGTTACTGTAGATTTGAAATGCTAAGGGAAACCTAACATCTTGATCCAAAAATCTTAATAAATGGACTTAATAGATGAAATTGACAGATGAAATCGACCTAATAGACTTAGGCGACATCAATGATCTGGACTTCATTGATTAAAATCGAGATTTGAACTATTAATTTGAATTTGGGTTGTGCGAATCGCACAAGAAACTGAACAGATGCGAAACCAAGTTTTCGCATGAATATGATTTTCGCGTAAGCTTTGATTTCGCTTGGGTTTCATTGTTTCGCGAGACTCAGGTTTTCGCGTGAATTCAAAAGTGAAAGTTGACCTTCGCATGAAGTATTCATTTCGCATAATGTTCATTTTCGCGTGAACTGATTTTTCGCATGACAAAAAGGCTGTCAAATTTTTTCTAAGTGTTGATGCTTTTATTCCTCCAATGTACTTGTACACAATAACCTTTTGATACTAAACTTTAAGTGTATTACATATATTCACAAGTGACTAAACTTTGAAATAATAATTAGTTTCAAAGTGTTAACTTTTTCTAAGTGTAAAAACATAAGTGTTGAAACTCCTTTGGCATAAATAAGTTATATTCTAAGTGTTCTAATCCTGATTGTTGTGACAATGCAGATGGCACAAATGATTTTTAATAAAAATCATAATTGTGTTGCATACTTGGATGAGGTTCCGGAAGGGAAGGAACTATTTTCTTCTATGATCTAGGGTCTGAAGAATTCTCAGATTGTTTATGCCATATCTGCTGATCCAGCAATTTACTCTGAGCTGATTGATTCTTTCTGGAGTACTGCTGCTCTAGAAAAAGACCAAGCTGGTAATCAGGTTATCACTGCCACAGTCAAGGAGAAAAGAGTGACTGTCTCACAGGCTATTCTAAACAGAGTGTTACTGTTTGATGATCAAGATAATGCTCCAACTAGACTTGAGGATGATGTTGTGATAGATTGTTTGACTCGTATGGGATACGAGTATAGATATCCAAGTCTGGAAAAGAAGTGGTTACCACCATACTGGAAATACTTATTTCACGTGGTAATCCACTGTCTAAGTAATCTGAAGGCTGGGATGGACAGTCTTAGTGCTGTGTTTGGATCCTTATTGGTTTCTCTGGTGGATGATATTCCATTTAGTATTTCTGGCGTTATATTTCAAGAGATGGTGAAAAACGCTACGGCCAATCCAGGGAGAAAATTTATCATGTATCCCAGATTCATTCAGCTGGTTATCAACGATGCATTTCCTGAGCTTGCCACTCAGAGATCTCCAAAATATGTTGTACAGACGATTAAGAAGGAGATTTTTACACACCTCACTGGAGCCAGAGGAAACAAATGCTCTGGTGAAAGTTTTGCGAAGATCGGAAAATTCTCTGAGATTGAAGAAAATGTTGATGAGTTTGGTGAAGGTGCTCATACTGATGAGGCACAAACTGGTGCTTCTACTTCTACTGCTAGAGATAATTTGGATGAAGAGATTGAGAAGATATTTGAAGATGAGCCTGTGCGTGAAGGTGGAATGGAAGAAGTTGTTCACTCTGCTTCCAGTTCTGAGACTGCTAGTGATCAAATAGGGAATGTTCCCTATGTGATCCAAACCGATCCAACCCCTTCTACTCCAACATCTTCTCGACCAAATGAGGAAGACAGGGATACTGATTATGTCCCTGAAGAGTCGCCAAGTACCTCCTCACGAAGAAAACGTATGGCAAGAAGGAGAGATTACCCAGTTAGAAAGAGAGGTCGTGGTATTATACCCAGAAGACCAAGAACACATGTGGTTGTCACTGAAACTGATCAAGATCAGACAGCCAATGTGACTTCTTCTGCTCCTGAAACAGAAACAGTTCCTGTTTCTGGAGCAGCTAATATTTCTGGCTCTGGTTTTTCTACACCACCTCATCAAGAAAATTTAGAGTTTGATGTCGATACACTCTTGAATACTCCTCCTGAGTTTCAGAGGAGAGAGGAATCATCAAGCACTCCTGGTTCTATCACATTGGAAGAAAGAATAAAGAACCTGGAGAAAGAAAACTTTGAGAATATGAAGTTGATTGCTGAATTAAAGAAAGGCAATGATGAAAAGAAAAATCTGATCAACATGATTCATCTCGACTCAGCTATCAAAGACACAAGATTGGCCTCTCTTGAACAACAAATGAAGAGCATGTTTGACTACACTTCTGGGTTGGAGAGACAACTGAACGAGCTGAGAGAATTCATTTCACAGACTTATTTTCATCAGCCACCAATCATAAGGTCTACAACTGTAATTGGTGAATCGAGTAGACGATCTCCAAGCCCACCTCCTACTGAGACTGTTCCTGAGAAGGAAACGGTCAACGAAGCTCAAGCATCGATTGTACAGCCAAGTGTTAGCACTACTGAAGATGTTCCTATTTCATCTGAAGTACCTATCACCGAAGCTTACACATCTACAGCTTTCGTTGAGCCGGAACACATGGTTTCTATGCCTATTGTTCATGAAAGAGAGGATGAAGAGTTAGTTGATTATGCTGATTCTGATGATAATGAGGATGATGATGATGAGTATGACGATGAAAATGATGATGACGATGGTGGAAATGATGGTGATGATGATGATGGTGGAGATGATGGAGGTAATGATGGTAATAATGATGATGGAGGTGATAATGATGGAGGTGATGCTTTAGGTTCTTCTTCGAGTCCAACTGGAGATACTAACACTGATAATGTCGATCGACCAAGTGTTAGTGATTCAGAAGGATATGATCCACTGGACCCTGCCACGGAAAGTGTGTATGAAAAGGAACTGTATTCTTTTCAACAAACTTCATCTGGAGCTGTTGAAGAAGAACTTGATATGTTTGATGATCTGGAAGAGCAGAATGAATATACAGACATTTTTGGGAACAACCTTCAAGAGCTATTCAAAGAAATCAATCTTGAAGAAGGAGAAATCCCCAATGAGACTGTGAGTGGTGAAACTCCTACTGATTCTACAAAGACAGATACTACTGGTCAGATTGCCCTATACACTAGAGGAGGTTTATAGTTCAAAGCACCACCACCACCTACTGAAGCTCATTTTCTATTTATATCAAAACCTAAGCAGAAGTATGGTGAAATGTCTCATGTCATTAGCTGGGGATATGATGGTGAGAAAAGACTGTATGTCATAAAGAGAAAGAATGGAGAAATTGATTATCTAAAGAGCACTCAAGACTTCCATACTCTACGTGCTGCTGATTTATACTCCATGGGCAAAGCTCCATTCTTCAATGAAAGTAATTACAGTGAAGCTGAACTGATAAGATCATTAATACGAAGGGAGATGCGCAAAAATTTTAAAGATTTTAGGACTGCCAAATCAAAGTTGATTGATGACTCAACAAGAATTGATGAAAATACTAAAGCTCCTATGAAGATACGAGTCTATCAACATCCCAAATTTATCAGAAAAGTCCCTGTGCATGCTCCAGTTCCTCCCAACACTTTGAAGCAACTTATATCTTGGAGATGTGAGAAGGATTCCGGTCACGCTGTGATCAGATGTATAGACAGGTCTTATCGAATCATTGATCCAGCAGACTTGATGAAGTTTGGCAAAGACGACTTACTCAAGCTGTTACACTGCCCTATTTCAGCTGATGAGTCTGTTTATTTTCTATCTTGCCAGTACGTATGGATGATTGACCGGATCCTGAGAAACAAATGGTATGCCTATGCTGGCTCTTACAAGAAGGTGAATATTGACTTTGATTGATTATGTTTCACCGAGCCTAGGGGGAGATTGTAGAAGACAAATCAAGGCTCGGCAAAACAAACTGCCTGTGCGAAAGACTGAATCCACGCGAATTAAAGAAGTCACGCGAGAAGAAGATCCCACGCGAGTCGCAGACCATGCGAGACAAGCTTCCACGCGAGAGAAGATGCCACGCGAAAGACAAGGCCGCGCGAAAGGCATCTCGCGCGAGAACCCGATGTTTAGTATAAATAGCTAGATTTCGTTTTGTAATTAAGTTTTTCGTTCATTATTATACTGCACTGTGCGAAATCGCACAAGACCTGTAATAGGTTTCTTTTATCAATCAAATATCATCGTTTGTGATTCAATTCAATCTTCTTCTACTCCAATCTTGTTTATATTCCGCGTTCACAAGATTGAGATCGTGAGTTAGTGATTTCTTGGGAGATTTCAGAGGTTTTACATTTATAAACACCGTCACGAAAAGTGTCATGTCATTGATGCCACAATGACATGTCGGACAAGCTCGGGTAACAGAGTGCTAAATCAAATGGTAGTACAACTACCAACATATGACGTATCAAAAGAATTATTTATAGGAACATGCAATAATGAGCACAAACTTATAAAATATATATTGCATGCTATAAGTCTTCAACAAATAGAATTAATAAGTCGAACGGGTCAGAGCATAATAAATAATGTTAAACAACTAGTAAATACCAAAGGCTAAACGAGTCATATCAACGGAAACATGGTATCAAAAATCTGTACTACAAAGTAACGGAAAATATTATTTATACTAAGATATAACGAATCAGGAATCCGTACTACAAAGTAACGGAACAAAATTTATACTATGATAAAGAAAACCAAGAATCCGTACCTTATACACGAATGACAATAATCATAAACAAGGTCTAGGCTCGGTTAACGCCGCGAGAACCTACGATATTGTAATTCAAGTTATAGTTTAGATTTTCTTATTTCAGATTTGAAAAGTTCCAGTTCTGCCCCTGTCTGTTCGCACTCGTTAAAAATACTAAACGACATTTAAAAATTCTAAAAATCTCCAGTTTACTAGATTAGTGATTTTTGAACAAATTTCATTTAGAAAAGTTCCTGATCTGGATTACCAAAATATGAGAAAAACGTGGATTTTAACAGCTGCGCAGAACTGCTAGCTGTTACGAAAACGACTGTTTGGAGGTCTAAACGAATGAGTTTTTTGATGTTTTATATATCAACGGATTCTTCTTTCGACGAAATTTCTCGTGGACATAAGGTTTAACTGATTTGAATCTGTTATGAAAGAGTTATGCTCTCTGTAAGTTGACAGTAAAATACGTATAAATCAAGGTATTTTGATAAACCGTAAAATCATTTCTGGTTAAAACACATCCGTTACAGGTTTGGAAATATTTTATAAATAAGTATAAATCATGATTTAAACAATCCTAAGTGAAAGGAAACGTTTAGACTAATAATAATTTATTAATTATTATTTAAAATCTATTCTTTTTAAAGAATTATTCAAAAACATTCTTTGTTAACATGTTTTATTACAAAAATGTTTATTTAATTAAACTTAGAAAAATATAGAAAATATATGGTGACCTTTAAAAATATTTGAAGTTTACCATACGATTTGTATATTTTTTTTAAGAATTTTCTGTAATTTATTTAAGGCTAAAAGCCTTTTAAAAAAAAACATGGAGGTGCCCGGGTTCGAACCCGGGACCTCCAGAATTGCAAACACACCCAGGACCAGTGAACCAAGGCTTACAGCCGCACTAGTTCCTGGCTTCTAATTCTTTTAACACAATTTCCAATCAAACCCCCAAACACAATGAGCCCTAGAATCGATTCACCTAAAATCGAACCTCAATTGGCTGTTGTTTATGAAATCAAGCTTAGGGCTTTCATTGCCCACGTGAAACCGAGTGTGTAGGTGGTTCTAATTACCTGATTCGTTTTGGAAAGGTATCAAGCACACACGATGAACAGTCACGGTTGAGGAGGACTCGGTTCGATGCCCAAATCACGATGATAATCAAATTCCTTTCGTATGAAGCTTCAACGGGTGTTTATGATTCAAAGCCCTAAATTAATTTAAGGTTAAAAGGCTTCGAGGACAGCTGTCGACCAAGTTGCAGGTCCGCGACAGAGAGGGTGATCGAACAAGATGAATTGGTGAATTCCAGGTGTAATTTAGATCGTTAATAGCTTAGAAGCAGATATATGATCATTTAGGTAAAGTTAATTGCATTATTATATACGTTTAGTGCGCTTTAAAAATGTAAACCGGCCGAAAGTTTAGTGGGTTGGTTTAGATCGATCTCACTAACCTTTTCTAAATTAGAGTGGGGTATTATGTTCGAGTCATTCACGCGGGTGTGTCGGGAACAAATGATTGGGTTTAAAACGCGTGTTTTTAAACATTTTTGGGTCGCCAGAGCTATCGCCGGAGAGGTGGCCGGAGGTGAAAGGGGTCGACGGTGGTGATGGGTGATTTAAAACAAAACTTACACCTTTGGTCCCTGTAGTTCAAGCTTCTTTCATTTTATGCACAAAGTTATTAATTTAAGTTCTAAAAATGGCAAAATCACCCCCTGCACCTTTATTATTATTATTATTATTATTATTATTACTATTATTATTATTATTATTATTATTATTATTATTATTATTTTGGGTATTATAATTCTACCCCCCTTAAAACAACTTCTTCCACGAAATTGCCAGGTACAACTTGAACAAAGATATGGCATAACGTACACAGAGGAGCAAAAATCAACAAGTGAACAAAATAACTCATAAATATTCAATTGCTGAAACAGAATCAATTCGGCAGACAAAATCGTATAAGAGATGACTAATGTGATGTTCAAGAAACAGATAACTGATAACTTCATAACTGATAACAGAAACATATAAAAGAAGAATGATTATTTCACTTTTTCGTCATGACATCACAAAATCTGTTACGAAATTGTATGGTCCAATCGATTGCCCAATCAAGTGGTAAAAATCAGATTAAATGTAAAACTTCTTTTATAAAAGTACCCAATTAATTTTATATAAATTAATTTATTAAAAACACCTTAACAATTTTTATATATATTGTTAACAAACGTTATAAATAGTTTATTTTGTTTAAAAATAAACTTTAAATAGCTGAATTAGGTCCGTATTTTACAGCCTACTTACAGAGGCCATAACTTTTTCATAACAGATTCAAATCAGTTAAACCTTATTTCCATGACGAAGTTCGTCGAAAGACGAATCCGTTGATGTATAAAACATCGGAAAACTCATTCGTTTAGACCTCTAAACAGTCGTTTTCGTAACAGCTTGTAGTTCTGTGCAGCTGTAAAGATTCACATTTTTCTCATATTTTGGTAATCCAAATCAGAAAGTTTTCTAAATGAAAGTTGTTTAGAAATCACTAATCTAGTAAACTGGAGATTTTCAGAATTTTTAAACGTCGTTTAGTATTTTAAACAAGTGCAAATAGACAGGGACAGAACTGGAATTTTTCCAATCTAACATAGGAAAGTTCAAACTATAATTTGAGTTACGTTATCGTAGGTTCTCGCCGCGTTAACCGAGCCTAGACCTTTTTCTGATAATTGTCATTTGTGTATAAGGTATGGATTCTTGGTTATTTTATCTTAGTGTAAAACTTATTCTTTTCCGTTACTTTGTAGTACGGATATTTGATACCTTTAGTATGTCGTCTTCGCTTCCGTTGATATGACTTGTTAGCCTTCGGTATTTTACCAGTCGTCTATCATTATTTATTTAGTTATGCGCTGACTCGTTCGATTGATTAGTTTTACTTATTGAGACTTATAGCATGCGATATATATCTTATAAATTTGTGCTCATTATTGCATGTTCCCATAAATAATTTTATTGATATGTCATATGTTGGTATCTGTACTACCATTTGATTTAGCACTCTGTTACCCGAGCTTGTCCGACATGTCATTGTGGCATCAATGACATGACACTTTTGGTGAGTGTGTTTATAAATAGTTCACGGCGTCTCCGTTAACACGTTAGTACTCAAGTAGTACTTTGGCCATAATATTTGGGAGGCGGATGGATCGATCCTAGTTCAGTTCAGATCAGTTCAGTTCCGGGGGATGGAATCATGTGTGTACGCCCACACACATTGTCGGTCAAGTATGGCCTCGGGTTCCTCCTCGAACGATAAGTCTTCACGAATCAAATGAAGCGGATAATTTACAACGTGAAGAGGATGATAATTGTATCCCCTTAAAAGTGATACGTGGAAGACATTATGCACATGTGACAGTTGAGGTGGTAAAGCCAAACGATAAGAGACCTCACCAACTCTTTCTAGGATTTCAAATAGTCCGATAAACCGTGGACTAAGTTTCCCTTTAAGACTAAAACGTCATAAGCCTTTGCAAGGCGAAACCTTCAGGAATACTTTGTCACCGATCTTAAACTGCAAAGGTCGACGGTCTCGATCTGTATAACTTTTCTGTCTACTTTGGGCCTCCTTTAACTTTTCTCTAGCAATGGCAACTTTCTCATTAGTAATTTGTACTAACTCAGGTCCTTCAATAATCTTTTCACCGACCTCTTCCCAGCATATAGGCGCTCTACATTTACGACCGTATAACAACTCAAAGGGTGCCATATCAATGCTAGCTTGCCAACTATTATTGTAGGCAAACTCGACCAAACATAAATACTCATCCCAATTCCCAGTCCACTCTAGGGCACATGCTCGAAGCATGTCCTCGAGGGTCTGAATAGTACGTTCTGACTGACCGTCTGTCTGAGGGTGAAATGCCGTGCTAAACCTCAACTTAGTACCCCACGAGGCTTGTAAGCCCTTCCAAAAACAAGATGTGAATCTCGGGTCTCGATCAGAAACAATAGAGATTGGAGTGCCATGAAGTCTGATAATCTCTCGCGTAAACACTTCAGATAGTTTGCTAACTGAGAATCCCTGCTGAATAGGTAGAAAATGAGCTGACTTTGACAATCTGTCTACCACAACCCAAACCGAATGTTTTTGGTAACCCGGTTACAAGATCCATGGAAATATCATCCTATTTCTATACTGGAATAGGTAGTGGCTGAAGCAGTCCACTAGCTCTTTGATGCTCAATCTTAACTTGTTGGCGTATCCACTAGCGTTCATTTGTTGTCCCTCGGTGTCTCAAACGGTTAATTATTAACCACAAAGGTATATTATATCTCATCAGTAGGTTATTAATATTCTGTATTTGCATTGTTTGTAACCCAGATCATGTCGGGTTCACTTTTGGTATTTATTTATATTCCGCTTCACCATTTTGAATCTAGATCGAGAACTATAATAATTGAGTCTTATATGAGAATTAATCTCAATGACTCAATTGATGTCTTTTACAGAAAGGATAAATGACTATGATCACCATAAGTTTATTATCTTGATATAGTAAAAGGATACTAGAAGAAGACGTTTGGTTAATGACTTTAAAGTGTTATACCTTGTTGGGGGCAGCCATGTGCAGCTAGAGCGCCGCTGACTGTCTACGTGGAATTTAACCGAATGCCGTCCAAGTGGGAGCTTGTTGGATTATTTACGGGTTCCGTTACGTTACGTTGCCAACCGAGCTATGACCCGTAAGAGTTACACCTTGGGCAACAAATATTAAGTCCACTTAATTTGATTAACTGGCACTTATGAACTATATCGGGTTTTTATAATTTATAACAATCTGTCACACCCCAACCTTGACGGCGGAATCGTCGAGGTGTGAGGGTTAGGATTGTTCACAGCCACATAACGCTATGTTTAAATGTAAATATTCAAATTAATAGTTTCAAAAGAAATTACAGACATAAGTCTCAATATGCAATAAGTTCAAACATAAATCAAACATAACATGACATTTTATTTATTTAACTAGGTCCACGTCCTAGTTTTATTGCAAGCTTCAAAAGACCACTTTAAACTTGGGGGTTACCTGAAACATGATAAAAATAAAAGGTCAACTAAAAATTGTTGGTGAGTTTACAAGGTTTTCATACATAATATGAAAAGATTATAAGTAGCAATTCATGTCATAGGTTATAAGCTAGTAAGGTTATAGAACACATATCTTTACAATCAAACCTCGACTTGATTACAAGTATATAAGATTGGCTAAGTGTATTTGGTTCCCTAGTGCACAAGCATACGACTCCTAGAAGTCGGCAATACATCGATTTTAGCACCAAATAGGCTTGTCAGGCCCAAAGATCTAAGACGTCGCCAGGCTAGCAATAGTTAATGATTGTAACAAACTATGTATCTCATATAATCCCTTACAACACACAAATAACCATGACAAGATATAAAGATGAATTGCAAGTGCTTTATAAGTCTCAAACGTTTATAAGTGTATGATGTATAAGTATCATGTTTCACCCCAAAATGGTGTGAAATAAAGTAAAAAGGGGCAAGGAAAACTCACATGGCAATTAAGTATTGGAATGATGTTTAATAAGAAATATAGTTAAACGTTCCAACGCAGTCCTTCACAAGTTACCTAGATATATATTTATATTTACAAGCGTTGAGTTAATAATAATATTAAAGTTCTAACGAGAGCTAGAGTTTCAATGGAATTGTGGGGTTTTGTCCGGTAAATAAATTTATATAATGAATTTGTTTATATTTTGATTTAGTGAAAAGAATTATACTATTTAATCATTTTTATTATATAAGAGTAATTAAGCATATCAATTGATAAGGTTTAGATATATAATGCAAATAAATCTTGTAATCTTGTGAAATAAACAACATCTAATAATGAGTAAAATAACATGTTGACCAATAACAATTTATTAATCTAAACTATTAGTTGAAATACGTTTATAAGTAAACCTAAAATAACTTTTGTAAATAATTTGTGAATTTATAAAATATATATTTTATCATGACTAATTTATAATTAAAGATAATATGGTGTCAAGTAATAATTTAACGATTTTAACTATTATCTATTATATAAAATAACACAAAATTTTATCTTTGTAAATAAATTGTGAAATTATCAGATAAAATATATATACAATTGCAAAAATAACTATTTACAATGTTTGTTAAATAATGTTTTATGTAATAAATGTTAAGGTTTTTGAACAAATAAATTTACAGAAAACTGGTTAAATACTTTTATAAAATTAAATTTATAAAACTGATTTTTTTGAAAATTTTAGAATTTTTATATAATTTTTAGTGACCAAAAAGGCCTTTAAAAAAAGTGGGGGTTGCCGGGTTCGTACCCGGGACCCCCGGTGTGTAATGCAAGTGTGTAACCGGTGAACCAAAGGCCGTGACCGCGGTAGACTTTGGTTCTAATTCCTTTTAAACCAAGTTACAAACAATCCTAAAAACCATATGAACCCTAGAACTGTTTCGATCAAATTGAATCCCATTCGAACATTGTAATCGATCGAGGGGTTAGGGCTTTTGATCCCCATATGGAATCGAATATAAAGGTGGTTTTAGTTACCCGAATGATGATGGATTGAAGACGAACTGAACGAAAAACAGACGCGACGAGAGGGTGTTCGATTTGAGGAGCTTAAATGTGTTTCGAGTGGAATTGAGTTCATCAACTGAGCAGGATTACTTATACGATTGTTTGTGCATGTTTGTTTGACTTAATTTAATGTGTAGTGCGATCGATGGACTGTTAAAGTAGCCGACCACGTGGGGAAGGAACACGGATGAATCGCACTGAAATTTTTAAATTAAACTTGAGGCACGAGTTCGAATCTCCCACGTGAATGTGTCGGGATGTTTGTTTCGATTAAAAATCGAGTGGTTTGGCTGTTGTGGGCTCGCCGGAGCCGTTCGCCGGCGGCGAGGAGTCTGACGGGGGAGAAAAGGGGGGGCGGTTTGGGTGTTTTAAAAAATTACACAAATGGTCCCTGTGGTTTGGTTTGTTATTATTCTTGGTAATAAACTTTTATTTAAAGTTTTCAAAACGACAGAAACACCCCTGAACTTACTTTCTAAGTTGTTATTATTATTATTATTATTATTATTATTATTATTATTATTATTATATTATTGATATTATTATTACCATTAACATTATTGTTATTATTTTTATAATTAAACTAATATTATTTTTATAATTATTTAGTTATTATTATTATTTTTTATAATTAAACTATTATTATTATTATTGTTATTATTATTATTATTATTATCATTATTATTATTATTATTATTATTATATTATTATTATTATTATTATTATTTTATTATTATTTATTATTAGCAAAACTAACTTTAAATTAATTCAAAATTACAAGATGTTACAGTCTCCCCAACTTTAAAGAATTTCGTCCCGAAATTAAAAAAATGAAACTACGCGAATAAATACGGGTATTTCTTCTTCATGTGCTCCTCACGTTCCCAAGTAAATTCAGCGCCACGCTTATTCTCCCAACGAACCTTGACGATTGGGGTTGTGGTGGTTCTAGTCTTCTTTATAATGCGATCCATAACTTCAAAGGGTTTCTCGACAAAATGTAATGACTCGTCGATCTGGATGTCATCCAACGGGACATGCAGACTTTCGTCAGCCAGACACTTTCTCAAATTCGAGACATGGAACACAGGATGAATTCCACTAAGGTCGGAAGGTAATTCCAGTTTGTAAGCCACTTTCCCAATCCTTTTCAGAATCTTGAAAGGTCCTACAAATCTTGGAGCCAATTTACCCTTCCTTCCAAAGCGAACAACACCCTTCCACGGTGAAACCTTAAGAAGAACCATCTCCCCAACTTGGAATTCCAATGGCTTACGTCGCTTATCTGCATAGCTCTTTTGTCGACTTCTTGCCACTTCAAGGTTCTTTCGGATGATAAGAACTTTATCAGTCGTCTCTTGTATGAGTTCAGGACCAGTGATGAAGTTTTCACCAATGTCGGTCCAGCAGATCGGTGATCGACATTTACGACCATAAAGTGCTTCGAATGGTGCCATTTTGATACTCGAGTGATAACTATTGTTATACGAAATTCCGCAAGCGGCAGATGCGTATCCCAATCACCACCAAAGTCAAGGACACACAAGCGTAGCAAAACCTCCAGGGTTTGGATCGTTCGCTCGGTTTGACCATCAGTTTGAGGATGGTAAGCCGTGCTTAGATCTAGTTGTGTACCCAAGAGTTCTTGCATAGAAACCAAAAATGCGAAGTGAATCGAGCGTCTCGGTCGGATATGATGTGAAGAGGCACCCCATGACGACTTACATTTTCATCAACGTATATCCGAGCCATCCTTGATGTCTTGTAAGTGTCACGTATGGGTATAAAATGTGCCGATTTGGTCAATCGGTCAACGATCACCCATATGCTATCATGTCCTCGAGAGGTTCGGGGTAGTTTAGTTATGAAGTCCATGGATATGTGTTCCCACTTCCACATAGGAACCTCGGGTTGTTCAAGTAACCCACTTGGACGTTGATGTTCGGCTTTAACCTTCGTACACGTGAGGCACTTAGCTACATAAGTTTCTATGTCTTTCTTCATTCCAGGCCACCGATATTGACCACGCAGGTCCATGTACATTTTATCGGAGCGAGGATGAATAGAATAACGAGTTTGATGAGCTTCGTTCATGACAAGGGTACGAAGATTATCATAATTTGGAACCCAAATTCGATTCGCAAAGTACATCAACCCATTAGGTTTCATCTCAAGTTGAGTTAGAAGGTTATGCTCCAGTTCATCCTTCATTCTTCCTTCTTGTTGAATCATTTGTTGAGCCTCCAAGATACTAGACTCAATGTCACTATCTATTCTCAAATTTTGTAGCAGTACGGTAGCCTTGTTGACACACCTTATGCAAATATGATTTCCATCAAAAGGAAGGCACATTTCCTCGAGAAAGAGTTTCTTGATTGAGGCACTGGAAGTAATATTGTGGATCTTGAAGAAATTCGAGAACCACAAACAAACGCTGATGTAGTAGGTGCGTCTGAACAACAAGAAATTGTTATTGATTCAGACATAAACACAAGCGTTCGCAAAAGTAGCAGAACTCGCAAAGAACCAGACAAATATCTTTGGAATCTAGAGGGTCCAGAGGTTCTAGTAGTAGCTGATTCTGGTGATGAACCTACTAACTACAAATCTGCTATCTTAGATCCGGAATCTATGAAATTGCTAGATGCCATGAACGCCGAGATGCAATCCATGCGAGACAATCAAGTCTGGGACTTGGTTGAGCTACCACCCGGTTCACGGGCTGTAGGGAGCAAGTGGCTTTTCAAGAGAAAAACCGACATGCATGGAAATGTACACACCTATAAAGCACGGCTAGTTGCGAAAGGTTTCACTCAAACTCAAGGTGTTGACTATGATGAAACTTTCTCACTCGTTGCTATGATCAAATCGATTAGGATATTGCTTGCCATAGCCGCGTACTATGATTACGAGATATGGCAAATGGATGTCAAAACCGCTTTTCAAAATGGACATCTCTCTTAAGATGTCTATATGGTTCAGCCTGATGGTTTTGTTGATCCACAATATCCAAATAAGGTGTTCAAACTGAATAAGTCTATTTATGGACTTAAACAGGCATCCCGTAGCTGGAATCTTCATTTTGATCAGAGAATCGTCGAATTTGGTTTTATCAAAAGTGAAGATGAGCCTTGTGTTTATAGAGAGGCTAGTGGGAGCACTATATCGTTCCTCATATTGTATGTGGATGATATACTGATCATTGGAAACAATATCTCAATGCTTAACAAAGTTAAAAAATGGTTGGGAGCTTGTTTCGCAATGAAAGATCTTGGAGAAGCTGCTTACATTCTAGGAATAAAGATCTATAGGGATAGATCTAAGCGGCTTCTAGGGCTTAGTCAAAGAACATACATAGACAAAATGATGACGCGCTTTAAGATAAAAAACTCCAAGAAAGGAGGTGTTCCAATGTCTAAAGGTGCCGTGTTGAACAAATCGCAATCTCCTTCAACGGACATTGATATTAAGCGAATGGAAAAGGTTCCATATGCTTCAGTGATTGGTTCCATCATGTATGCTATGTTGTGCACTAGACCTGACGTCTCGTATGCTTTGAGCATTACTAGCCTTTATCAGCAAAACCTGGCTATGCCCATTGGACTGCAGTTAAGAACATTTTGAAGCACTTGAGAAGGACTAAAGACATGTTTTTAATATATGGAGGAGTTGAAGAACAGCTCACTGTAAGATGTTACACTGATGCTAGTTTTCAAACTGACCGAGATGACTCTCGCTCATAATCTGGTTTTGTATTCACACTCAATGGTGGAGCCATCTCTTGGAAAAGTTCCAAGCAAAGTGTGGTGGCAGATTCTACCACTGAATCTGAATACATTGCAACATCTGATGCTGCAAAGGAAGCTGCTTGGATGAAGAAGTTCATAGCCGATCTCGATGTGGTTCCAAGTATTCAGCAACCAATCGAGATATTTTGTGATAACACAGGTGCTATTGCTCAAGCCAAAGAGCCCAGATCTCATCACAGGGCCAAGCACATTCAGAGGAAGTTTCATTATATACGGGACATAGTGAAACAGGGAGACATCATGATAAGAAAAATCAACACAGATCAAAACCTAGCAGACCTGTTTACTAAGCTCATGACTCAGAACAAGCATGATCTACGTAGAAATGCGATCGGGCTTAGATTAGCTAGTGATATGTTTTGATTTAGTATTTGGATGTACGAACTTTTAAACAGTTATACTTTTGAATTCATTTTGATCTACTGATATAGATACAATTATGAATCCTATAACTTTGTTCGATTTTAATACGTTTAATCCATGGATATTGTATTTTAAATTATCCATAGTCGGTCAGACTTGTGGGAACAATTCTGAATTAAGACTGATCTGAATTTAGACTCAAGGAGTTGACTTATAAATTCACAGACCTCATTATGAATGACGTTGGATGTAACTCACCACAAACCATCTTCATTATAAGATGCTTTGATATTGGTGTACTCATTTAGTATCCTCTGATATGAGATGCATACTAGAACTTCCGTTTACCAAGGGTTATTCCTTGATCACTGTCAACCGTTGTCGCGTAACTGCCAGTCATAAAGGCTTTGATTAGGAATAATTCTGAAGTTCAGTGGGAGTTGTATGTAGTCAATAAAGTATTCTGTACTCTTACATTATATGTAACAGTTAGACATCGTGGCGCCCTCTTTGATTCAAACTGGTGAAGTGTGAGGCCTCACCCAAACTGACTGTGTGTTTGATTGGACCATTTTGAATCTAGATCGAGAACTATAATAATTGAGTCCTATATTAGAATTAATCTCAATGACTCAATTGATGTCTTTTACAGAAAGGATAAATGACTATGATCACCATAAGTTTATTATCTTGTTATAGTAAAATGATACTAGAAGAAGATGTTTGGTTAATGACTTTAAAGTGTCATACCTTGTTGGGGGCAGCCATGTGCAGCTAGAGCGCCGCTGACTGTCTACGTGGAATTTAACCGAATGTCGTCCAAGTGGGAGCTTGTTGGATTATGTACGTGTTCGGTTACGTTACGTTTCCAACCGAGCTATGACCCGTAAGAGTTCCACCTTGGGCAACAGATATTAAGTCCATTTAATTTGATTAACTGGCACTTACGAACTATATCGGGTTTTTATAATTTATAATTGTTATAAATTATTTAGTATTAATGTTTATTTATTTAGATAAAAAAATATAAAGCAATGTGTAGGCCATGGATGTCCATGTGAGTGCATTGTCTCCAGCTAATGTCTATGTGAGTGCATTGTCCTAGCAACCCACTATTCCCCTTTTCATAATAAACAATGCTTATCTCATTTTGAGTGGAGACCAATACCATCTTCTATTTCTCTGCACTTTTAAATAAAAAGGATTCACATGATTTGAGAATTCTTTTTCACTCTACAATCTCTCTGCATATCTCAAAATTCTTCATCATCTCAGAAAAAGAAGAGATAGAAGAAAGGTTAATTTTTCTTTCTATCACAAACAACCGATATACATGATTGCAACCGTGGATCACGCCTCTTAGAGCCGCAACCACTGTGTTCCAATTTAGCGTTCGTTGATTCTAGCATTCATTCGTTGTCCCTCGGTGTCTCAAACGGTTAATTATTAACCACAAAGGTATATTATATCTCATCAGTAGGTTATTCATATTCTGTATTTGCATTGTTTGTATTCCAAGATCCTGTCGGGTTCACTTTTGGTATTTATTTATATTCCGCTGCGTTACATATTATTAATATGATTAATAATTATCAAAACTGTTTTGATAATAAACCTAACCAAGATACCACTGAACCCAACAGTGGTATCAGTGGTATCTTAGTTAGGTTTAGTTATCAAAACAGTTTTGATAATTATTAATTTGATTAATAACAGTTAACGCAACAGAGTATAAATAAATACCAAAAGTGAACCCGACAGAATCTGGGTTACAAACAATACAAATACAGAATATGAATAACCTACTGATGAGATATAATATACCTTTGTGGTTAATAATTAACCGTTTGAGACACCGAGGGACAACAAATGAATGCTAGAATCAACGAACACAAAATTGGAACACAGTGGTTGCGGCTCTAAGAGGCGTGGACCACGGTTGCAATCAAATATATCGGTTGTTTGTGATAGGAAGAAAAAACCAAACTTCTCTTCTTCTTCTTTTTGAGATGATGATGAAGAATATATGGAAGTTGAAAGAAAAAAAAACAAAGCTTGCAGAGTTCTTACGATTGTGCCTTGTACTTCCAATCTTATCTTGATTACATCCAAAGGAGTAGTTAGATATCCACTAACACCACCAGCTATTCTTTTCAGTAAAGTGATTCCAAAGCAAACTTATTAAAATGAAAAGGTGAAGACAATGCACATGCAATCATGAACATACGTGGCCTACAGTCCTCAATTTTTTTTTCTTTACAGATTACGATCGCAATTAAACCGAAATCAACGCTTAATAAATAAACATTTATACTAAATAATTTATAACAATTATAAAGTATAAAAACCTGATATAGTTCGTAAGTGCTAGTTAATCAAATTAAGTGGACTTAGTATTTGTTGCCCATGGTGTAACTCTTACGGGTCATAGCTCGGTTGGCAACGTAACGTAACCGAACCCGTACATAATCGAACAAGCTCCCACTTGGACGGCATTCGGTTAAATTCCACGTAGACAGTCAGCGGCGCTCTAGCTGCACATGGCTGCCCCCAACAAGGTATGACACTTTAAAGTCATTAACCAAACATCTTCTTCTAGTATCATTTTACTATAACAAGACAATAAACTTATGGTAATCATAGTCATTTATCCTTTCTGTAAAAGAAATCAATTGAGTCATTGAGATTAATTCTCATATAGGACTCAATTATCATATTTCTCGATCTAGATTCAAAATGGTCCAATCAAACACACAGTCAGTTTGGGTGAGGCCTCACACTTCACCAGTTTGAATCAACGAGGGCGCCACGATGTCTAACTGTTACATATAATGTAAGAGTACAGAATCCCTTATTCACTACATACAACTCCTACTAAACTTCAGAATTATTCCTAATCAAAGCCATTATGACTGGCAGTTACGCGACAGCGGTTGACAGTGATCAAGGAATAACCCTTGGTAAACGGAAGTTCTAGTTTGCATCTCATGTCAGAGGATACTAAATGAGTATACCAATATCAAAGCATCTTATAATGAAGATGGTTTGTGGTGAGTTACATCCAACGTCATTCATAATAAGGTCTGTGAATTTAGAAGTCAACTCCTTGAGTCTAAATTCAGAATAGTCTTAATTCAGAATTGTTCCCACAAGTCTGACTGATTATGGATAATTTAGAATACAATATCCATGGATTAAATGTATTAAAATTGAACACAGTTATAGGATTCATAATTGTATCTATATCCGTAGATCAAAATGAACTCAAAAGTATAACTGTTTGAAAGTTCATACATCCAAATACTAAATCAAAACATATCACTAGCTAATCCAAGCCCGATCGCATTTCTATGCAGATCATGCTTGTTCCGAGTCATTGGCTTAGTAAACGGGTCTGCTAGGCTTGATCTGTGTTGATTTTTCTTATCACGATGTCTCCCTGTTTCACTATGTCCCGTATATAATGAAACTTCCTCTGAATGTGCATGGCCCTGTGATGAGATCTGGGCTCTTTGGCTTGAGCAATAGCACCTGTGTTATCACAACATATCTCGATTGGTTGCTGAATACTTGGAACCACATCAGATGCTGCAATGTATTCAGATTTAGTGGTAGTAGCTGATTCTGGTGATGAACCTACTAACTACAAATCTACTATCTCAGATCCGGAATCTGTGAAATGGCTAGATGCCATGAACGCCGAGATGCAATCCATGCGAGACAATCAAGCCTGGGACTTGGTTGAGCTACCTCCCGGTTCACGGGCTGTAGGGAGCAAGTGGCTTTTCAAGAGAAAAACCGACATGCATGGAAATGTACACACCTATAAAGCACGACTAGTTACGAAAGGTTTCACTCAAACTCAAGGTGTTGACTATGACGAAACTTTCTCACCCGTTGCTGTGATCAAATCGATTAGGATATTGCTTGCCATAGCCGCGTACTATGATTACGAGATATGGCAAATGGATGTCAAAACAGCTTTTCTAAATGGACATCTCTCTGAAGATGTCTATATGGTTCAGCCCGATGGTTTTGTAGATCCATAATATCCAAATAAGGTGTGCAAACTGAATAAGTCCATTTATGGACTTAAACAGGCATCCCGTAGCTGGAATCTTCATTTTGATCAGAGAATCGTCGAATTCGGTTTTGTCAAAAGTGAAGATGAGCCTTGTGTTTACAGAAAGGCTAGTGGGAGCACTATATCGTTCCTCATATTGTATGTGGATGATATACTGATCATTGGAAACAATATCTCAATGCTTAATGAAGTTAAAAATTGTTGGGAGCTTGTTTCGCAATGAAAGATCTTGGAGAAGCTGCTTACATTCTAGGAATAAAGATCTATAGGGATAGATCTAATGCTTTTAGGGCTTAGTCAAAGCACATACATAGACAAAATGATGACTCGCTTTAAGATGGAAAACTCCAAGAAAGGAGGTGTTCCAATGACTAAAGGTACCGTGTTGAACAAATCGCAATCTCGTTCAACGGACATTGATATTAAGCGAATGGAAAAAGTTCCATATGCTTCAGCGATTGGTTCCATCATGTATGCTATGTTGTGCACTAGACCTGACGTCTCGTATGCTTTGAGCATTACTAGCCGTTATCAGCAAAACCCTGGCTTTGCCCATTGGACTACAGTTAAGAACATTCTGAAGTACTTGAGGAAGGACTAAAGACATGTTTTAATATATGGAGGAGTTGAAGAACAGCTCACTGTAAGATGTTACACTGATGCTAGTTTTCAAACTGACCGAGACGACTCTCGCTCACAATCTGGTTTTGTATTCACACTCAATGGTGGAGCCATCTCTTGGAAAAGTTCCAAGCAAAGTGTGGTGGCAATTAACCGTTTGAGACACCGAGGGACAATGAATGAATGATAGAATCAACGAACACTAAATTGGAACACAGTGGTTGCGGCTCTAAGAGGCGTGGACCACGGTTGCAATCAAATATATCGGTTGTTTGTGATAGGAAGAAAAAATCAAACTTCTCTTCTTCTTCTTTTTGAGATGATGATGAAGAATATATGGAAGTTGAAAGAAAATATCAAAGCTATCAGTGTTCTGACGATTGTGCCTTGTACTTACAATCTTATCTTGATTACATCCAAAGTAGTAGTTAGATATCCACTAACACCACCAGCTATTCTTTTCAGTAAAGTGATTCCAAAGCAAACTTATTAAAATGAAAAGGTGAAAACATTGCACATGCAATCATGAACATCCATGGCCTATTACAATTATAACACATATAACAATATAAATTATAAATTATAAAAACCCGATATAGTTCGTAAGTGCCAGTTAATCAAATTAAGTGGACTTAATATTTGTTGCCCAAGGTGTAACTCTTACGGGTCATAGCTCGGTTGGCAACGTAACGTAACCGAACCCGTACATAATCCAACAAGCTCCCACTTGGACGGCATTCAGTTAAATTCCACGTAGACAGTCAGCGGCGCTCTAGCTGCACATGGTTGCCCCCAACAAGGTATGACACTTTAAAGTCATTAACCAAACATCTTCTTCTAGTATCATTTTACTATAACAAGACAATAAACTTATGGTAATCATAGTCATTTATCCTTTCTGTAAAAGACATCAATTGAGTCATTGAGATTAATTCTGATATAGGACTCAATTATTATAGTTCTCGATCTAGATTCAAAATGGTCCAATCAAACACACAGTCGGTTTGGGTGAGGCCTCACACTTCACCAGTTTGAATCAACGAGGGCTCTATGATGTCTAACTGTTACAGATAATGAAAGAGTACAGAATCCTTTATTGACTACATACAACTCCCACTAAACTTCAGAATTATTCCTAATCAAAGCCTTTATGACTACCAGTTACGCGACAGCGGTTGACAGTGATTAAGGAATAACCCTCGGTAAATGGAAGTTCTAGTATGCATCTCATGTTAGAGGATACTAAATGAGTATACCAATATCAAAGCATCTTATAATGAAGATGGTTTGTGGTGAGTTACATCTAACGTCATTCATAATGAGGTCTGTGAATTTATAAGTCAACTCCTTGAGTTCATAGCACCTGTTGGGTTCAGTGGTATCTTCGTTAGGTTTATTTATCAAAACAGTTTTGATAATTATTAATCTGATTAATAAAAGTTAACGCAGCGGAGTAATAATAAAATACCAGAATGAACCCGACAGGATCTGGGTTACAAACAATGCAAATACAGACTATTAATAACCTACTGATGAGATATAATATACCTTTATGATTAATAATTAACCGTTTGAGACACCGAGGGACAACAAATGAATGCTAGAATCAACGAACACTAAATTGGAACACAGTGGTTGCGGCTCTAAGAGGCGTGGTCCACGGTTGCAATCAAATATATCGGTTGTTTGTGATAGGAAGAAAAATCAAACTTTTCTTCTTCTCTTTTCTTTGAAGATTTGACAAAAGAGATCAACTTCTTCGTATGAGTAATGTGTGTATATATAGAGAGAGAATGTTGTTTTCAAAAACCAACCAAAAAACCACTTGCCTCTTCTGTGGTATGAATATGTATTGAACATATGTATTGAAAAAGGAATCATACCTTTTTCTTTATAGATCGATCTCAATTCATTTTGCGTCCACTAGCAACTTGTCTCTTTACCTTTTATTTTACTTTGATGTTTTTTTTAAATAAACATTAATACTAAATAATTTATAACAATTATAAATTATAAAAACCCGATATAGTTCGTAAGTGCCAGTTAATCAAATTAAGTGGACTTAATATTTGTTGCCCAAGGTGTAACTCTTACGGGTCATAGCTCGGTTGGCAACGTAACGTAACCGAACCCGTACATAATCCAACAAGCTCCCACTTGGACGGCATTCGGTTAAATTCCACGTAGACAGTCAGCGGCGCTCTAGCTGTACATGGTTGCCCCCAACAAGTTATGACACTTTAAAGTCATTAACCAAACATCTTCTTCTAGTATTATTTTACTATAACAAGACAATAAACTTATGGTGATCATAGTCATTTATCCTTTCTGTAAAACACGTCAATTGAGTTATTAAGATTAATTCTCATATAGGACTCAATTATTATAGTTCTTGATCTAGATTCAAAATGGTCCAATCAAACACACAGTCAGTTTGGGTGAGGCCTCACACTTCACCAGTTTGAATCAACGAGGGCGCCACGATGTCTAACTGTTACATATAATGTAAGAGTGTAGAATCCCTTATTGACTACATACAACTCCCACTGAACTTCAGAATTATTCCCAACCAAAGCCTTTATGACTGGCAGTTACGTGACAGCGGTTGACAATGATCAAAGAATAACCCTCGGTAAACGGAAGTTCTAGTATGCATCTCAGGTCATAGGATACTAAATGAGTATACCAATATCAAAGCATCTTATAATGAAGATGGTTTGTGGCGAGTTACATCCAACATCATTCATAATGAGGTCTGTGAATCCTTTAATGACGTCATTCAAAATGGACATCTCCCTGAAGATGTCTATATGGTTCAGCCCGATGGTTTTGTTGATCCACAATATCCAAATAAGGTGTACAAAGTGAATAAGTCCATTTATGGACTTAAACAGGCATCCTGTAGCTGGAATCCCCAACAAGGTATGACACTTTAAAGTCATTAACCAAACATCTTCTTCTAGTATTATTTTACTATAACAAGACAACAAACTTATGGTAATCATAGTCATTTATCCTTTCTGTAAAAGACATCAATTGAGTCATTGAGATTAATTCTCATATAGGACTCAATTATTATAGTTCTCGATCTAGATTCAAAATGGTCCAATCAAACACATAGTCAGTTTGGGTGTGGCCTCACACTTCACCAGTTTGAATCAACGAGGGTGCCACGATGTCTAACTGTTACATATAATGTAAGAGTACAGAATCCCTTATTGACTACATACAACTCCCACTGAACTTCAGAATTATTCCTAATCAAAGCCTTTATGACTGGCAGTTACGCGACAGCGGTTGACAGTGATCAAGGAATAACCCTTGGTATACGGAAGTTCTAGTATGCATCTCATGTCAGAGGATACTAAATGAGTATACCAATATCAAAGCATCTTATAATGAAGATGGTTTGTGGTGAGTTACATCCAACGTCATTCATAATAAGGTTTGTGAACTTAGAAGTCAACTCCTTGAGTCTAAATTCAGAACTGTCTTAATTCAGATTTGTGGCCACAAGTCTGACCGACTATGGATAATTTAGAATACAATATCCATGGATTAAACGTATTAAAATTGAACACAGTTATAGGATTCATAATTGTATCTATATCAGTAGATCAAAATGAATTCAAAAGTATAACTGTTTAAAAGTTCATACATCCAAATACTAAATCAAAACTTATCACTAGCTAATCTAAGCCCGATCACCTTTCTATGCAGATCATGCTTGTTCTGAGTCATGGGCTTCGTAAACGGGTCTGCTAGGTTTTGATCTGTGTCGATTTTTCTTATCACGATGTCTCCCTGTTTCACTATGTCCCGTATATAATAAAACTTCCTCTGAATGTGCTTGGCCCTGTGATGAGATCTGGGCTCTTTGGCTTGAGCAATAGCACCTGTGTTATCATAAAATATCTCGATTGGTTGCTGAATACTTGGAACCGCATCGAGATCGGCTATGAACTTCTTCATCCAAGCAGCTTCCTTTGCAGCATCAGATGCTACAATGTATTCAGATTCAGTGGTAGAATCTGCCACCACACTTTGCTTGGAACTTTTCTAAGAGATGGCTCCACCATTGAGTGTGAATACAAAACCAGATTGTGAGCGAGAGTTGTCTCGGTCAGTTTGAAAACTAGCATCAGTGTAACATCTTACAGGGAGCTGTTCTTCAACTCCTCCATATATTAAAAACATGTCTTTAGTCCTTCGCAAGTACTTCAGAATGTTCTTAACTGCAGTCCAATGGGCAAATCCAGGGTTTTGCTGATAACGGCTAGTAATGCTCAAAGCATACGAGACGTCAGGTCTAGTGCACAGCATAGCATACATGATGGAACAAATAACTGAAGCATATGGAACTTTTTCCATTCGCTTAATATCAATGTCCGTTGAAGGAGATTGCGATTTGCTCAACACGGTACCTTTAGTCATTTGAACACCTCCTTTCTTGGAGTTTTCCATCTTAAAGCGAGTCATCATTTTGTCTATGTATGTGCTTTGACTAAGCCCTAGAAGCCGCTTAGATCTATCCCTATAGATCTTTATTCCTAGAATGTAAGCAGCTTCTCCAAGATCTTTCATTGCGAAACAAGCTCCCAACCATTTTTTTAACTTCGTTAAGCATTGAGATATTATTTCCAATGATCAGCATATCATCCACATACAATATGAGGAACGATATAGTGCTCCCACTAGCCTTTCTGTAAACACAAGGCTCATCTTCATTTTTGACAAAACCGAATTCGACGATTCTATGATCAAAATGAAGATTTCAGCCACGGGATGCCTGTTTAAGTCCATAAATGGACTTATTCAGTTTGCACACCTTATTTGGATATTGTGGATCGACAAAACCATCGGGCTGAACCATATAGACATCTTCAGAGAGATGTCCCTTTAGAAAAGAGGTTTTGACATCCATTTGCCGTATCTCGTAATCATAGTACGTGGCTATGGCAAGCAATATCCTAATTGATTTGATCATAGCAACAGGTGAGAAAGTTTCATCATAGTCAACACCTTGGGTTTGAGTGAAACCTTTCGCAACTAGCTGTGCTTTATAGGTGTGTAATTTCCATGTTTTTAATATATGGAGGAGTTGAAGAACAGCTCACTGTAAGATGTTACACTGATGCTAGTTTTCAAACTGACCGAGACGACTCTCACTCACAATCTGGTTTTGTATTCACACTCAATGGTGTAGCCATCTCTTGGAAAAGTTCCAAGCAAAGTGTGGTGGCAGATTCTACCACTGAATCTGAATACATTGCAGCATCTGATGTTACAAAGGAAGCTGCTTGGATGAAGAAGTTCATAGCCGATCTCGATAGGGTTCCAAGTATTCAGCAACCAATCGAGATATTTTCTGATAACACAGGTGCTATTGCTCAAACCAAAGAGCCCAGATCTCATCACAGGGCCATGCACATTCAGAGGAAGTTTCATTATATACGGGACATAGTGAAACAGGGAGACATCGTGATAAGAAAAATCAACACAGATCAAAGCCTAGCACACCCGTTTACTAAGCCCATGACTCAGAACAAGCATGATCTGCATAAAAATGCGATCGGGCTTAGATTAGCTAGTGATATGTTTTGATTTGGTATTTGGATGTATGAACTTTTAAACAGTTATACTTTTGAATTCATTTTGATCTACTGATATAGATACAATTATGAATCCTATAACTGTGATCAATTTTAATACGTTTAATCCATGGATATTGTATTCTAAATTATCCATAGTCGATCAGACTTGTGAGAACAATTCTGAATAAAGACTATTCTGAATGTAGACTCAAGGAGTTGACTTCTAAATCCACATACCTCATTATGAATAACGTTGGATGTAACTCACCACAAACCATCTTCATTATAAGATGCTTTGATATTGGTATACTCATTTAGTATCCTATGACCGGAGATGCATACTAGAACTTCCATTTACCGAGGGTTATTCTTTGATCAATGTCAACCGCTGTCGCGTAACTGCCAGTCATAAGGGCTTTGGTTGGGAATAATTCTCAAGTTCAGTGGGAGTTGTATGTAATCAATAAGGGATTCTGTACTCTTACATTATATGTAGCAGTTAGACATCGTGGCGCCCTCGTTGATTCAACCTGGTGATGTGTGAGGCCTCACCCAAACTGACTGTGTTTTTGATTTGACCATTTTGAATCTGGATCGAGAACAATAATAATTGAGTCCTATATGAGAATTAATCTCAATGACTCAATTGATGTCTTTTACAGAAAGGATAAATGACTATGATTACCATAAGTTTATTGTCTTGTTATAGTAAAATGATACTAGAAGAAGATGTTTGGTTAATGACTTTAAAGTGTCATACCTTGTTGGGGGCAGCCATGTGCAGCTAGAGCGCCGCTGACTGTCTACGTGGAATTTAACCGAATGTTGTCCAAGTGGGAGCTTGTTGGATTATGTACGGGTTCGGTTACGTTACGTTGCCAACCGAGCTATGACCCGTAAGAGTTACACCTTGGGCAACAAATATTAAGTCCACTTAATTTGATTAACTAGCACTTACGAACTATATCGGGTTTTTATAATTTATAATTGTTATAAATTATTTAGTATAAATGTTTATTTATTAAGGAAAAAGGAAAAGTGATCGTGATATGTTTTGATTTAAAATTTCAATTGATCCAACATCACTCAATAAATAATAATTGTAGTTGCAATCGTGATCTGTCAGAAAGCATGAAATAGTGGTCTTGTTGTCAAAGATATAAAATACCAAACACCACTTTCAATTGACTTTATTCCTATGCAAATTGGAAAAAGATTCAATGTAAAAGGACTCTCGACAATCTCTCTGCAACTTCCAAATTCTTCATCATCTAGAAAAAGAAGAGATAAAGGAAAGTTGATTTTTTCTTCCGATCACAAACAACCGAATATCACTGTCACTTTTCACCCGCACCACCGCATCGCCGCTGCTCACTTGCACCAGGCCTGCCGTGAACCATACACACCCGATTGCAATCGTGGATCACGCCTCTTAGAGCCACAACCACTGTGTTCCAATTTAGTGTTCGTTGATTCTAGCATTCATTCGTTGTCCCTCGGTGTCTCAAACGGTAAATTATTAACCACAAAGGTATATTATATCTCATCAGTAGGTTATTCATATTCTGTATTTGCATTGTTTGTAACCCAGATCATGTCAGGTTCATTCTGGTATTTTATTATTACTCCGCTGCGTTAACTGTTATTAATCTGATTAATAATTATCAAAACTGTTTTGTTAAATAAACCTAACGAAGATTTCAGATTTGCGGAAGCGTTTCAAAAGTAGAAATCAACAGTGAATCGTTTCAACATGCGTTTCAACCATAAGAATTAATAACGTTCAACAAAATAGATCAGTTGAGTTGTGATGTATGCCATGAATGCATCCTAGCTTAACCCTGTGCGATTCTTTGACCTGAGAAAACATGCTAAAGTGTGTCAACATAAAGTTGGTGAGTTCACAGGTTTTATCACAGATAAAAATGTTTGTAAATGTTCGAATGTTTGTAACTGTTTGACTGTTTGTAACTGTTCGACTGTCCGAATGGTATAGTAATTAAAGCAATACACTTTCTTTTTAATTCGTACAATCCCTTTCCAGGGAGAGACTTTGAGTAAAACGTGATCTCCCACATTGAATTCTAGAGACTTTCGACGAATCACCTTCTCCTGATGGTCTAACTTGGTTTCATACTTCGATAACCAATTCATACGGTATTAAGTCTATGTAAAAGACATGATCTTCGTGCACTTTTGTGTAACCTCTAATTATTACCATTGGTCATTTCTACCGAGTAAATAATTTCTAAGCAACTAGGGTTAATGCTAAGTTAAAGAATAATTCCAGAAGAATCAAAGCTATTATCTACCCTGGTATCAAATAGATGTGTAGCTACTGATGATAAGGTATGTGCATGTAACAATATTTGGTCTTGTCGAATGTGGCTTGCTTCAGTCGTAAATGTATGACTGCGTGATGTATTACCTTGATTTATATGACCCTTATTTCCATAATTTTAACTGTTCTTACTTTCTAGCTATAGCCATTTCCTAATTCTGATTGTTTCTAACTTGTCCTGGGGTCCTAATCGACCTAGGGCACACTTATGGTAATGGTCGGAACTCCAACCTTCTTAATGTCCCTGTTTAACGCATGTTAGCTTAATCGTATTAACCAACATAGCTAGGTTCACAACATTAGCATTCTTGTCTACCTTACCGCTAGATTGCTTGTTCAACCCTCCAACTTCTTTCTACTACTCACTAGATTTTCTCAGTGTCCTTAATTCTATTTGGTCTAATGTCATAAGGTATGACATCAGCTTTGTCAATTCATGGAGTTTGTCAGTATAAAGAGCACGACCTAACCCTACCATTGCACGATTTTAGAATTACAGTTCTAACTTTTGCATTTCATTCCTTAAGTAATCGTACTCAATCACCAAGGCTTTGAAATCACCTCATAATCGTACTCAATCACCAAGGCTTTGAAATCACCTCAATAACCCTATATATAAGCATCACCGGTTTACTAAGAATGTGCTTAAACCGGTTACACAACATCCTAATTTTCCTTAGCATCATCCCAAAGAATAACGTAATGTATGTATAGAGAGTGTCATCACTCTTCTATATTTCCTGTAGTCCACTTTCATTCTAAGCATTCAATAAGTTCCTCAGTTACTGAAATACTAAGTGGAGGAATGTCTCTTAAAAGATAAAATTAATGTCATGATTAGAAATACCATGAAGGCTCTAAGTAGGATAGGACTTAAGTAATAGCAAGTGTTAGTAATGTTTTGTTACCCTTAACAAGGTGTTACTAGAATTATGAACCTAGCACCCTAGGGTATAGAATAGAAACTTGTAATACTCATGATCGTTACCTCATGGTAAGATTAGCCAGACTTCTCATGTACGACGAATTGCAATTACGTGTGCACCCATAATGGCAATTTGCCTTGCATGTTCACCCTTAGCTTCACCTACCCCAAGTTAACATCATAGTATTATCCAGATTCATCAAGCACATATGTACAGATGCACTTGCGAAAATTTATGCCACCCTACTATAAGGAACATTTAGAACATTAAGCGAAACATCAGTGTTTGGAGCCACAACACCGCACTTGATGTGTAGTTTATTCTTCCAAGGTGCAAGGGTTTTGTTGACACATCCGGCCCTTTCACAAGTAACTGTTTTAGGATGACTATTACTTTTCTCTCTTGTTACGTGCCACAGCTGTCTAGAGAGAAAAGTGGGCATAGATGAGGCTAAACGTATCAAAGCATTGACAAATGTTGTCGTTGCGGCCTCATACACAAGAGTTGTGCAATTTTCACGATTGATAAACATTGTCAGTCTGCCTAATCACTTACTAATGTTGCATGCCCCAGCTGTCTTTAGTGACTGACCAAGCCAGATTCTCATTCCTTATTTAAAATTACTGTAAATGGGTCATTAATTAAAATAAGGAAACAATATATCTGTCACACCCCCGCTTATAGCGGAAACACGAGGATGCGACGGACGGGTTCGTCATAACACTTGGTTTGTTTACAGAGACATAATATATGCAAAGTTCCTCGTGTCATGACGTCGCCCGACACAATGGTGACTTGTGTCGTGGTTAGTCAGTTCCACGACTAACATAGTCTATTAATTCAAGAATTTAACATACACATTGTTCATAAATGAAAACAAACGATGTACAATACTAATGCAAGCCTATTGAAATCCTGAGGGTCTCTACTAAGGCATAAGCTCTCGCTATCCTCTTTGATTATGATCACCTGAAAAGATATGCTCAAAAATGTCAACACATAATGTTGGTGAGTTCCGCAGGTTTAAATTGAAAACATGTAGTTGATGTTGTATAGAATTTGATATGGAATCATACTGTTATAAGCAAGCAAAACCACATAACATGTGTTTTAGACAACCAAACCTAATGACGTTATGCATATAAATTAGACGGAATATATTCACCCATGGCCTGATTGCTGGCAGCTGTGTTGGTAACTCACAAGTTAACCAATCGTCGATGGGTGGGGGTGTCAACCCAGTAGTACTACCAATACCTAACCGCGGGTTCCCAAACCAGGAATTAATGGTTGTAAGATGATCCATAGAATAACACCATGTATGTATGCAAAACAGTATCACGTTGATTCCAAGTATGAAAAATTGTATGTAAGATTGTACAACATTGAAAACGGGTGAGCATACTTTTCCCCTATTGATTGAAAACATTGAAAACTTGTATAAGCATAAAAAGGGGCCACGAAACTCACCTTGAATTGAGATGTAAATGAAATAAACAAGAGCTTCAAAGAATAAAGGCAATGCACGATCGAACACGATCAACACCTATTATTAATTGTAATTAAGTCTTTAAAATGTACTCAATGCGAATAGATGCATTTGGTCGGATTCGGGTCGGTTCGGTTTGACGCACACGATTTGATATACAAACAATACCATGTAATAATATACTAATATGGATATTAATAATAATAATGGCATTGTTATTAATAATAAAATAATCATAATCATAATTATAGTAATAATAATTGTATTATTATGTTCATAATGATATAGTAATATTAATAAAGTTTATAATAATGATAATACTAAGAATAATAATTATAAAATTTTATGATAATGATAACAATGATATTGACAATAATAAGAATAAGAATAATGATAATGATAATTTATTAATCTAATCTATTAATTAAATCATATTTTATAAAAATCTAGCCTATAATTATGTTTGTAAATAATTTGTGAAATTATAAAATATAATTCCTACATTTTTCATAATTAAACCATAATTAAAAATAATATAATGTCCATTAATAATTTGATGATTTACATTATTATTTAAAGTCCATTTTTTATAAAAAAAATAACTTTTTATAATATTTGTAAAAAATAAATAAATAAATAAGGTTTTTAAGAAATAAATTTCCAGAAAAATAATTAGATAACCTTTTGAATAAATAAGTTTATAAAACTGATTTTTATAATTTTTAGGGATTTTTCTGTAATTTTAAATTCTTAAAAAGGCTTTAAAAAAATTAATGAGGTGGCCCGGGGTCGAACCCGGGACCTCTCGGATGGGGAAGCATGTGTTTAACCAGTGAACCAAAGGCTTACAACCGCGGTATTCCTGGTTTCCAAATAGTTTTAACCCATTTAATCCATTTCCCCCAATTTCCCCAAGAACACTAATTCGATTTCAACCCAATTAACCTCGAATTCGTATCTGTTAATGACTATAATCATGGGGCTTTTGTTCCCCATGATAAATCGAGTTTGATGGTAGGTTCAATTACCTGATTCGTAACTCAGAATGTCAAGAACAGTCGATGGATATGTTGCGGCTTGTCTTGAATTCTAACAATGATCAAACACTGATGATAATCGAATTAATTACACAGGAAGCTTCTATTGGTGTTAATTATGGATAGCCCTCTATCAATTTCGAGGTTTGAAGCTTGAATTGGGATGTTCGATCAGTTGCAGGTCCGCGGTATAGGAGAGAATCGAATTGGGTTATTTGTGTGTTTTCAGATGCAATTCAAAGTGATAGTAGTTTAGGATTGTTATAATTGATCATTTGGATTAGTTTAATTGCATTATTGCGGATTGTAGTGCGATGTATGAATTGTAAAGTAGCCGAAAGTTAAAGTGGTTGAATAAGTACGATCGTGAGCTGTTATTCGATCAAATAAAGTGGGTGTCTAGATTCGAATCTTACCCACGAGCGAAATGGGACCGGTTTCCTGTAAAATAATCAAGGTTTGAATAGGTTTTGGGGTCTCGCCGGCGTTCGGCCGGAGATAGCCGGAAAGGTGGCCGGAATCGCGGGGAAACAGTGGGCCGGGGGGTTGGTTTTCAAAAATTACACATTTGGTCCCTGTGGTTTCCAGTTTATTATTTTGTGTAAAAGTTTCAATTTCAAGTTTCAAGAACTACAAATTCACCCCCTGAACTTATTAAATCCAAATTTTAATTATTTCAAAAATAAATAAACTTTTATAAATTACTATTATTATTATTATTGTTATCATTATTTTTATTATTATTAATATTATTATTAAATAATAATAGAAATATAAAAACTAATTTGTATAATCACATAATTACTATGATTTTTCCGGTTGTCACATCATCCCCCTGTTAGAGGAATTTTCGTCCCGAAAATTTAGGTGTACTGGAAACATCCTTGAACTGGCTAGGATACTTGCGCATCATTTCATCCTCTCGTTCCAAAATGAACTCAGGACCACGCCGGACAATGCACTCACATGGACAATGCACTCACATGTTTATTAAATAAACATTAATACTAAATAATTTATAACAATTATAAATTATAAAAACCCGATATAGTTCGTAATTTCCAGTTAATCAAATTAGGTGGACTTAATATTTGTCTATGTATGGACTTAAACAGGCATCCCGTAGCTGGAATCTTCATTTTGATCAGAGAATCGTCGAATTCGGTTTTGTCAAAAATGAAGATGAGCCTTGTGTTTACAGAAAGGCTAGTGGGAGCACTATATCGTTCCTCATATTGTATGTGGATGATATACTGATCATTGGAAACAATATCTCAATGCTTAACGAAGTTAAAAAATGGTTGGGATCTTGTTTCGTAATGAAAGATCTTGGAGAAGCTGCTTACATTCTAGGAATAAAGATCTATAGGGTTAGATCTAAGCGGCTTCAAGGGCTTAGTCAAAGCATATGCATAGACAAAATAATGACGCGCTTTAAGATGGAAAACTCCAAGAAAGGAGGTGTTCCAATGACTAAAGGTACCGTGTTGAACAAATCGCAATCTCCTTCAATGGACATTGATATTAAGCGAATGGAAAAGGTTCCATATGCTTCAGCGATTGGTTCCATCATGTATGCTATGCTGTGCACTAGACCTGACGTCTCGTATGCTTTGAGCATTACTAGCCGTTATCAGCAAAACCCTAGCTTTGCCCATTGGACTGCAGTTAAGAACATTCTGAAGTACTTGAGAAGGACTAAAGACATGTTTTTAATATATGGAGGAGTTAAGAACAGCTCACTGTAAGATGTTACACTGATGCTAGTTTTCAAACTGATCGAGATGACTCTCGCTCACAATCTGGTTTTGTATTCACACTCAATGGTGGAGCCATCTCTTGGAAAAGTTCCAAGCAAAGTGTGGTGGCAGATTCTACCACTGAATCTGAATACATTGCGGTATCTGATGCTGCAAAGGAAGCTGCTTGGATGAAGAAGTTCATAGCCGATCTCGATGTGGTTCCAAGTATTCAGCAACCAATCGAGATATTTTGTGATAACACAGGTGCTATTGCTCAAGCCAAAGAGCCCAGATCTCATCACAGGGCCAAGCACATTCAGAGGAAAGTTTTAAGTTTTGAAATTCAAACTAATTTTGAATTTGAAAACTTATCCGATTATCCCATTTAAAACAAACAATTTGTTTTAATAATTTAACAAGTTGTAAAAATAAGTTTAAAACTTATTATTTATTTTGATTGTAAATTTTTTTTAATTAATTAGTTTGATATTAGGTTGGGTTATATAAAATAAAGCAACCATAATAGCAAAGTAATATGTAAATCTAATGGCTATGATTGCTTGATCTCTCTAGAGCCAAATAGCGAGATCAAGCCAGGTCACGGGACAAAACACATAACAACCACAAGGGTGGACCTAAGTGCATCTAGTTGTCTTGATGGCTCACACTGACTCCTTAATTTGTCCTGCTTCCAGTTTGGACTTCGGGTCTTCAAAATATTACAATATTTACAAAATAAAAATAAAGAAAACTCTAATATATTACAACTTTGAGCCATCAAATGGGCCAAAAACCATAAAACCAAAAACTTTAGCAATAACAAATCACATCACAACCATTCAACCACAGGGTCTAGCCAGATTTACATATTAAAACACAATCAAAATAATACGGGCAAACTCACAAAGGATCCTTTCACCCATGTTGGTGAACGGGCTAAGGATCTGTTAGCACTTATACATTCTGATGTATGTGGTCCTTTCAGAACCATGTCTAGAAATCACGAAAGATACTTTGTTACGTTTATTGACGATTATAGTCGATACGCCTATGTCTACCTTATGAAGCATAGACATGAAACCTTTGAAAAGTTCAAAGAGTTTCAGAATGAAGTAGAAAACCAACTTGATAAGACTATCAAAGTACTTCGATCAGATCGAGGTGGAGAATACCTAAGCCAAGAGTTCATTGATTATCTAAAGGAATGTGGAATTGTTTCACAGTTCACTCCACCCGGCACACCCCAACTTAATGGCGTGAGTGAGAGGAGAAATCAAACCCTACTTAATATGGTTCGATCGATGATGTGTAGAACTGACTTACCTCACTCCTTTTGGAGTTATGCTCTTATGACTGCCGCCCGCCTTGTCAATCTGGCACCGACTAAGAAGGTAGATAAAACTCCATATGAGATATGGCATGGGTCTAAACCCAATTTATCTTACCTTAGAGTATGGGGATGTGATGCTTATGTCACTAGTGAGTCTAATGACAAGCTAGATCCTCGAGGCGAAAAAACTATTTTCATTGGATACTACAATAGAAGCGGGTATTACTTTTACCATACCGATGCAAATATGATTTCCATCAAAACGAAGGCATATTTCCTCGAGAAAGAGTTTCTTGATCGAGGAACTGGAAGTAATATTGTGGATCTTGAAGAAATTCGAGAACCATAAACAAACGCTGATGTAGTAGGTGCGTCTGAACAACAAGAAATTGTTATTGATTCAGACATAAACACAAGCGTTCGTAGAAGTAGCAGAACTTGCAAAGAACCTGACAGGTATCTTTGGAATCTAGAGGGTCCAGAGGTTCTAGTAGTAGCTGATTCTGGTGATGAACCTACTAACTACAAATCTGCTATCTCAGAACCGGAATCTACGAAATGGCTAGATGCCACGAACGCCAAGATGCAATCCATGCGAGACAATCAAGTCTGGGACTTCGTTGAGCTACCTCCCGGTTCACGTGCTGTAGGGAGCAAGTGGCTTTTCAAGAGAAAAACCGACATGCATGGAAATGTACACACCTATAAAGCACGGCTAGTTGCGAAAGGTTTCACTCAAACTCAAGGTGTTGACTATGATGAAACTTTCTCACCCGTTGCTATGATCAAATCGATTAGGATATTGCTTGCCATAGCCGCGTACTATGATTACGAGATATGGCAAATGGATGTCAAAACCGCTTTTCTAAATGGGCATCTCTGAAGATGTCTATATGGTTCAGCCCGATGGTTTTGTTGATCCACAATATCCAAATAAGGTGTGCAAACTGAATAAGTCCATTTATGGACTTAAACAGGCATCCCCTAGGTGGAATCTTCATTTTGATCAGAGAATCGTCGAATTCGCTTTTATCAAAAGTGAAGATGAGCCTTGTGTTTATAGAAAGGCTAGTGCGAGCACTATATCGTTCCTCATATTGTATGTGGATGATATACTGATCATTGGAAACAATATCTTAATGCTTAACGAAGTTAAAAAATGGTTGGGAGCTTGTTTCACAATGAAAGATCTTGGAGAAGCTGCTTACATTCTAGGAATAAAGATCTATAGGGATAGATCTAAGCGGCTTCTAGGGCTTAGTCAAAGCACATACATAGACAAAATGATGACGCGCTTTAAGATGGAAAACTCCAAGAAAGGAGGTGTTCCAATGTCTAAAGGTATCGTGTTGAACAAATCGCAATCTCCTTCAATGGACATTGATATTAAGCGAATGGAAAAGGTTCCATATGCTTCAGCGATTGGTTCCATCATGTATGGTATGCTGTGCACTAGCCGTTATCAGCAAAACCCTGGCTTTGCCCATTGGACTGCAGTGTATGAGGCCGCAACGACAACATTTGTCAATGCATTGATACGTTTAGCCTCATCTATGCCCACTTTTCTCTCTAGACAGTTGTGGCACGTAACAAGAGAGAAAAGTAATAGTCATCCTGAAACAGTTACTTGTGAAAGGGCCGGATGTGTCAACAAAACCCTTGCACCTTGGAAGAATAAACTACACATCAAGTGCGGTGCTGTGGCTCCAAACACTGATGTTTCGCTTAATGTTCCAAGTGTTCCTTATAGTAGGGTGGCATAGACTATTGATTTTTATCTATGGGATCTAATTTTAGTGTTTACCGAATAGGGTCAAACAAAACATATAATTAAATTATACGTGCGTCGTAAAAGTTAGTTTTACAATATATAGTTTGTGATAATAAATAATGAACCCTTTCAGCTCTCGGGACACCAGATTTTAATACCCTATTAAAACTACGTTCATCGCGAGATAGACAACCGATTTTTAAGTTGATAATTTTTAAATTATTAAGATTTAAGTTTTAAAATTTAAACTAATTTTAAATTTGAAAACTTATCTAGTTATCCTTTTAAATGGATAATTAATTTTAATTTAAAAATTATCAAGTTTTAAGTTTTGAAATTCAAACTAATTTTGAATTTGAAAACTTATCCGATTATCCCATTTAAAACAAACAATTTGTTTTAATAATTTAACAAGTTGTAAAAATAAGTTTAAAACTTATTATTTATTTTGATTGGAAATTTTTTTAATTAATTAGTTTGATATTAGGTTGGGTGATATAAAATAAAGCAACCATAATAGCAAAGTAATATGTAAATCTAATGGCTATGATTGTTTGATCTCTCTAGAGCCAAATAGCGAGATCAAGCCAGGTCACGGGTCAAAACACATAACAACCACAAGGATGGACCTAAGTGCATCTAGTTGTCTTGATGGCTCCTACTGACTCCTTGATTTGTCCTGCTTCCAGTTTTGACTTCGGGTCTTCAAAATATTACAATATTTACAAAATAAAAATAAAAGAAAAACTCTAATCTATTACAACTTTGAGCCATCAAATGGGCCAAAAACCATAAAACCAAAAACTTTAACAATAACAAATCACATCACAACCATTCAACCACAGGGTCTAGCCAGATTTACATATTAAACACAATCAAAACAATACGGGCAATCTTTTGGTTAATAAATATTTAACCAAAATAAACAAGTTGCCCAAAATAATATAAATCAGAAACTTCAAATAATTTTAAAGTTTGTGATCTATAACCAGTTAACAGACCGGATCTGATTTGCATGTTGTAAGTCTCGCTCTGATACCACTGTTGGGTTCAGTGGTATCTTTGTTAGATTTATTTATCAAAACAGTTTTGATAATTATTAATCAGATTAATAACAGTTAACACAGCGCAGTAAGAATAAAATACCAGAATGAACCCGACAGGATCTGGGTTACAAACAATGCAAATACAGAATATTAATAACCTACTGATGAGATATAATATACCTTTGTGGTTAATAATTAACCGTTTGAGACACCGAGGGACAACGAATAAATGCTAGAATCAACGAACACTAAATTGGAACACAGTGGTTGCGGCTCTAAGAGGCGTGGACCACGGTTGCAATCAAATATATCGGTTGTTTGTGATAGGAAGAAAAAATCAAACTTCTCTTCTTATTCTTTTTGAGATGATGATGAAGAATATATGGAAGTTGAAAGAAGGTTTCACTAAAACTCAAGGTGTTGACTATGATGAAACTTTCTCACCCGTTGCTATGATCAAATCGATTAGGATATTGCTTGCCATAGCCGCGTACTATGATTACGAGATATGGCAAATGGATGTCAAAACCGCTTTTCTAAATGGACATCTTTCTGAAGATGTCTATATGGTTCAGCCCGATGGTTTTGTCAATCCACAATATCCAAATAAGGTGTGCAAACTGAATAAGTCCATTTATGGACTTAAACAGGCATCCCGTAGCTGGAATCTTCATTTTGATCAGAGAATCTTCGAATTCGGTTTTGTCAAAAGTGAAGATGAGCCTTGTGTTTACAGAAAGGCTAGTGGGAGCACTATATCTTTCCTCATATTGTATGTGGATGATATACTGATCATTGGAAACAATATCTCAATGCTTAACGAAGTTAAAAAATGGTTGGGAGCTTGTTTCGCAATGAAAGATCTTGGAGAAGCTGCTTACATTCTAGGAATAAAGATCTATAGGGATAGATCTAAGCGGCTTCTAGGGATTAGTCAAAGCACATACATAGACAAAATGATGACGCGCTTTAAGATGGAGAACTCCAAGAAAGGAGGTGTTCCAATTACTAAAGGTGCCGTGTTGAACAAATCACAATCTCCTCCAACGGACATTGATATTAAGCAAATGGAAAAGGTTCCATATGCTTCAGCGATTGGTTCCATCATGTATACTGTGCTGTGCACTAGACCTGACGTCACGTATGCTTTGAGCATTACTAGCCCTTATCAGAAAAACCCTGGCTTTGCCCATTGGACTGCAGTTAAGAACATTCTGAAGTACTTGAGAAGGACTAAAGACATGTTTTTAATATATGGAGGAGTTGAAGAACAGCTCACTGTAAGATGTTACACTGATGCTAGTTTTCAAACTGACAGGATCTCAGCCTATAGTTTGATCAATTAGGTTGTATTCGCAGCGGATTTAGCATGAGAATTAGCAAATACAGCAAGAACACATATGATTTTGCATGTAACAGTACACATATATAGAGAGAGAACAATTCTGCCAAAAGGTATTTTCTATTACTCACACGTTTCGGCACGGTTACAATAAGGTCATCTTTCTTTTATAGGAAGAATGATGTAGGCTGATGTCACTTGATAGTGACATCAAATCGTCATTAACAAACTACTGATAGAACACCTAAACTACTGAAGATTTCAAACAGTTGACATCTTCTTACAAAATAGCTAAGTGTTCTACTTATTACAAGTACTGAAGAAAAGGAAACTACTGAAGTGAAATCTGTATCAGATAGTAAGTCACATGATGAGAAGGATTGGTTATTGCTCTCTCTATCAGATTCAACTTCTGCTCTTAAAGTGAAATCTGTAGGAGGAGCAGTGTGATTATAACCAATGCCAAACTTCACATTGGAAGCTGATTGCTTACTAAGAAGCATTTCAAAACCCTTGCAGGATTGCACCGGTCGATCACACTCTACTTGGGTGGTTGCAAGAGTTTCCTTGAGGTCTCTGTACTTCTCTAGAAGTACATCTTCCCTAGCCTTATCATCTTTGATTTGACATTTTAGCTTATAAATCTCATCATTTTTATCTTTAAGCATAGACTCAAATTCAGCTTTTCTTTTAGAAAGAGTTTGCTCTAATTCAAGATTTTTATCAATTAAAGCTACATTTGCCTCTCTAATAGAAGCAAATGCTGCTATGCATGAATCAGAACAAAGCTTGGCTTTAGCCTCAGAAGATACCTGTGATGAAGCATTAGAGAATGAACCATCACCGGACTCCAGGGCCATGAGAGCAAGGTTCCCAAAAGGATGATCACCACCATGTTGACCAGCACCTTGGAATAGTTGTTCTTTACCAGATAAATCATCTGGTAAACTACTCCAGTCAACAACTCCTGGGGTGAAGAAGCTGTGTTGTTGAGGTTGGGGTTGATGATGAGATTGGGAAGGTTGAGGCTCAGGGAGAGCATGTGGTGGCTGAGTAGAAGGTCCTTGAGCTTGACTGGGCTGAGGCACATAGTAGCAGGGGTATGGGTATGGCATATGACCCTGAGGCACAAAGTAAGCAGGTGATGCCTGTGCTGGTGATGGATGACTGGAACTGGTGGAATGTTGCCCTCTGTGTTGTGAGCTATTGCTTGGAATAGTCACAAAGGTGCAGAGGAGTTAGATCCAGATGATCTACACTCTCTAGCAAAGTGACCAAGCCTGTGGCACTTGTGACACCTCAACTTGCTCTTGTCAAAACCAACTTTGGTTTTGCCAGAGAGACCAGGAAATTTCCTGCCAGTTCTCTTGTAGAACTTTTGAGATCTGATATTTATCATTGCCATTTGACTCAAAATATCCATCTCTTCCAGATCATCATCTGGAATGCCCTTCATGTCCTCCATCAGAAAGCACAGATTATCACTGCTACCTCCTGAACTACCATCACAACCAACAAAAACATGTTCAGAGTTGGTAGAGAAATCAATATGCTCATCATATGCACTCTCTGATGTAGCATATTCTAACTCTTGACCTATCAGTGCAGCATTGCCTGATACAAAGTCATCAGTGAGCTTGCCAGAGATGGACAACTTCCTTTTCTGCTCTATCTCTCTCTCAAAAGTAAGCAATTTCCCATGAAGTTGGGTGAGAGATAGAGTATCCAGATTTGCACTGGAGCGTAGGACAATGGTATAAGTGTCCCATCTCTCAGGTAGGGATCTAAGAAAATGGTTGTTCATCTGACTATTGGAATACTCTTGTTTAACCATTTTCAGCTCAGAAATTAGACAAGAGAATCACTCATACTGTTGAGTCAGTGTCTCACCCTTCCTATGAGAGAATGTCTCATATTGTTGGGCGAGGATTTCCCTAGTATTTGCTAAGACCTCATTGGTTCCTCCGAATTGTTCCTTCAGAGCAACCCAGAGATCATGAGCAGTTTCATGATGCAAAAGCCCTGAATAGATCTCATTTGGAATTGCCATAGCCAAAATTCCATGGGCTTTAGCATCAATCTCGAACAGCTTAAGATCTTCGTCCGAATATTGATCAGGTTTCTTCGGAACCTGTTCATTTGATTCAGGGACGCTCACCATAGGCTTGTATGGTCCATGCACCACTGACTTCCAACAACCAGCACTGTTGACAGACAAGTGATGAAGCATACGACGTTGCCATATGTTATACTCATTCCTCACAAGCATCGGAGGCTTGGTAGAGGAACCAGTATTGTGAGGATCGTTCATTGGTGTCTCCATCTCAGATTTCAGTCAAAATCAAGTTAAACAAAACAAATGTAGCTCAAAACCACCAGAACCTCAAGTTTAACGGCCAGAAACAGCAGAGTCTCAATCTCTATAACTAATTCTTGCAAATTGCTAATTCGATCAAGCGTAGAGATCAAAAGAGCAGTTTCAATGATCAATAGTGAAATCGATCAATGATTAACCTGCTCTGATACCATTTGACAGGATCTCAGCCTCTAGTTTGATCAATTAGGTTGTATTCGCAGTGGATTTAGCACGAGAATTAGCAATTACAGCAAGAACACATATGATTTTGCATGTAACAGTACACATATAGAGAGAGAGAACAATTCTGCCAAAAAGGTATTTTCTATTACTCACACGTTTCGGCACAGTTACAATAAGGTCATCTTCCTTTTATAGGAAGAATGACGTAGGCTGATGTCACTTGATAGTGACATCAAACCGTCATTAACAAACTACTGATAGAACACCTAAACTACTGAAGATGTCAAACAGCTGACATCTTCTTACAAAATAGCTAAGTGTTCTACTTATTACAAGTACTGAAGAAACAGGAAACTATTGAAAGTTACAACGACTAAAGAACAGACTCTTCAGTCGTTTACAACTACTGAACTATAACAACTGAAGAACAAACTTTTCAGCTGTTGTACAAACTATTGAAAAGGAAAAATACAAACTACTGAAAGAGAAAAAACCATCACAATATCTGAAGAAGACTTCTTCAGCTGTTGTGACAAACTCTGAAGCTTCAGCACTTGGTCTTCAGACTTTGGGCTTCAAATGTTTCATCAGCTGATGACATCAGTAGTTGTCATCAGCTGATGTCTTCAGTCTTTGTCTTCAGACTTTGTGCATCAGTTGTTGATCTTCAGTTCTTCAGTTCTTCAGCTGTTGATCTTCAGCACTTGTCATCAGTACTTGAAGTCTTCAGTACTTGTATTCTTCAGTACTTCAGACTTCAGTACTTGTCTTTAGTACTTGGGATCTTCAGCTGTTGTTCTTCAGATCTTTGATCTTCAGCTGTTGAGTCTTTAGTCTTTGTCAAACTGCTGATGAAGCCTTCAGCAGTTGTTGTGATGTCATGTGGGACTTAGAGGTTTTCCTGATCTTGACTCATTGGTTCTTTTGGTCCAACAAACTCCCCCTGAACCAATTCAGCCAAAACCTCTAATCAATTTATTGTCCCACTTATTGTTGGCAGAAATGTTAGTATATTTCCTTCTGGATCAGATCAGAAGTTGACCCAAATAAGCACTGGCCTGGGAAGAGGTCTCTGAGATTTGGTTGGCATAGTATGGATGGGAACCCTGTCTTGGGGAACTGGACACAAGGCTGTTGTCCCATCCATGAGACCTACTTCCCATGTATGAGCCTATAGGATTCTCGGGTGTAGGCTCTGAGGAATGTAATTTGTTCTTCCATGGTAAGCTCCTCAACCTCACCATCAAACAATCCTTCACGGCCATACAGCTCTGAGACATACTTGGCCTATTTACCATTCTTGAGCTTAACTGTTGTTATCTGTCCGTAGGCAAATTCATCTGGGTGAATGCCCTCAAGTAACAGATTGAGCTCATCTTTCCTGAAGTTCTCAAGCCTCTTGTAGACTAACCCTTTTCTGACCACCCTATTTTCCAACATCTTTTGGGGTGGCTGTTTAGTCTCATAGGCTTTCTTGAAATCTTCTACAATCTCAAAGGGTGGAATTACAATGGCCACTATGATCAAATCACATACATAGACAAAATGATGACACGCTTTAAGATGGAGAACTCCAAGAAAGGAGGTGTTCCAATGACTAAAGGTACCGTGTTGAACAAATCGTAATCTCCTTCAACGGACATTGATATTAAGCGAATGGAAAAGGTTCCATATGCTTCAGCGATTGGTTCCATCATGTATGCTATGTTGTGCACTAGACCTGACGTCTCGTATGCTTTGAGCATTACTAGCCGTTATCAGCAAAACCCTGGCTTTGCCCATTGGACTGCAGTTAAGAACATTCTGAAGTACTTGAGAAGGACTAAAGACATGTTTTTAATATATAAGGAGTTGAAGAACAGCTCACTGTAAGATGTTACACTGATGCTAGTTTTCAAACTGATCGAGATGACTCTCGCTCACAATCTGGTTTTGTATTCACACTCAATGGTGGAGCCATCTCTTTGAAAAGTTCCAAGCAAAGTGTGGTGGCAGATTCTACCACTGAATCTGAATACATTGCAGCATCTGATGCTGCAAAGGAAGCTGCTTGGATGAAGAAGTTCATAGCCAATCTGGACGTGGTTCCAAGTATTTAGCAAACAATAGAGATATTTTGTGATAACACAGGTGCTATTGCTCAAGCTAAAGAGCCCAGATCTCATCACAGGGCCAAGCACATTCAGAGGAAGTTTCATTATATACGGGACATAGTGAAACAGGGAGACATCATGATAAGAAAAATCGACACAGATCAAAACCTAGCAGACCCGTTTACTAAGCCCATGACTCAGAACAAGCATGATCTACATAGCAATGCGATCGGGCTTAGATTAGCTAGTGATATGTTTTGATTTAGTATTTGGATGTATGAACTTTTAAACAGTTATACTTTTGAATTCATTTTGATCTACTGATATAGATACAATTATGAATCCTATAACTGTGTTCAATTTAATACGTTTAATCCATGGATATTGTATTCTAAATTATCCATAGTCGGTCAGACTTGTGGCCACAAATCTGAATTAAGACAGTTCTGAATTTAGACTCAAGGAGTTGACTTCTAAGTTCACAAACCTTATTATGAATGACGTTGGATGTAACTCACCACAAACCATCTTCATTATAAGATGCTTTGATATTGGTATACTCATTTAGTATCCTCTGACATGAGATGCATACTAGAACTTCCGTATACCAAGGGTTATTCCTTGATCACTGTCAACCGCTGTCGCGTAACTGCCAGTCATAAAGGCTTTGATTAGGAATAATTCTGAAGTTCAGTGGGAGTTGTATGTAGTCAATAAGGGATTCTGTACTCTTACATTATATGTAACAGTTAGACATCGTGGCACCCTCGTTGATTCAAACTGGTGAAGTGTGAGGCCACACCCAAACTGACTGTGTGTTTGATTGGACCATTTTGAATCTAGATCGAGAACTATAATAATTGTGTCCTATATGAGAATTAATCTCAATGACTCAATTGATGTCTTTTACATAAAGGATAAATGACTATGATTACCATAAGTTTATTGTCTTGTTATAGTAAAATGATACTAGAAGAAGATGTTTGGTTAATGACTTTAAAGTGTCATACCTTGTTGGGGGCAGCCATGTGCAGCTAGAGCGCCACTGACTGTCTAAGTGGAATTTAATCGAATGCCGTCCAAGTGGGAGCTTGTTGGATTATGTACGGGTTCGGTTACATTACGTTGCCAACCGAGCTATGACCCGTAAGAGTTACACCTTGGGCAACAAATATTAAGTCCACTTAATTTGATTAACTGGCACTTACGAACTATATCGGGTTTTTATAATTTATAATTGTTATAAATTATTTAGTATAAATGTTTATTTATTAAGGAGAAAGGAAAAGTGATCGTGATATGTTTTGATTTAAAATTTCAATTGATCCAACATCACTCAATAAATAATTATTGTAGTTGCAATAATGATCTGTCAGAAAGCAAGAAATAGTGGTCTTGTTGTGAAAGATATAAATACCAAACACCATTTTCAATTGACTTTATTCCTATACAAATTGGAAAAAGATTCAATGTAAAATGACTCTCGACAATCTCTCTGCAACTTCTAAATTCTTCATCATCTAGAAAAAGAAGAGAGAAAGGAAAGTTGTTTTTTTCTTCCGATCACAAACAACCGAATATCACTGTCACTTTTCGCCCGCACCACCGCATCGCCGCTGCTCACTTGCACCAGGCCTGCCTTGAACCATACATACCCGATTGCAACCGTGGATCACGGCTCTACCACTGTTGGGTTCAGTGGTATCTTCGTTAGGTTTATTTATCAAAACAGTTTTGATAATTATTAATCAGATTAATAATATGTAATGCAGCGGGATATAAATAAATACCAAAAGTGAACCCGACATGATCTATGTTACAAACAATGCAAATACAGAATATGAATAACCTACTGATGAGATATAATATACCTTTGTGGTTAATAATTAATCGTTTGAGACACCGAGGGACAACGAAAGAACGCTAGAATCAACGAACACTAAATTGGAACACAGTGGTTGCGGCTCTAAGAGAGGTGGTCCACGGTTGCAATCAAATATATCGGTTGTTTGTGATAGGAAGAAAATTCCAACTATCCATCTTATTTCTTCTTTGTGTTTGAGAGATACGAAGAGAGATTGAAAGAAGATGATCTACAATTCAAATGGGAAAATAGAATTTATGGAAAAAGCAATCACAGATTTGCTTTTGCTTTACAGATCAATTCTTCATTTGCTTTTCAAAAGGAATCTTGTCTTTTAAAATCGAAAGCTGCACTCCAACTTATCTTCTCATTTCTTTCATTATTGAAAGCAATAATGAGACAAGGTGGCAATCCAACATTGATGTTTTTTTTCTTTATTTATTTATTTAAATAAACATTAATACTAAATAATTTATAACAATTATAAATTATAAACACCCGATATAGTTCGTAAGCGCCCGTTAATCAAATTAAGTGGACTTAATATTTGTTGCCCAAGGTGTAACTCTTACGGGTCATAGCTCGGTTGGCAACGTGACGTAACCGAACCCGTACATAATCCAACAAGCTCCCACTTGGACGGCATTAGGTTAAATTCCACGTAGACAGTCAGCGGCGCTCTAGCTGCACATGGCTGCGCCCAACAAGGTATGACACTTTAAAGTCATTAACCAAACATCTTCTTCTAGTATTATTTTACTATAACAAGACAATAAATTTATGGTAATCATAGTCATTTATCCTTTCTGTAAAAGACATCAATTGAGTCATTGAGATTAATTCTCATATGGAGCTCAATCATTATTGTTCTCGATCCAGATTCAAAATGGTCCAATCAAACACACAGTCAGTTTGGGTGAGGCCTCACACTTCACCAGTTTGAATCAACGAGGGAGCCACGATGTCTAATTGCTACATATAATGTAAGAGTACAGAATCCCTTATTGACTACATACAACTCCTACTGAACTTCAGAATTATTCCCAACCAAAGCCATTATGACTGGCAGTTATGCGATAGCGGTTGACAGTGATCAAAGAATAACCCTCGGTAAACGGATGTTCTAGTATGCATCTCAGGTCATAGGATACTAAATGAGTATACCAATATCAAAGCATCTTATAATGAAGATGGTTTGTGGCGAGTTACATCCAACGTCATTCATAATGAGGTCTGTGAATTTAGAAGTCAACTCCTTGACTCTAAATTCAGAATAGTCTTTATTCAGAATTGTTCCCACAAGTCTGACCGACTATGGATAGTTTAGAATACAATATCCATGGATTAAACGTATTAAAATTGAACATAGTTATAGGATTCATAATTGTATCTATATCAGTAGATCAAAATGAATTCAAAAGTATAACTGTTTAAAAGTTCATACATCCAAATACTAAATCAAAACATATCACTAGCTAATCTAAGTCCGATCGCATTTCTATGCAAATCATGCTTGTTCTGAGTCATGGGCTTAGTAAACGGGTCTGCTAGGTTTTGATCCGTTTTGATTTTTCTTATCACGATGTCTCCCTGTTTCACTATGTCCCGTATATAATGAAACTTCCTCTGAATGTGCTTGGCCCTGTGATAAGATCTGAGCTCTTTGGCTTGAGCAATGGCACCTGTGTTATCACAAACTATCTCGATTGGTTGCTGAATACTTGGAACCACATCGAGATCGGCTATGAACTTCTTCATCCAAGCAGCTTCCTTTGCAACATCAGATGATGCAATGTATTCAGATTCAGTGGTTTGATTCTGCCACCACACTTTGCTTGGAACTTTTCCAAGAGATGGCTCCACCATTGAGTATGAATACAAAACCAGATTGTGAGCGAGAGTCGTCTCGGTCAGTTTGAAAACTAGCATCAGTGTAACATCTTACAGTGAGCTGTTCTTCAACTCTTCCATATATTAAAAACATGTTTTTAGTCCTTCTCAAGTACTTCAGAATGTTCTTAACTGCAGTCCAATAGGCAAAGCCAGGGTTTTACTGATAACGGCTAGTAATGCTCAAATCATACGAGACGTCAGGTCTAGTGCACAGCATAGCATACATGATGGAACCAATCGCTGAAGCATATGGAACCTTTTCCATTCGCTTAATATCAATGTCCGTTGAAGGAGATTGCGATTTGTTCAACACGATACCTTTAGTCATTGGAACACCTCCTTTCTTGGAGTTTTCCATCTTAAAGCGCATCATCATTTTGTCTATGTATGTGCTTTGACTAAGCCCTAGAAGCCGCTTAGATCTATCCCTATAGATCTTTATTCCTAGAATGTAAGCACCTTCTCCAAGATCTTTCATTGTGAAACAAGCTCCCAACCATTTTTTAACTTCGTTAAGCATTGAGATATTGTTTCCAATGATCAGTATATCATCCACATACAATATGAGGAACGATATAGTGCTCCCACTAGCCTTTCTATAAACACAAGGCTCATCTTCATTTTTGACAAAACCGAATTCGACGATTCTCTGATCAAAATGAAGATTCCAGCTACGGGATGCCTGTTTAAGTCCGTAAATGGACTTATTCCGTTTGCACACCTTATTTGGATATTGTGGATTGACAAAACCATCGTGCTGAACCATATAGACAACTTCAGAGAGATGTCCATTTAGAAAAGTGGTTGTGACATCCATTTGCCATATCTCGTAATCATAGTACGCGGCTATGGCAAGCAATATCCTAATCGATTTGATCATAGCAACTGGTGAGAAAGTTTCATCATAGTCAACACCTTGAGTTGGAGTGAAACCTTTCCCAACTAGCCGTGCTTTATAGGTGTGTACATTTCCATGCATGTCGGTTTTTCTCTTGAAAAGCCACTTGCTCCCTACAGCCCGTGCACCGGGAGGTAGCTCAACAAGTCCCATACTTGATTGTCTCGCATGGATTGCATCTCGGCGTTCATGGCATCTAGCCATTTCGTAGATTCCGGATCTGAGATCGCAGATTTGTAGTTAGTTGGTTCATCACCAGAATGAGCTACTACCAGAACCTCTGGACCCTCTAGATTCCAAAGATATCTGTCAGGTTCTTTGCGAGTTCTGCTACTTCTGCGAACGCTTGTGTTTATGTCTGAATCAATAACAATTTCTTGTCGTTCAGACGCACCTACTACATCAGCGTTTGTTTGTGGTTCTTGAATTTCTTCAAGATCCACAATATTACTTCCAGTTCCTCGATCAAGAAACTCTTTCTTGAGGAAATGTGCCTTCCTTTTGATGGAAATCATATTTGCATTAGGATGGTAAAAGTAATACCCGCTTCTATTGTAGTATCCAACGAAAATAGTTTTTTCGCCTCGAGGATCTAGCTTGTCATTAGACTCACTAGTGACATAAGCATCACATCCCCATACTCTAAGGTAAGACAAATTGGGTTTAGACCCATGCCATATCTCATATGGAGTTTTATCTACCTTCTTAGTCGGTGCCAGATTGACAAGGCGGGCGGCGGTCATAAGAGCATAACTCCAAAAGGAGTGAGGCAAGTTAGTTCTACACATCATCGATCGAACCATATTAAGTAGGGTTCGATTCTCTTCTCACTCACGCCATTAAGTTGGGGTGTGCCGGGTGGAGTGAACTGTGAAACAATTCCACATTCCTTTAGATGATCAATGAACTCTTGGCTTAGGTATTCTCCACCTCGATCTGATCGAAGTACTTTGATAGTCTTATCAAGTTGGTTTTCTACTTCATTCTGAAACTCTTTGAACTTTTCAAAGGTTTCATGTCTATGCTTCATAAGGTAGACATGTCTAGAAATCATGAAAGATACTTTGTTACGTTTATTGACGATTATAGTCAGCTATTCTTTCAGTAAAGTAATTCGAAAGCAACTTATTAAAGTGAAAAGGTGAAGACATTGCACATGAAATCATGAACATCCATGGCCTATTACAATTATAACAATTATAACAATATAAATTTTTAATTATAAAACCCGATATAGTTCGTAAGTGCCAGTTAATCAAATTAAGTGGACTTAATATTTGTTGCCCAAGGTGTAACTCTTACAGGTCATAGCTCGGTTGGCAACGTAACGTAACCAAACCCGTACATAATCCAACAAGCTCCCACTTGGACGGCATTCGGTTTAAATTCCACGTAGACAGTTAGTGGCGCTCTTGCTGCACATGGCTGCCCCCAACAAGGTATGACACTTTAAAGTCATTAACCAAACATCATCTTCTAGTATTATTTTACTATAACAAGACAATAAACTTATGGTAATCATAGTCATTATCCTTTCTGTAAAAGACATCAATTGAGTCATTCAGATAAATTCTCATATAGGACTCAATTATTATAGTTCTCGATCTAGATTCAAAATGGTCCAATCAAACACACAGTCAGTTTGGGTGAGGCCTCACACTTCACTAGTTTGAATCAACGAGGGCGCCACGATGTCTAACTGTTACATATAATGTAAGAGTACAGAATTCCTTATTGACTACATACAACTCCCACTGAACTTCAGAATTATTCCCAACCAAAGCCTTTATGACTGGCAGTTACGCGACAGTGGTTGACAATGATCAAAGAATAACTCTCGGTAAACGTAAGTTCTAGTATGCATCTCAGGTCATAGGATACTAAATGAGTATACCAATATCAAAGCCTCTTATAATGAAGATGGTTTGTGGCGAATTACATCCAACGTCATTCATAATGAGGTCTGTGAATTTAGAAGTCAAATCCTTGAGTCTAAATTCAGAATAGTCTTTATTCAGAATTGTTCCCACAAGTCTGACCGACTATGGATAATTTAGAATACAATATCCATGGATTAAACGTATTAAAATTGAACACAGTTATAGGATTCATAATTGTATCTATATCAGTAGATCAAAATGAATTCAAAAGTATAACTGTTTAAAAGTTCATACATCCAAATACTAAATCAAAACATATCACTAGCTAATCTAAGCCCGATCGCATTTCTATACAGATCATGCTTGTTCTGAGTCATGGGCTTAGTAAACGGGTCTGCTAGGTTTGATCTGTGTCGATTTTTCTTATCACGATGTCTCCCTGTTTCACTATGTCCCATATATAATGAAACTTCCTCTGAATGTGCTTGGCCCTATGATGAGATCTGGGCTCTTTGGCTTGAGCAATAGCACCTGTGTTATCACAAAATATCTTGATTGGTTGCTGAATACTTGGAACCACATCGAGATCGGCTATGAACTTCTTCATCCAAGCAGCTTCCTTTGCAGGATCAGATGCTGCAATGTATTCAGATTCAGTGGTAGAATCTGCCACCACACTTTGCTTGGAACTTTTCCAAGAGATGGCTCCACCATTGAGTGTGAATACAAAACCAGATTGTGAGCGAGAGTCATCTCGATCAGTTTGAAAACTAGCATCAGTGTAACATCTTACAGTGAGCTGTTCTTCAACTCCTCCATATATTAAAAACATGTCTTTAGTCCTTCTCAAGTACTTCAGAATGTTCTTAACTGCAGTCCAATGGGCAAAGCCACGGTTTGTTGATAACTGCATGTAATGCTCAAAGCGTACGAGACGTCAGGTCTAGTGCACAGCATAGCATACATGATGGAACCAATCGCTGAAGCATATGGAACCTTTCCATTCGCTTAATATCAATGTCCGTTGAAGGAGATTGCGATTTGTTCAACACGATACCTTTAGTCATTGGAACACCTCCTTTCTTGGAGTTTTCCATCTTAAAGCGCGTCATCATTTTGTCTATGTATGTGCTTTGACTAAGCCCTAGAAGCCGCTTAGATCTATCCCTATAGATCTTATTCCTAGAATGTAAGCAGCTTCTCCAAGATCTTTCATTGTCAAACAAGCTCCCAACCATTTTTTAACTTCGTAAGCATTGAGATATTGTTTCCAATGATCAGTATATCATCCACATACAATATGAGGAACGATATAGTGCTCCCACTAGCCTTTCTATAAACACAAGGCTCATCTTCATTTTTGACAAAACCAAATTCGACGATTCTCTGATCAAAATGAAGATTCCAGCTACGGGATGCCTGTTTAAGTCCGTAAATGGACTTATTCAGTTTGCACACCTTATTTGGATATTGTGGATCGACAAAACCATCAGGCTGAACCATATAGACATCTTCAGAGAGATGTCCATTTAGAAAATTGATTGTGACATCTATTTGCCATATCTCGTAATCATAGTACGCGGCTATGGCAAGCAATATCCTAATCGATTTGATCATAGAAACTGGTGAGAAAGTTTCATCTTAGTCAACACCTTGAGTTGAGTGAAACTTTTCCCAACTAGCCGTGCTTTATAGGTGTGTACATTTCCATGCATGTCGGTTTTTCTCTTGAAAAGCCACTTGCTCCCTACAGCCCGTGAATCGGGAGGTGGCTCAACCAAGTCCATACTTGATTGTCTCGCATGGATTGCATCTCGGCGTTCATGGCATCTAGCCATTTCGTAGATTCCGGATCTGAGATAGCAGATTTGTAGTTAGTTGGTTCATCACCAGAATCAGCTACTACCAGAACCTCTGGACCCTCTAGATTCCAAAGGTATCTGTCAGGTTCTTTGCGAGTTCTGCTACTTCTGCGAACGCTTGTGTTTATGTCTGAATCAATAACATTTCTTGTTGTTCAGACGCACCTACTACATCAGCGTTTGTTTGTGGTTCTTGAATTTCTTCAAGATCCACAATATTACTTCCAGTTCCTCGATCAAGAAACTCTTTCTTGAGGAAATGTGCCTTCCTTTTGATGGAAATCATATTTGCATCAGGATGGTAAAAGTAATACCCGCTTCTATTGTAGTATCCAATGAAAATAGTTTTTTCGCCTCGAGGATCTAGCTTGTCATTAGACTCACTAGTGACATAAGCATCACATCCCATACTCTAAGATAAGACAAATTGGGTTTAGACCCATGCCATATCTCATATGGAGTTTTATCTACCTTCTTAGTCGGTGCCCGATTGACAAGGCGGGCGGCGGTCATAAGAGCATAACTCCAAAAGGAGTGAGGTAAGTTAGTTCTACACATCCTCGATCGAACCATATTAAGTAGGGTTCAATTTCTCCTCTCACTCACGCCATTAAGTGGGGTGTGCCGGGTGGAGTGAACTGTGAAACAATTCCACATTCCTTTAGATGATCAATGAACTCTTGGCTTAGGTATTCTCCACCTCGATCTAATCGAAGTACTTTGATAGTCTTATCAAGTGGTTTTCTACTTCTTTCTGAAACTCTTTGAACTTTTCAAAGGTTTCATGTCTATGCTTCATAAGGTAGGACATGTCTAGAAATCACGAAAGATACTTTGTTACGTTTATTGACGATTATAGTCAGCTATTCCTTTCAGTAAAGTGATTCCAAAGCAAACTTATTAAAATGAAAAGGTGAAGACATTGCACATGCAATCATGAACATCCATGGCCTATTACAATTATAACAATTATAACAATATAAATTGTAAATTATAAAAAACCCGATATAGTTCGTAAGTGCCAGTTAATCAAATTAAGTGGACTTAATATTTGTTGCCCAAGGTGTAACTCTTACGGGTCATTCGGTTGGCAACGTAACGTAACCAAACCCGTACATAATCCAACAAGCTCCACTTGGACGGCATTCGGTTAAATTCCACGTAGACAGTCAGCGGCGCTCTAGCTGCACATGGCTGCCCCCAACAAGGTATGACACTTTAAAGTCATTAACCAAACATCATCTTCTAGTATTATTTTCTATAACAAGACAATAAACTTATGGTAATCATAGTCAATCCTTTCTGTAAAAGACATCAATTGAGTCATTCAGATTAATTCTCATATAGGACTAAATTATTATAGTTCTCAATCTAGATTCAAAATGGTCCAATCAAACACACAGTCAGTTTGGGTGAGGCCACACACTTCACCAGTTTGAATCAACAAGGGCGCCACGATGTCTAACTGTTACATATAATGTAAGAGTACAGAATCCCTTATTGACTACATACAACTGCCACTGAACTTGAGGATTATTCCTAACCAAAGCCTTTATGACTGGCAGTACGCGACAGCGGTTGAAAATGATCAAAGAATAACTCTCGGTAAACGAAAGTTCTAGTATGCATCTCAGGTCATAGGATATTAAATGAGTATACCAATATCAAAGCATCTTATAATGAAGATGGTTTGTTGCGAGTTACATCCAACGTCATTCATAATGAGGTCTGTGAATTTAGAAGTCAAATCCTTGAGTCTAAATTCAGAATAGTCTTTATTTACAATTGTTCCCACAAGTCTGACGACTATGGATAATTTAGATACAATATCCATGGATTAAACGTATTAAAATTGAACACAGTTATAGGATTCATAATTGTATCTATACCAGTAGATCAAAATGAATTCAAAAGTATAACTGTTTAAAAGTTCATACATCCAAATACTAAATCAAAACATATCACTAGCTAATCTAAAGCCGATCGCATTTCTATGCAAATCCTGCTTGTCGAGTCATGGGCTTAGTAAAACGGGTCTGCTAGGTTTTGATCTGTGTCAATTTTTCTTATCACCGATGTCTCCCTGTTTCACTATTCCCAATATAATGAAAACTTCCTCTTAATGTGCTTGGCCGTGTGAGATCTGGGCTCTTGGCTTGAGAATAGCACTGTGTTATCACAAAATATCTTGATTGGTTGCTGAATACTTGGAAACCACATCAAGATCGGCTATGAACTTCTCATCCAAGCAGCTCCTTTGCAGATCAGATGCGGCAATGTATTCAGATTCAGTGGTAGAATCTGCCACACACTTTGCTTGGAACTTTTCCAGAGATGGTCCACAATGAGTGTGAATACAAAACCAGATTGTGAGCGAGATCATCTCGATCAGTTGAAAACTAGAATCAGTGTAACATATTACAGTGTGCTATTCTTCAAGTCCTCCATATATTAAAACATGTCTTTAGTCCTTCTCAAGTACTTAGAATGTTCTTAATGCAGTCCAATGGGCAAAGCCATGGTTTTGCTGATAACGTCTAGTAATGCTCAAAGCATACGAGACGTCAGGTCTAGTGCACAGCATAGCATACATGATGTAAACCAATCGTTGAAGCATATGGAACCTTTTCCATTCGCTTATATCAATGTCCGTTGATTACCATATGTTTATTGTCTTGTTATAGTAAAATGATACTAGAAGAGATGTTTGGTAATGACTTTAAGTGTCATACCTTGTTGGGGGCAGCCATGTGCAGCTAGAGCGCCACTGACTGTCTACGTGGAATTTAACCGAATGCCGTCCAAGTGGGAGCTTGTTCGATTATGTACGGGTTCGGTTACGTTATGTTGCCAACCGGGTTCGGTTACGTTATGTTGCCAACCGAGCTATGATCCTAAGAGTTACACCTTGGGCAACAAATATATGTCACTTAATTTGATTAACTGGCACTTACGAACTATATCGGGTTTTTATAATTTATAATTGTTATAATTTATTTAGTATAAATGTTTATTATTAAGGAAAAAGGAAAAGTGATGGTGATATGTTTTGATTTAAAATTTCAATTGATCCAACATCACTTAATAAATAATTATTGTAGTTGAAATCGTGATCTGTCAGAAAGCAAAAATAGTGGTCTTGTTGTCAAAGATATAATAATACCAAACACCACTTTCAATTGACTTTATTCCTATACAAATTGGAAAAAAATTCAATGTAAAATGACTCTCGACAATCTCTCTGCAACTTCCAAATTCTTCATCATCTAGAAAAAGAAGTGATAAAGGAAAGTGTTTTTTTTTCTTCCGATCACAAACAACCGAATATCACTGTCACTTTTCGCCCGCGCCACCGCATCGCCGCTGCTCACTTGCATCAGGCCTGCCGTGAACCAAACACACCCGATTGCAACCGTGGATCACGCCTGTTATAGTCGCAACCATTGTGATCCAATTTAGTGTTCGTTGATTCTAGCATTCATTCGTTGTCCCTCGGTGTCTCTAACGGTTAATATTAACCACAAAGGTATATTATATCTCATCATTAGGTTATTCATATTCTGTATTTGCATTGTTTGTAACCAGATCCTGTCGGGTTCATTCTGGTTTTTTATTATTACTCCGTTGCGTTAACTGTATTAAATAGATTAATAATTATCAAAACTGTTTTGATAAATAATTCTAACGAAGATACCACGAACCCAACAGTAGGTTATTTATCAAACAGTTTTGATAATTATTAATCAGATTAGTAACAGATAATGCCGGGAGTAATAATAAAATACCAGAATGAACCGACAGGATGTGGGTTACAAAATTCAAAACAATGCGAATACGAAATGAATAACCTACTGATGAGATATAATATACCTTTGTGGTTATAATTAACCGTTTGAGACACCGAGGGACAACGAATGAACGCTAGAATCAACGAACACTAAATTGGAACACAGTGGTTGCGGCTAAGAGGCGGTGGTCCACGGTTGCAATCAAAATATCAGTTGTTTGTGATAGGAAGAAAATCCAACTATATTTCTTCTTTCTTCGACATGAATTTTAGGATGTATCGAGAGAGAGAGAGAATGTTGGTTTTGAAAAAATGAATCACGTCTATCCCACTTTGCCTTCTCATTCCTTCTAATATGAATGCAATAATGGAACAAACGTGGAAAGCAATAATGGATCAGATGGAATGGTGGAAAGCAATTCAACTTCCTTTTTTTCCATTTTGCTTTGTCAATTGAATGATTAATATATAAAAGGAATCTTAGCTTTTCCTTATTTATTTAAATAATATTAATACTAAAATTTATAACAATTTTAAATTTAAAAACCCGATATAGTTCGTAAACGCAGTTAATCAAATTAAGTGGACCTTAATATTTGTTGCCCAAGGTGTAACTTTACGGGTCATAGCTCGGTTGGCAACGTGACGTAACCGAACCCGTACATAATCCAACAAGCTCCCACTTGGACGGCATTCGGTTAAATTCCACGTAGACAGTCAGCGGCGCTCTAGCTGCACATGGCTGCCCCCAACAAGGTATGACACTTTAAAGTCATTAACCAAACACTCTCTTCTAGTATTATTTTACTATAAAAAGACAATAAACTATGGTAATCATAGTTTTATCCTTTCTGTAAAAGACATCAATTGAGTCATTGAGATTATTCTCATATGGAGCTCAATCATTATTGTTCTCGATCCAGATTCAAAATGGTCCAATCAAACACACAGTCAGTTTGGGTGAGGCCTCACACTTCACCAGTTTGAATCAACGAGGGCGCCACGATGTTTAACTGTACATATAATGTAAGAGTACAGAATCCCTTATTGACTACATACAAACTCCCACTGAACTTCAGAATTATTCCCAAACAAAGCCTTTATGACTGGCAGTTACGCGACAGCGGTTGACATTGATCAAGGAATAACCCTTGGTAAACGGAAGTTCTAGTATGCATCTCATGTCAGAGGATACCAAATGAGTATACCAATATCAAAGCATCTTATAATGAAGATGATTTGTGGCGAGTTACATCCAACGTCATTCATAATGAGTTCTGTGAATTTCGAAGTCAACTCCTTGAGTCTAAATTCAGAATAGTCTTAATTCAGAATTGTTCCCACAAGTCTGACCGACTATGGATAATTTAGAATACAATATCCATGGATTAAACGTATTAAAATTGAACACAGTTATAGGATCATAATTGTATCTATATCAGTAGATCAAAATGAATTCAAAAGTATAATTGTTAAACGTTCGTACATCCAAATACTAAATTAAAAAAATCACTAGCTAATCTAAGCCCGATCGCATTTCTATGCAGATCATGCTTGTTCTGAGTCATGGGCTTAGTAAACAGGTCTGCTAGGTTTTGATCTGTGTCGATTTTTCTTATCATGATATCTCCCTGTTTCACTATGTCCCGTATATAATGAAACTTCCTCTGAATGTGCTTGGCCTAGTGATGAGATCTGGGCTCTTTGGCTTGAGCAATAGCACCTGTGTTAACACAAAATATCTCGATTGGTTGCTGAATACTTGGAACCACATCGAGATCGGCTATGAACTTCTTCATCCAAGCAGCTTCCTTTGCAGCATCAGATGCTGCAATGTATTCAGATTCAGTGGGTAGAATCTGCCACCACACTTTGCATGGAACTTTTCCAAGAGATGCTCCACCATTGAGTGTGAATACAAAACCAGATTGTGAGCGAGAGTCGTCTCGGTCAGTTCGAAAACTAGCATCAGTGTAACATCTTACAGTGAGCTGTTCTTCAACTTCTCCATATATTAAAAACATGTCTTTAGTCCTTCTCAAGTACTGCAGAATGTTCTTAACTGCAGTCCAATGGGCAAAGCCAGGGTTTGCTGATAACGGCTAGTAATGCTCAAAGCATACGACACGTCAGGTCTAGGGCACAGCATAGCATACATGATGGAACCAATCGCTGAAGCATATGGAAAATTTCCATTCGCTTAATATCAATGTCCGTGGAAGGAGATTGCGATTTGTTCAACACGGTACCTTTAGTCATTGGAACACCTCCTTTCTTGGAGTTCTTCATCTTAAAGCGCGTCATCATTTTGTCTATGTATGTGCTTTGACTAAGCCCTAGAAGCCGTTTAGATCTATCCCTATAGATCTTTATTCCTAGAATGTAAGCAGCTTTTCCAAGATCTTTCATTGCAAAACAAGCTCCCAACCATTTTTTAACTTCGTTAAGCATTGGGATATTGTATCCAATGATCAGTATATCATCCACATACAATATGAGGAACGATATAGTGGTCCCACTAGCCTTTCTGTAAACACAAGGCTCATCTTCATTTTTGACAAAACCGAATTCGACGATTTCTGATCAAAATGAAGATTCCAGCTACAGGATGCCTGTTTAAGTCCATAAATGGACTTATTCAGTGCACACAACTTATTTGGATATTGTGGATCGACAAACCATCGGGCTGAGCCATATAGACATCTTCAGAGAGATGTCCATTTAGAAATGCGATTTTGACATCCATTTGCCATATCTCGTAATCATAGTACGCGGCTATGGCAAGCAATATCCTAACCGATTTGATCATAGCAACGGGCGACAAAGTTTCATCATAGTCATCACCTTGAGTTTGAGTGAAACCTTTCGCAACTAGCCGTGCTTATAGGTGTGTACATTTCCATGCATGTCGGTTTTTCTCTTGAAAAGCCACTTGCTCCCTACAGCCGTGAACCGGGAGGTAGCTCAACCAAGTCCCAGACTTGATTATCTCGCATGGATTGCATCTCGACGTTCATGGCATCTAGCCATTTCGTAGAATCCAGATCTGAGATAGCAGATTTGTAGTTAGTAGGTTCATCACCAGAATCAGCTACTACCAGAACCTCTGGACCCTCTAGATTCCAAAGATATCTCTCAGGTTCTTTGCGAGTTCTGCTACTTCTGCGAACGCTTGTGTTTATGTCTGAATCAATAACAATTTCTTGTTGTTCTGACGCACCTATGACATCAGCGTTTGTTCGTGGTTCTCGAATTTCGTCAAGATCCACAATATTACTTCCAGTGCCTCGATCAAGAAACTCTTTCTCGAGGAAATGTTTTCCTTTTGATGGAAAATCATATTTGCATCAGGAATGTAAAAAATACCCGATTCTATTATAGTATCCAAGGAAATAGCTTTTCGCCTCGAGGATCTAGCTTGTCATTAGACTCGCTAGTGACATAAGCATCACATTCCCCATACTCTAAGGTAAGACAAATTGGGTTTAGACCCATGCCATATCTCTTATGGAGTTTATCTACCTTCTTAGTCGGTGCCAGATTGACAAGGCAGGCGGCGGTCATAAGAGCATAACTCCAAAGGAGTGAGGTAAGTTAGTTCTACACATCATCGATCGAACCATATTAAGTAGGGTTCGATTTCTCCAAAAGGTGTGCCGGGTGGAGTGAACTGTGAAACAATTCCACATTCCTTTAGATGATCAATGAACTCTTGGCTTAGGTATTCTCCACCTTGATCTGATCGAAGTACTTGGATTGTCTTATCAAGTTGGTTTTCTACTTCGTTCTGAAACTCTTTGAACTTTTCAAAGGTTTCATGTCTATGCTTCATAAGGTAGACATAGGCGTATCGGCTATTAAAGAGATGGTCAAAAGAGATAAATTCAAACAAACCAGATAATCTGAAAGAACCTAATTAAGTTACATTACATCAATTAAAGTAAAATACAATCTTGGTCTTCAATTCACTCTTCACTGGTTCCCGGATTACCCTGATTACCTACAATAAAATAAGGAACACCACAAAAGAAAATACGGCTGAGCCAAAAGTTGCTCAGTGACGGAAAGAACAATAGTAATGATACGAAGCATAAAATACCGATATCTGATCCTGAACTGATCATATGGTACTGAAACGGAAATCTGATTCTAAACATATAATACTGATACTGAACTGAACATGTAATACTAAAACTGAACTGATCTACACTACGCGTATATACAACAAATTATGTCGTGTAATATAAGAAGTACCCAGAGCCGAAACTGAACTGATAAGTACATAGCTAGCTAGACTATGCACCAATGAGATGGTGTGTGGGCGTACACACATGATTCCATCCCCCGGAACTGAACTGGTCTGAACTAAACTAGGATCGATCCATCCACCTCCCAAATATTATGGCCAAAGTACTACTTGAGTACTAACGTGTTAACGGAGACGCCGTGAACTATTTATAAACACCGTCACGAAAAGTGTCATGTCATTGACGCCACAATGACATGTCGGACAAGCTCGGGTAACAGAGTGCTATATCAAATAGTAGTACAGCTACCAACATATGACATACCAATAAAATTATTTATGGGAACATGCAATAATGAGCACAAATTTATAAGATATATATCGCATGCTATAAGTCTCAATAAGTAAAACTAATCAATCGAACGAGTCAGCGCATAACTAAATAAATAATGATAGACGACTAGTAAAATACCGAAGGCCAAACAAGTCTTATCAACGGAAGCGAAGACGACATACTAAAGGTATCAAATATCCGTACTACAAAGTAACGGAAAAGAATAAGTTTATACTAAGATAAAATAACCAAGAATCCGTACCTTAGTCAAAGCACAAAAGCAAACAAATCGAGTAATCCTTAACTTTCACTAGCACCTACATTATACGTTTATAACCATTTCACGTCATTTTTCAAAACCTTAATTAAATGAACTTAATTGTTGCTTAGCTACATTTTGGATGGTGCAATATTTATAATTATTTGAAATAATCGTGATCTAAACAATATTAAGAACGTTTAGACCAATAATAATTTATTAATTATTTTTAAGGATTTATTCTTTTTAAAGAATTATTAAAAAACATTCTTGTTAAAATGTTTTTATTACAAAAAATACTTTTTTAACTAACTTAGAAAAATATAGAAAAATATTCAGTGACCTTTAAAAATATTTGAACTCTACCAAATGATTTGTATATTTTTTTTAAAAATTTTCTGTAATTTTTTAAGGCTAAAAGCCTTCTAAAAAAACATGGAGGTGCCCGGGTTCGAACCTGGGACCTCTCGGATTGCATGCATGTAACTAACCAGTGAACCAAAGGCCTCAGCTGCATTAGTTCTCAGCTTTTAATTGTTTTAAACACAATTTCAGAAAATTCCCAAATTCCCTTATGAACCCTAGATTCGTTTAATCCAAATTGAACCTCAATTGGATGTTGTTTATGAAATCAAGCTTAGGGCTTTGATTGCCCACGTGAAACCGAGTGTGTAGGTGGTTCTAATTACCTAGTTCGTTTTGGAAAGGTATCAAGAGCACACGACGAACAGTCGTGGTTGAGGAGGACTCGGTTCGACGCCCAAATCACAATGATAATCAAATTCCTTGCATAGGAAGTTTCCAATGAACTAAAGGATGAAAAGCCCTCTGTTTAATTCGAGTTTTGAAGCACTGAAGATGGTATTCGAAAAGTTGCAGGTCGCGATGAAGATGGAGATCGAATCTGAGATTTTTGGGTGTTTCGGGTGAAATTAAGGGTGTATACAGATTAATATTAGATAAATGATTGATTAGGTCAACTCAATTTGATTATTATTGTTCTTTAGTGCGATTTGTGGCTGGAAAAGGGACCGAAGATCGTGGGTCGGTTTAGATCGCACTATCTTTTACATTTTTCAAATTAACGTGGGGAAACAAGTTCGAATCTTACACGTTAGTGTGTCGGGATTGTTTAATCGAGTTGAATCCGAGTGGTTTAAAGTGGTTTGGCTTGCCGGAGTGTCGCCGGAATAGTGGCCGGCGAGGTGATCGACGGTGGGGAGAAATGGTTTTAACAGATTACATAAATGGTCCCTGTGGTTTATTATGTTTACTATCTTATGTAAAAACTTTCTTTTAAATTTTCAAAATTGGAAATTTTAACCCCCTGAACTTTTATTATTATTATTATTATTATTATTATTATTATTATTATTATTATATTATTATTACATTTATTACGGGTATTATAATTCTACCCCCTTAAAACAATTTTGTCCACGAAATTGCTAGGTACAGATCGAACAAGATATGACATAACGTACACGGAGTAGCAAAAATCAACAAGTGAACGAAATCACTCATAATTATTCAATTGCTGAAACAGAATCGATTCGGCAGACAAAATCGTATAAGAGATGACTAATGTGATGTTCAAGAAACAGATAAATGATAACTTCCTAACTGATAACAGAAACATATAAAAGATAATAACTAAGGGGCAAATAGATACGGATATTGAGAACGGATTTCATCTTCTATCTCCCATGTAGCTTCACGTTCGGAATGGTTTTTCCATAATACCTTAACAAAAGGAATAGTTTTCTTACGCATAATGCGTTCTTGTCGGTCAAGTATGGCCTCGGGTTCCTCCTCGAATGATAAGTCTTCACGAATCAGAGGAAGTGGATTATTCACAACGTGAAGAGGATGATAATTGTACCCCCTTAAAAGAGATACATGAAAGACGTTATGCACATGTGACAGTTGAGGTGGTAATGCTAAACTATAGGAGACCTCACCAACTCTTTCTAGAATGTCAAATGGTCTGATAAACCGTGAACTAAGTTTCCCTTTAAGACCAAAACGTCGTACGCCTTTGCAAGGCGAAACCTTCAGGAATACTTTGTCACCGACCTTAAACTCCAAAAGTCGACGGTGTCGGTCTTCATAACTTTTTTGTCTACTTTGGGCTTCCTTTAACTTTTCTCTAGCAATAGCAACTTTCTCATTCGTGATTTGAACTAACTCGGGTCCTTCAATGACTCTTTCACCGACCTCTTCCCAACAAATAGGTGCTCTACATTTACGACCATACAATAATTCAAAAGGTGCCATGCCAATGCTAGCTTGCCAACATTAGTCATCTCGACCAACTATTGTTGTAGCAAGCTAGCATTGGCATGGCACCTTTTGAATTATTGTATGGTCGTAAATCTAGAGCACCTATTTGTTGGGAAGAGGTCGGTGAAAGAGTCATTGAAGGACCCGAGTTAGTTCAAATCACGAATGAGAAAGTTGCTATTGCTAGAGAAAAGTTAAAGGAAGCTCAAAGTAGACAGAAAATTTATGCAGACCGACACCATCGACTTTTGGAGTTTAAGGTCGGTGACAAAGTATTCCTGAAGGTTTTGCCTTGCAAAGGCGTACGACGTTTTGGTCTTAAAGGGAAACTTAGTCCACGGTTTATCGGACCACTTGACATTCTAGAAAGAGTTGGTGAGGTCTCCTACCGTTTAGCATTACCACCTCAACTGTCACATGTGCATAACGTCTTTCATGTATCTCTTTTAAGGGGGTACAATTATCATCCTCTTCACGTTGTGAATTATCCGTTTCATCTGATTCGTGAAGACTTACCGTTCGAGGAGGAACCCGAGGCCATACTTGACCGATAAGAACGCATTATGCGTAAGAAACTATTCCTTTTGTTAAGGTATTATGGAAAAACCATTCCGAATGCGAAGCTACATGGGAGATAGAAGATGAAATATGTTCTCAATATCCATATCTATTTATCTCGTAGTTATTTTCATTTTATATGTTTCTGCTGTCAGTTATGAGATTATCAGTGATCAGTTTCTCGGACATCACATTAGTCATCTCTTATGTGATTTTGTCTATTGGATTGATTCTGTTTCAACAATTGAATCAATTATGAGTAATTTGTTCACTTGTTGATATTTTCTAACTACTCCGTGTACGTTATGTCATATCCTTGTTCGATCTGTACCTAGCAATTTCGTGGACAAAATTGTTTTAAGGGGGGTAGAATTATAATACCCAAAAAAATAGTAATAATAAATAACAATAATAATAAAATTAATAATAATAATAATAATAATAATAATAATAATAATAATAATAATAATAATAATAATAATAATAATAATAATAATAATAAAGGTTCAGGGGGGTTAATTGCCATTTTGAAAACTTAAATTATCAAGTTTGTGCAGGAAGTGACAATAGATTAAACCACAGGGACCGAATGTGTAATTTTGTTTTAACCCAACCCCCATCCCGTTTTGCCGATTTACCTCGCCGGCCACTGTTCCGGCCAAAACCGCGAACTCGGGCGACCCCCAAAATGCATTTTAAACTTGGTTTTTAAAGCCCACAACGCACCAAAACATTAGTGGGACAGATTAGATTCTAACACACACTACACTTGATCGGATTACAGCTCACGATTGCACTAATCCAACCACTTTATTCCAGATCGATTACAGCTCAAAACCCACTCGAATCTTAATAATAATTGAATTAAAGTTACCTAATCAATCATATACCTGTTTCCAATCGATTCCAACTCACAAATCCAACAGAAACAAACACAAACTCTCTGTTCGATCTCTCTAAGTCGTGGACCTACAACTCGGTTGAAAACCTCAATCCGACCCCTATATCTTGCAATTGATAGAGGGTTTTTCATCATTTGATCCAGTAGGAGCTTCCTGCAAAACGAATTGAAATATTATCCACATTTGCACATCGATTGGACCTCGGGCAGCCGCGACCTATCCATCGATTATCCTCGACGTTTTGAACTCCAATGCAGGTTATTAGAACCACCTACACACTCGGTTTCACGTGGGCAATCAAAGCCCTAAGCTTGATTTCATAAACAATAGCCAATTGAGGTTCGATTTTGGGTGAATCGATTCTAGGGCTCATTGTGTTTGGGGGTTTGATTGGAAATTATGTTAAAAGAATTAGAAGCCAGGAACTAGTGTGGCTGTAAGCCTTGGTTCACTGGTCCTGGGTGTGTTTGCAATTCTGGTGGTCCCGGGTTCGAACCCGGGCACCTCCATGTTTTTTTAAAAAGGCTTTTAGCCTTAAATAAATTACAGAAAATTCTTAAAAAAATATACAAATCATATGGTAAACTTCAAATATTTTTAAAGGTGACCATATATTTTCTATACTTTTCTAAGTTTAATTAAATAAACATTTTTGTAATAAAACATGTTAACAAAGAATGTTTTTGAATAATTCTTTAAAAAGAATAGATTTTAAATAATAATTAATAAATTATTAATAGTCTAAACGTTTCCTTTCACTTAGGATTGTTTAAATCATGATTTATACTTATTTATAAAATATTTCCAAACCTGTAACGGATGTGTTTTAACCAGAAATGATTTTACGGTTTATCAAAATACCTTGATTTATACGTATTTTACAGCCAACTTACAGAGGCCATAACTTTTTCATAACGGATTAAAATCAGTTAAACCTTATGTCCATGATGAAGTTCGTCGAATGACGAATCCGTTGATATAAAACATCGAAAAAGTCATTCGTTTAGACCTCCAAACAGTCGTTTTCGTAACAACTAGCAGTTCCGTGCAGCTGTTAAGATCCACGTTTTTCTCATATTTCGGTAATCCAGATAGAAACTTTTCTAAATAAAAGTTGTTCAAAAATCACTAATCTAGTAAACTGGAGTTTTTCAGAATTTTTAAACGTCTGTTAGTATTTTTAACGAGTACGAACAGACAGGGGCAGAACTGGAATTCTTCAAATCTAAAATAGGAAAATCCAAATTATAATTTGAGTTACAATATCGTAGGTTCTTGCGGCATTAACCGAGCCTAGACCTTGTTTCTGATTATTGTCATTCGTGTATAAGGTACGGATTCTATTTCTTTGTTATCATAGTATGCACTTTTGTTTCCGTTACTTTGTAGTACGGATTCTTGGTTATTTTATCTTAGTATAAATCTTATTCTTTTTCGTTACTTTGTAGTATGGATTTTGATACCTTGTTTCTGTTAATATGACTTCTTTAACCTTTATTAGTCGTAAATCATTATTTATTTAGTTGTGCTCCGACTCGTTCGACTCATTAGTGTTACTTATTGAGACCTGTACCATGCAATATATATTTTATAAATTTGTGCTCATTATTGCATGTTCCCATAAATATTTTATTGATACGTTATATGTTGGTAGCTGTACTACCATTTGATTTAGCACTCTGTTACCGAGCTTATCCGACATGTCATTATGGCGTCAATGACGTGACACTTTTCGTGACGGTGTTTATAAATAGTTCACGGCGTCTCCATTAACACGTTAGTACTCGAGTAGTACTTTGGCCCTAATATTTGTGATCAGAGAATCATCGAAATCGGTTTTGTCAAAAGTGAAGATGAGCCTTGTGTTTACAGAAAGGCTAGTGGGAGCACTATATCGTTCCTCATATTGTATGTGGATGATATACTGATCATTAGAAACAATATCTCAATGCTTAACGAAGTTAAAAAATGGTTGGGAGCTTGTTTCGCAATGAATGATCTTGGAGAAGCTGCTTACATTCTAGGAATAAAGATCTATAGGGATAGATCTAAGCGGCTTCTAGGGCTTAGTCAAAGCACATACATAGACAAAATGATGACTCACTTTAAGATGGGAAACTCCAAGAAAGGAGGTGTTCCAATGACTAAAGGTACCGTGTTGAACAAATCGCAATCTCCTTCAACGGATTTGATATTAAGCGAATGGAAAAAGTTCCATATGCTTCAGCGATTGGTTCCATCATGAATGTTATGTTGTGCACTAGACCTGACGTCTCGTATGCTTTGAGCATTACTAGCCGTTATCAGCAAAACCCTGGCTTTGCCCATTGGACTGCAGTTAAGAACATTCAAAAGAACTTGAGAAGGACTAAAGACATGTTTTTAATATATGGAGGAGTTGAAGAACAGCTCACTGTAAGATGTTACACTGATGCTAGTTTTCAAACTAACCGAGACGACTCTCGCTCACAATCTGGTTTTGTATTCACACTCAACGGTGGAGCCATCTCTTGGAAAAGTTCCAAGCACAGTGTGGTGGCAGATTCTACCACTGAATCTGAATACATTGTAGCATCTGATGCTGCAAAGGAAGCTGCTTGGATGAAGAAGTTCATAGTCGATCTCGATGTGGTTCCAAGTATTCAGCAACCAATCCAGATATTTTGTAATAACACAGGTGCTATTGCTCAAGCCAAAGAGCCCAGATCTCATCACAAGGCCAAGCACATTCAGAGGAAGTTTCATTATATACGGGACATAGTGAAACAGGGAGACATCGTGATAAGAAAAATCGACACAGATCAAAACCTAGCAGACCCGTTTACTACGCCCATGACTCAGAACAAGCATGATCTGCATAGAAATGCGCTCGGCTTAGATTAGCTAGTGATATGTTTTGATTTAGTATTTAGATGTATGAACTTTTAAACAGTTATACTTTTGAATTCATTTTGATCTACTGATATAGATACAATTATGAATCCTATAACTGTGTTCAATTTTAATACCTTTAATCCATGGATATTGTATTCTAAATTATCCATAGTCGGTCAGACTTGTGGGAACAATTCTGAATTAAGACTATTCTGAATTTAGACTCAAGGAGTTGACTTCTAAATTCACAGACCTTATTATGAATGACGTTGGATGTAACTCACCACAAACCATCTTCATTATCAGATGATTTGATATTGGTATACTCATTTACTATCCTCTGACATGAGACGCATACTAGAACTTCCGTTACCAAGGGTATTCCTTGATCACTGTCAACCGCTGTCGCGTAACTGCCAGTCATAAAGGCTTTGATTAGGAATAATTCTGAAGTTCAGTGGGAGTTGTATGTAGTCAATAAGGGATTCTGTACTCTTACATTGTATGTAACAGTTAGACATCATGACGCCCTCGTTGATTCAAACTGGTGAAGTGTGAGGCCTCACCCAAACTGACTGTGTGTTTGATTGGACCATTTTGAATCTAGATCGAGAACTATAATAATTGAGTCCTATATGAGAATTAATCTCAATGACTCAATTGATGTCTTTTACAGAAAGGATAAATGACTATGATTACCATAAGTTTATTGTCTTGTTATAGTAAAATAATACTAGAAGAAGATGTTTGGTTAATGACTTCAAAGTGTCATACCTTGTTGGGGGCAGCCATGTGCAGCTAGAGCGCCGCTGAACTGTCTACGTGGAATTTATTTAAATGAGCCTGCAAATCGGATTCATGTTGCCATATCTTGGAAAAGTTCTAAACCCAACAATCTTACAGCATAGCCTTGTCAATCTGGCACCGACTAAGAAGGTAGACAAAACTCCATATGAGATATGGCATGGGTCTAAACCCAATTTGTCTTACCTTAGAGTATGGGGATGTGATGCTTATGTCACTAGCGAGTCTAATGACAAGCTAGATCCTCGAGGCGTAAAAGCTATTTTCGTTGGATACTATAATAGAAGCGGGTATTACTTTTACCATCCTGATGCAAATATGATTTCCATCAAAAGGAAGGCATATTTCCTCGAGAAAGATTTTCTTGATCGAGGAACTGGAAGTAATGTTATGGATCTTGAAGAAATTCGAGAACCACAAACAAACGCTGATGTAGTCGGTGCGTCTGAACAACAAGAAATTGTTGCTGATTCAGACATAAACACAAGCGTTCATAGAAGTAGCAGAACTCGCAAAGAACATGACAGATATCTTTGGAATCTAGAGGGTCCTGAGGTTCTGGTAGTAGCTGATTCTGGTGATGAACCTACTAACTACAAATCTGCTATCTCAGATCCGGAATCTGCAAAATGGCTAGATGCCATGAACACCGAGATGCAATCCATGCAAGACAATCAAGTCTGGGACTTGGTTGACCTACCTCCCGTGAAGTGAGCGAGAGTCATCTCGATCAGTTTGAAAACTAGCATCAGTGTAACATCTTACAGTGAGCTGTTCTTCAACTCCTCCATATATTAAAAACATGTTTTTAGACCTTCTCAAGTACTTCAGAATGTTCTTAACTGCAGTCCAATGGGCAAAGCCAGGGTTTTGCTGATCACGGCTAGTAATGCTCAAAGCATACGAGACGTCAGGTCTAGTGCACAGCATAGCATACATGATGGAACCAAGGGACTCTGTACTCTTACATTATATGGAGGACTATGTATCTACCATGAAAATTTCTTGACTCAATGGTGGAGCTATCTCTTGGAAAAGTTCCAAACAAAGTGTGGTGGCAGATTCTACCACTGAATCTGAATACATTGCAGCATCTGATGCTGCAAAGGAAGCTGCTTGGATGAAGAAGTTCATAGCCGATCTCGATGTGGTTCTAAGTATTCAGCAACCAATCGAGATATTTTGTGATAACACACGTGCTATTGCTCAAGCCAAAGAGCCCAGATCTCATCACAGGGCCAAGCACATTCAGAGGAAGTTTCACTACATACGGGACATAGTGAAACAGGGAGACATCGTGATAAGAAAAATTAACACAGATCAAAACCTAGCAGACCCGTTTACTAAGCCCATGACTCAGAACAAGTATGATCTGCATAGAAATGCGATCGGGCTTAGATTAGCTAGTGATATGTTTTGATTTAGTAATTGGATGTATGAACTTTTAAACAGTTATACTTTTGAATTCATTTTGATCTACTGATATAGATACAATTATGAATCCTATAACTATGTTCAATTTTAATACGTTTAATCCATGGATATTGTATTCTAAATTATCCATAGTCGGTCAGACTTCCGGGAACAATTCTGAATTAAGACTATTCTGAATTTAGACTCAAAGAGTTGACTTCTAAATTCACATACCTTATTATGAATGACCTTGGATGTAACTCACCACAAACCAACTTCATTATAAGATGCTTTGATATTGGTATACTCATTTAGTATCCTCTAACATGAGATGCATACTAGAACTTCCGTTTACCAAGGGTTATTCCTTGATCACTGTCAACCGTTGTCGCGTAACTGCCAGTCATAAAGGCTTTGATTAGGAATAATTCTGAAGTTCAGTGGGAGTTGTATGTAGTCAATAAGGGATTCTGTACTCTTACATTATATGTAACAGTTAGACATCATGGCGCCCTCGTTGATTCAAACTGGTGAAGTGTGAGGCCTCACCCAAACTGACTGTGTGTTTGATTGGACCATTTTGAATCTAGATCGAGAACTATAATAATTGAGTCCTATATGAGAATTAATCTCAATGACTCAATTGAGGTCTTTTACAGAAAGGATAAATGACTATGATCACCATAAGTTTATTGTCTTGTTATAGTAAAATGATTCTAGAAGAAGATGTTTGGTTAATGACTTTAAAGTGTCATACCTTGTTGGGGGCAGCCATGTGCAGCTAGAGCGCCGCTGACTTTCTACGTGGAATTTAACCGAATGCCGTCCAAGTGGGAGCTTGTTGGATTATGTACGGGTTCGGTTACGTTACGTTGTCAACCGAGCTATGACCCGTAAGAGTTACACCTTGGGCAACAAATATTAAGTCCACTTAATTTGATTAACTGACACTTACGAACTATATTGGGTTTTTATAATTTATAATTGTTATAAATTATTTAGTATAAATGTTTATTTATTAAGGAAAAAGGAAAAGTGATCGTGATATGTTTTGATTTAAAATCACTCAATAATTGCAGAATTAATTAATCAAAACATATCTGTAAAGGAAAAGTGATCGTGATATGTTTTGATTTAGTATTTCAATTGATCCAACATCACTCAATAAATAATTATTGTAGTTGCAATCGTGATCTATCAGAAAGCAAGAAATAGTGGTCTTGTTGTCAAAGATATAAAATACCAAACACCACTTTCAATTGACTTTATTCCTATACAAATTGGAAAAAGATTCAATGTAAAATGACTCTCGACAATCTCTCTGCAACTTCCAAATTCTTCATCATCTAGAAAAGAAGAGATAAAGGAAATTTGGTTTTTTCTTCCGATCACAAACAACCGAATATCACTGTCACTTTTCGCCCGCACCACCGCATCGCCGCTGCTCACTTGCACCAGGCCTGCCGTGAACCATACAAACCCGATTGCAACCGTGGATCACACCTCTTAGAGCCGCAACCACTGTGTTCCAATTTAGTGTTTGTTGATTCTAGCATTCATTCGTTGTCCCTCGGTGTCTCAAACGGTTAATTATTAGCCACAAAGGTATATTATATCTCATCAGTAGGTTATTCATATTCTGTATTTGCATTGTTTGTAACCCAGATCCTGTCGGGTTCATTCTGGTATTTTATTATTACTCCGCTGCGTTAACTGTTATTAATCTGATTAATAATTATCAAAACTGTTTTGATAAATAAACCTAACAAAGATACCACTGAACCCAACAGTAGTATCAGAGCCAGGCTTACAACATGCAAATCAGATCCGGTCCATTAACCGGTTATAGATCACAAACTTTAAAATTATTTGAAGTTTGTGATTTATATTATTTTGGGCAACTTGTTTATTTTGGTTAAATATTTATTAACCAAAAGATTGCCCGTATTATTTTGATTGTGTTTTAATATGTAAATCTGGCTAGACCCTGTAGCTGAATGGTTGTGATGTGATTTGTTATTGTTAAAGTTTTTGGTTTTATGGTTTTTGGCCCATTTGATGGCTCAAAGTTGTAATAGATTAGAGTTTTCTTTTATTTTTCTTTCGTAAATATTGTAATATTTTGAAGACCCGAAGTCAAAACTGGAAGCATGACAAATCAAGGAGTCGGTGGGAGCCATCAAGACAACTAGATGCACTTAGGTCCATCCTTGTGGTTGTTATGTGTTTTGACCCGTGACCTGGCTTGATCTCGCTATTTGGCTCTAGCAAGATCAAACAATCATAGCCATTAGATTTACATATTATTTTGCTATTATGGTTGCTTTATTTTATATCACCCAACCTAATATCAAACTAATTAAAAAAAAGTTTTTTTTACAATCAAAATAAATAACAAGTTTTAAACTTATTTTTACAACTTGTTAAATTATTAAAACAAATTGTTTGTTTTAAATGGGATAATCGGATAAGTTTTCAAATTTAAAATTAGTTTGAATTTCAAACTTAAAACTTGATAATTTTTAAATTAAAATTAATTTTCCATTTAAAAGGATAACTAGATAAGTTTTTAAATTTAAAATTAGTCTAAATTTTAAAACTTAAAACTTAATAATTTAAAAATTATTAACTTAAAAAACGGTTGTCTATCTCGCGATGAACCTAGTTTTAATAGGGTATTAAAATCTGGTGTCCCGAGAGCTGAAAGGGTTCGTCATTTATTATCACGAACTATATATTGTAAAACTAACTTTTACGACGCACGTATAACTTAATTATACGTTGTGTTTGACCCTATTCGGTAAACACCAAAATTGGATCCCATAAATAAAAATCAATAGTCTATGCCACCCTACTATAAGGAACACTTGGAAAATTAAGCGAAACATCAGTGTTTGGAGCCACAGCACCGCACTTGATGTGTAGTTTATTCTTCCAAGGTGCAAGGGTTTTGTTGACACATCCGGCCCTTTCACAGGTAACTGTTTTAGGATGACTATTACTTTTCTCTCTTGTTACGTGTCACAGCTGTCTAGAGAGAAAAGTGGGCATAGATGAGGCTAAACGTATCAATGCATTGACAAATGTTGTCGTTGCGGCCTCATACACGAGAGTTGTGCAATTTTCACAATTGATAAACATTGTCGGTCTGCCTAATCACTTACTAATGTTGCGTGCCCCAGCTGCCTTTAGTGACTGACCAAGCCAGATTCTCATTCGTTATTTAAAATTACTGTAAATGGGTCATTAATTAAAATAAGGAAACAGTACATCAAAAATACTAATTAATTTATTTTGATTATAGATGTTTTCCGAAACCAACTCCTTCATTCTCAACTCTATTCTTGAGAAAGAGAAACTTGATAACACCAACTTTCTCTCATGGCACCGCAATCTGAGATTGGTTCTCAAGATGGCGAAAAAGCTCTATGTTATAGATAGCGCTGTTCCCAACGAGCCTGAAAACAATACGGCCGCAGCCCGTAGAACTTGGGAAAAATTTAAGGAGGATGCCGATGAGGTAGCCTGCCTTATGCTAGCTACCATGTCTCCTGATCTCCAGGAGAACATGGAGGACATGACTGCATTTGATATGATTGAGCAACTTAAGGGCATGTTTCAGAAACAGGCCCGACAAGAGCGCTATGATACCATGAAGCGACTTATATCCTGCAAAATGCAAGTAGGCTCGCCTGTTAGTGCCCATGTGCTTAAAATGAAAGGGTACATCGACCAAATTGCCAAACTTGGTTATCCTATGCAAGATGAAATGGTAGTAGACTTCATTTTGAACTCCTTGCCTAGTTCTTACGACCAGTTCATAATGAACTTAATATGAATGCGTGGGTTAAAAGTGTAGCTGAACTACACGGTATGCTCAAAACTGCTGAGCAAAACATACCAGGTAAAGCCAGTCAAATGTTGATGGTCCGATCTACTGGTGTTAGGAAACCAAACCCCAAGAAAAAAACTTATAACAATAAGGGTAAAGGTAAAGTTGTTGCTGCCAAGCCTGCCACCAACAACAAACAGCTGGCTAAAAACAAAGCAGCGCCCCCTCCTGAGGAGCGACACTGTTTTGAATGTTTTTATATTGGTATACTCATTTAGTATCCTCTGACATGAGATGCATACTAGAACTTCCGTTTACCAGGGGTTATTCCTTGATCACTGTCAACCGCTGTCGCGTAATTGCCAGTCATAAAGGCTTTGATTAGGATTAATACGGGCAATCTTTTGGTTAATAAATATTTAACTAAAATAAACAAGTTGCCCAAAATAATATAAATCAGAAACTTCAAATAATTTAAAAGTTTGTGATCTATAACCGGTTAACTGACCGGATCTGATTTGCATGTTGTAATCCTGGCTAGACCCTGTGGTTGAATGGTTGTGATGTGATTTGTTATTGTTAAAGTTTTTGGTTTTATGGTTTTGGCCCATTTGATGGCTCAAAGTTGTAATAGATTAGATTTTTCTTTTATTTTGTATTTCTTTGGTAAATATTGTAATATTTGAAGACCCGAAGTCAAAACTGGAGACAAGACGAATCAAGGAGTCAGTGGGAGTCCATCAAGGCAACTAGATGCACATAGGTCCATCCTTGTGGTTGTTTTGTGTTTTCACCCGTGACCTAGCTTGATCTCGCTATTTGGCTCTAGCGAGATCAAACAATCATAGCCATTAGATTTACATATTACTTTGCTATTATGGTTGCTTTATTTTATATCACCCAACCTAATATCAAACTAATTAAAATAAAAAAATTACAATCAAAATAAATAACAAGTTCTAAACTTATTTTTGCAACTTGTTAAATTATTAGAACAAATTGTTTGTTTTAAGTGGGATAACCGGAGAAGTTTTCAAATTCAAAATTAGTTTGAATTTCAAAACTTAAAACTTGATAACTTTTAAATTAAAATTAATTATCCATTTAAAAGGATAACTAGATAAGTTTTAAATTTAAGATTAGTTTAATTTTTAAAACTTAAAACTTAATAATTTAAAATTATCAACTTAAAAATCGGTTTTCTATCTCGCGATGAACCTAGTTTTAATAGGGTATTAAAATCTGGTGTCCCGAGAGCTGAAAGGGTTCGTCATTTATTATCACAAACTATATATTGTAAAACTAACTTTTACGACGCACGTATAACTTAATTATACGTTGTGTTTGACCCTATTCGGTAAACACTAAAATTAGATCCCATAGATAAAAATCAATAGTCTATGCCACCCTACTATAAGGAACACTTGGAACATTAAGCGAAACATCAGTGTTTGGAGCCACAGCACCGCACTTGATGTGTAGTTTATTCTTCCAAGGTGCAAGGGTTTTGTCGACACATCCGGCCCTTTCACAAGTAACTGTTTTAGGATGACTATTACTTTTCTCTCTTGTTACGTGCCACAGCTGTCTAGAGAGAAAAGTGGGCATAGATGAGGCTAAACGTATCAACGCATTGACAAATGTTGTCGTTGCGGCCTCATACACGAGAGTTGTGCAATTTTCACAATTGATAAACATTGTCAGTCTGCCTAATCACTTACTAATGTTGCGTGCCCCGGCTGCCTTTAGTAACTGACCAAGCCAGATTCTCATTTCTTATTTAATATTACTGTAAATGGGTCATTAATTAAAATAAGGAAACAATACATCGAAAATACTAATTAATTTATTTTGCTTATTTAAAGAGATGTCTTTAGAAACCAACAACTCCTTCATTCTCAAGTCTATTCTTGAGAAAGAGAAACTTGATAACACCAACTTTCTCGCATGGCACCGCAATCTGAGATTGGTTCTCAAGATGGCGAAAAAGCTCTATGTTATAGATAGCGCTGTTCCCGACGAGCCTGAAAACAATATGGCCGCAGCCCGTAGAACTTGGGAAAATTTAAGGAGGATGCCGATGAGGTAGCCTGCCTTATGCTAGCCACCATGTCTCCTGATCTCCAGAAGAACATGAAGGACATGACTGCATTTGACATGATTGAGCAACTTAAGGGCATGTTTCAGAAACAGGCCCGACAAGAGCGCTATGATACCATGAAGCAGCTTATATCCTGCAAAATGCAAGTAGGCTCGCCTGTTAGTGCCCATGTGCTTAAAATGAAAGGGTACATCGACCAAATGGCCAAACTTGGTTATCCTATGCATGATGAAATGGCGGTAGACTTCATTTTGAACTCCTTGCCTAGTTCTTACGACTAGTTCATAATGAACTTTAATATGAACGCGTGGGTTAAGAGTGTAGCTGAACTACACGGTATGCTCAAAACTGCTGAGCAAAACATACCAGGTAAAGCCAGTCAAATGTTGATGGTCTGATCTACTGGTGTTAGGAAACCAAACCCCAAGAAAAAAACTTATAACAATAAGGGTAAAGGTAAAGTTGTTGCTGCCAAGCCTGCCACCAACAACAAACAGCTGGCTAAAAACAAAGCAGCGCCCCCTCCTGAGGAGCTACACTGTTTTGAATGCAATAAGATGGGACACTGGAGACGTAACTGTCCTGACTATCTAGCCAAGCTGAAGGTGAAGAAGGCCAATGGTGAAGGCTCTTCTTCAGGTATTCTGATTTATGTTATTGAACTTTTCACTGTTTCCAGCAACATATGGGTAATTGATACTGGATGTGGTTACCACATTATTAATGTATTACAGGAGCCTGAAAAGTGGAAGAAACTGAAACAAGGCGACATGGAGCTCATCTTTGGTGATGGGAAAAGAGTACCGGTTCTAGCAACTGGAACATATCATCTTTCTTGTCCATCTGGTCTTGTAATTACTTTAAATAATTGTTTGTTTGCTCCTGGTTTAACCAGAAACATTATTTCAGTTTCTTTATTGATTGAATAAGGATTCAAGTATGTTTTTAATGATGCTGTTATTTCTGCCTACTTGAATGATATCTTTTATTTTGAGGCTAAACCTCGAAGTGGTATTTATGAGATTGATATTCAAACAAACAATAATGTATATAATCTTTCTAAACGTATCAAATCTAGAATTAACGATACGTTTCAATGGCATTGTAGACTTGGCCACATAAGCAAGGCCCGTGTGAAAAGGCTTCAGTCCGAAGGGATTCTTGAATCCACAGGACATGAATCTTTTGATGAATGCGAATCTTGCTTAGCTGGCAAACTCACAAAGGATCCTTTCACCCATGTTGGTGAACGGGCTAAGGATCTGTTAGCACTTATACATTCTTACGTATGTGGTCCTTTCAGAACCATGTCTAGAAATCACGAAAGATACTTTGTTACGTTTATTGACGATTATAGTCGATACGCCTATGTCTACCTTATGAAGCATAGACATGAAACCTTTGAAAAGTTCAAAGAGTTTCAGAACAAAGTAGAAAACCAACTTGATAAGACTATCAAAGTACTTCGATCAGATCGAGGTGGAGAATACCTAAGCCAAGAGTTCATTGATCATCTAAAGGAATGTGGAATTGTTTCACAGTTCACTCCACCCGGCACACCCCAACTTAATGGCATGAGTGAGAGGAGAAATCGAACCCTACTTAATATGGTTCGATCGATGATGTGTAGAACTAACTTACCTCACTCCTTTTGGAGTTATGCTCTTATGACCGCCGCCCGTCTTGTCAATCTGGCACCGACTAAGAAGGTAGATAAAACTCCATATGAGATATGGCATGGGTCTAAACCCAATTTGTCTTACCTTAGAGTATGGGGATGTGATACTTATGTCACTAGTGAGTCTAATGATAAGCTAGATCCTCGAGGCGAAAAAACTATTTTCATTGGATACTACAATAGAAGCGGGTATTACTTTTACCATCCTGATGCAAATATGATTTCCATCAAAAGGAAGGCACATTTCCTCAAGAAAGAGTTTCTAGATTAAGGAACTGGAAGTAATATTATGGATCCTGAAGAAATTCGAGAACCACAAACAAACGCTGATGTAGTAGGTGCGTCTGAACAACAAGAAATTGTTATTTATTCAGACATAAACACAAGCGTTCGTAGAAGTAGCAGAACTCGCAAAGAACTTGACAGATATCTTTGGAATCTAGAGGGTCCAGAGGTTCTGGTAGTAGCTGATTCTGGTGATGAACCTACTAACTACAAATCTGCTATCTCAGATCCGGAATCTACGAAATGGCTAGATGCCATGAACGCCGAGATGCAATCCATGCGAGACAATCAAGTCTGGGACTTGGTTGAGCTACCTCTCGGTTCACGGGCTGTAGGGAGCAAGTGGCTTTTCAAGAGAAAAACCAACATGCATGGAAATGTACACACCTATAAAGCACGGCTAGTTGCGAAAGGTTTCACTCAAACTCAAGGTGTTGACTATGATGAAACTTTCTCACCCGTTGCTATGATCAAATCGATTAGGATATTGCTTGCCATAGCCGCGTACTATGATTACGAGATATGGCAAATGGATGTCAAAACCGCTTTTCTAAATGGACATCTCTCTGAAGATGTCTATATGGTTCAGCCCGATGGTTTTGTCGATCCACAATATCCAAATAAGGTGTGCAAACTGAATAAGTCCATTTATGGACTTAAACAGGCATCCCGTAGCTGGAATCTTCATTTTGATCAGAGAATCGTCGAATTCGGTTTTGTCAAAAATGAAGATGAGCCTTGTGTTTACAGAAAGGCTAGTAGGAGCACTATATCGTTCGTCATATTGTATGTGGATGATATACTGAACATTGGAAACAATTTCTCAATGCTTAACGAAGTTAAAAAATGGTTGGGATCTTGTTTCGCAATGAAAGATCTTGGAGAAGCTGCTTACATTCTAGGAATAAAGATCTATAGGGATAGTTCTAAGCGGCTTCTAGGGCTTAGTCAAAGCACATACATAGACAAAATGATGACGCGCTTTAAGATGGAAAACTCCAAGAAAGGAGCTGTTCCAATGACTAAAGGTACCGTGTTGAACAAATCGCAATCTCCTTCAACGAACATTGATATTAAGCGAATGGAAAAGGTTCCATATGCTTTAGCGATTGGTTCCATCATGTACGCTATGCTGTGCACTAGACCTGATGTCTCGTATGCTTTGAGCATTACTAGCTGTTATCAGCAAAACCCTGGCTTCGCCCATTGGACTGCAGTTAAGAACATTCTGAAGTACTTGAGAAGCACTAAAGACATGTTTTTAATATATGGAGGAGTTGAAGAACAGCTCACTGTAAGATGTTACACTGATGCTAGTTTTCAAACTGACCGAGACGACTCTCGCTCACAATCTGGTTTTGTATTCACACTCAATGGTGGAACCATTTCTTGGAAAAGTTCCAAGCAAAGTGTGGTGGCAGATTCTACCACTAAATCTGAATACATTGCAGCATCTGATGCTGCAAAGGAAGCTGCTTGGATGAAGAAGTTCATAGCCGATCTCGATGTGGTTCCAAGTATTCAGCAACCAATCGAGATATTTTGTGATAACACAGGTGCTATTGCTCAAGCCAAAGAGCCCAGATCTCATCACAGGGCCAAGCACATTCAGAGGAAGTTTCACTACATACGGGACATAATGAAACAGGGAGACATCGTGATAAGAAAAATTGACACAGATCAAAACCAAGCAGACCCGTTTACTAAGCCTATGACTCAGAACAAGCATGATCTACATAGAAATGCGATCGGGCTTAGAGTAGCTAGTGACATGTTTTGATTTAGTATTTGGATGTACGAACTTTTAAACAGTTATACTTTTGAATTCATTTTGATTTACTGATATAAATACAATTATGAATCCTATAACTGTGTTCATCTTAATACGTTTAATCCATGAATATTGTATTCTAAATTATCCGTAGTTGGTCAGACTTGTGGGAACAATTCTGAATTAAGACTATTTTGAATTTAGACTCAAGGAGTTGACTTTTAAATTCACAGTCCTCATTATGAATGACGTTGGATGTAACTCGCCACAAACCATCTTCATTATAAGATGCTTTGATATTGGTATACTCATTTAGTATCCTCTGACATGAGATGCATACTAGAACTTCCGTTTACCAAGGGTTATTCCTTGATCACTGTCAACCGCTGTCGCGTAACTGCCAGTCATAAAGGCTTTGATTAGGAATAATTCTGAAGTTCAGTGGGAGTTGTATGTGGTCAATAAGGGATTCTGTACTCTTACATTGTATGTAACAGTTAGACATCGTGGCGCCCTCGTTGATTCAAACTGGTGAAGTGTGAGGCCTCACCCAAACTGACTGTGTGTTTGATTGGACCATTTGAATCTAGATCGAGAACTATAATAATTGAGTCCTATATGAGAATTAATCTCAATGACTCAATTGATGTCTTTTATAGAAAGGATAAATGACTTTGATTACCATAAGTTTATTGTCTTGTTATAGTAAAATAATACTAGAAGATGATGTTTGGTTAATGACTTTAAAGTGTCATACCTTGTTGGGGGCAGCCATGTGCAGCTAGAGCGCCGCTGACTGTCTACGTGGAATTTAACCAAATGCCGTCCAAGTGGGAGCTTGTTGGATTGTGTACGGGTTCGGTTACGTCACGTTGCCAACCGAGCTATAACCCGTAAGAGTTACACATTGGGCAACAAATATTAAGTCCACTTAATTTGATTAACTGGTAATTACGAACTATATCGGTTTTTTATAATTTATAATTGTTATAAATTATTTAGTATTAATGTTTATTTAATAAACATGTGAGTGCATTGTCCATGTGAGTGCATTGTCTCCAGCTAATGTCCATGTGAGAGCATTGTCTTCACCTTTTCATTTTAATAAGTCTGCTTTGGAATCACTTTACTAAAAAGAATAGCTGGTGGTGTTAGTGGACATCTTACTACTCCTTTGGATGTAATCATGACAAGATTGCAAGTACAAGGCACAATCGTAAGAACTCTACAAGCTTTGATTTTTCTTTCAACTTCCATATATTCTTCATCATCATCTCAAAAGAAGAAGAAGAGAAGTTTGATTTTTTCTTCCTATCACAAACTACCGATATATTTGATTGCAACCGTGGTCCACGCCTCTTAGAGCCGTAACCACTGTGTTCCAATTCAGTGTTCGTTGATTCTAACATTCATTCGTTGTCCCTCGGTGTCTCAAACGGTTAATTATTAATCACAAAGGTATTATTATCTCATCAGTAGTTTAATAACATTCAGTATTTGCATTGTTTGTATTCCCGGATCCTGTCGGGTTCACTTTTGGTATTTATTTATATTCCGTTGTGTTACATATTATTAATCTGATTAATAATTATCAAAACTGTTTTGATAATTAAACCTAACCAAGATACCACTGAACCCAACAGTTGCTAGTGGAGGCAAAATGAATTGAGATCGATCTATAAAGAAAAAGGTATGATTCCTTTTTGAATACATATATTCAATACATATTCATACCACTAAAGAGGCAAGTGGTTTTTTGGTTGGTTTTTGAAAACAACATTCTCTCTCTATATATACACACATTACTCATATGAAGAGGTTGATCTCTTTTGTCAAATCTTCAAAGAAAAGGGAAGAAGAAAAGTTTGATTTTTCTTCCTATCACAAACAACCGATATATTTGATTGCAACCGTGGACCACGCCTCTTAGAGCCGCAACCACTGTGTTCCAATTTAGTGTTCGTTGATTCTAGCATTCATTCGTTGTCCCTCGGTGTCTCAAACGGTTAATTATTAACCACAAAGGTATATAATATCTCATCAGTAGGTTATTAATATTCTATATTTGCATTGTTTGTAACCCAGATCCTGTCGGGTTCAGTGTAGGCCATGGATGTCCATGTGAGTGCATTGTCTCCAGCTAATGTCCATGTGAGTGCATTGTCCTAGCAACCCACTATTCCCCTATTCATAATAAACAATGCTTATCTCATTTTGAGTGGAGACCAATACCATCTTCTATTTCTCTGCACTTTTAAACAAAAAGGATTCGCATGATTTGAGAATTCTTGCTCACTCTACAATCTCTCTGCATATCTCAAAATTCTTCATCATCTCAGAAAAAGAAGAGATAGAAGAAAGGTTGATTTTTCTTTCTATCACAAACAACCGATATATTCGATTGCAACCATGGTTGATGGGTTCAGTGGTATCTTCGTTAGGTTTATTTATCAAAACAGTTTTGATAATTATTAATCAGATTAATAACAGTTAACGCAGCGGAGTAATAATAAAATACCAGAATGAACCTGACAGGATCTGGGTTACAAACAATGCAAATACAGAATATGAATAACCTACTGATGAGATATAATATACCTTTGTGGTTAATAATTAACCGTTTGAGACACCGAGGGACAACGAATGAACGCTAGAATCAACGAACACTAAATTGGAACACAGTGGTTGCGACTCTAAGAGGCGTGGTCCACGGTTGCAATCAAATATATTGTTTGTTTGTGATAGGAAGAAAAATCCAACTATATTTCTTCTTTCTTCGACATGAATTTTAGGATGTATCGAGAGAGAGAGAGAGAATGTTGGTTTTGAAAAAAAAAATCACCTCTATCCCACTTTGCCTTCTCATTCCTTTTAATATTGAAAGCAATAATGGAACAAACGTGGAAAGCAATAATGGATCAGATGGAATGGTGGAAAGCAATTCAACTTCCTTTTTTTTCCATTTTGCTTTGTCAATTGAATGATTAATATATAAAAAGGAATCTTAGCTTTTCCTTTATTTATTTAAATAAATATTAATACTAAATAGTTTATAACAATTATAAATTATAAAACCCGATATAGTTCGTAAGTACCAGTTAATCAAATTAAGTGGACTTAATATTTGTTGCCCAAGGTGTAACTCTTACGGGTCATAGCTCGGTTGGCAACGTAACATAACCGAACCCGTACATAATCCAACAAGCTCCCACTTGGACGACATTCGGTTAAATTCCACGTAGATGTATGAAGTCAGTTGCATTATGTACGGGTTCGGTTACGTCACGTTGGCAACCGAGCTATGACCCGTAAGAGTTACACCTTGGGCAACAAATATTAAGTCCACTTAATTTGATTAAATGGCGCTTACGAACTATATCGGGTTTTATAATTTATAATTGTTATAAATTATTTAGTATAAATGTTTATTTATTAAGCGTTGATTTCGGTTTAATTGCGATCGTGATCTGTAAAATAAAAAAAAAAGAAAAAGGAGAACTGGTTCATGATTACATGTGCATTTGTCTTCACCTTTAGCTTTCTGAAAAAGGAGAACTGGTCCATGTGATTGCATATACATGGTCTCCAGCTAGCAGCCCACTATTCCCCTTCTTTTTCTAATAAATAATGCTTATACATTGTCTGCATTTTAAGACCAAAATGATTCGCTCGATTTGAGATTGCTTTTATCACTCTACAATCTCTCTGCAACTCTCAAAACGAAATTCTTCATCATCTCAGAAAAAGAAGAGATAGAGGAAAAGTTGAATTGTCTTCCTATCACAAACAACTGATATATTTTGATTGCAACCGTGGATCACGCCTCTTAGAGCCGCAACCACTGTGTTCCAATTTAGTGTTCGTTGATTCTAGCGTTCATTCGTTGTCCCTCGGTGTCTCAAACGGTTAATTATTAACCACAAAGGTATATTATATCTCATCAGTAGGTTATTCATATTCTGTATTTGCATTGTTTGTAACCCAGATCCTGTCGGGTTCAGTGGTATCTTCGTTAGGTTTATTTATCAAAACAGTTTTGATAATTATTAATCTGATTAATAACAGTTAACGCAGCAGAGTAATAATAAAATACCAGAATGAACCCGACAGGATCTGGGTTACAAACAATGCAAATACAGAATATTAATAACCTACTGATGAGATATAATATACCTTTGTGGTTAATAATTAACCGTTTGAGACACCGAGGGACAACAAATGAATGCTAGAATCAACGAACACTAAATTGGAACACAGTGGTTACGGCTCTAAGAGGCGTGGTCCACGGTTGCAATCAAATATATCGGTTGTTTGTGATAGGAAGAAAAATCAAACTTTTCTTCTTCTCTTTTCTTTGAAAATTTGACAAAAGAGATCAACCTCTTTGTATGACTAATGTGTGTATATAGAGAGAGAGAATGTTGTTTTCAAAAACCAACCAAAAAACCACTTGCCTCTTCAGTGGTATGAATATGTATTGAATATATGTATTGAAAAAGGAATCATACCTTTTTCTTTACAGATCGATCTCAATTCATTTTGCCTCTACTAGCAACTTGTCTCTTTATCTTTTATTTTACATTGATGTTTTTTTTAAATAAACATTAATACTAAATAATTTATAACAATTATAAATTATAAAAACCCGTTATAGTTCGTAAGCACCAGTTAATCAAATTAAGTGGACTTAACATTTGTTGCCCAAGGTGTAACTCTTACGGGTCAAAGCTCGGTTGGCAACATGACGTTACCGAACCCGTACATAATCCAACAAGCTCCCACTTGGACGGCATTCGGTTAAATTCCACGTACACAGTCAGCGGCGCTCTAGCTGCACATGGCTGCCCCCAACAAGGTATGACACTTTAAAGTCATTAACCAAACATCTTCTTCTAGTATTATTTTACTATAACAAGACAATAAACTTATGGTAATCATAGTCTTTTATCCTTTCTGTAAAAGACATTAATTGAGTCATTGAGATTAATTATCACATAGGACTCAATTATTATAGTTCTCGATCTAGATTCAAAATGGTCCAATCAAACACACAGTCAGTTTGGGTGAGGCCTCACACTTCACCAGTTTGAATCAACGAGGGCGCCACGATGTCTAACTGTTACATATAATGTAAGTGTACAGAATCCCTTATTGACTGCATACAACTCCCATTGAACTTCAGAATTATTCCCAACCAAAGCCTTTATGACTGGCAGTTACACGACAGCGGTTGGCAGTGATCAAAGAATAACCCTCGGTAAATGGAAGTTCTAGTATGCATCTCAGGTCATAGGATACTAAATAAGTATACCAATATCAAAGCATCTTATAATAAAGATGGTTTGTGGCGAGTTACATCCAACGTCATTCATAATGAGGTCTGTGAATTTAGAAGTCAACTCCTTGAGTCTAAATTCAGAATAGTCTTAATTCAGAATTGTTCCCACAAGTCTGACCGACTATGGATAATTTAGAATACAATATCCATGGATTAAACGTATTAAAATTGAACACAGTTATAGGATTCATAATTGTATCTATATCAGTAGATCAAAATGAATTCAAAAGTATAACTGTTTAAAAGTTCATACATCCAAATACTAAATCAAAACATATCACTAGCTAATCTAAGCCCGATCGCATTTCTATGCAGATCATGCTTGTTCTGAGTCATGGAGCTTAGTAAACGGGTCTGCTAGGTTTTGATCTGTGTCGATTTTTCTTATCATGATGTCTCCATGTTTCACTATGTCTCGTATATAATGGAACTTCCTCTAAATGTGCTTGGCCCTGTGATGAGATCTGGGCTCTTTGGCTTGAGCAATAGCACCTGTGTTATCACAAATTATCTCGATTGGTTGCTAAATACTTGGAAACACATCGAGATCGGCTATGAACTTCTTCATCCAAGCAGCTTCCTTTGCAGCATCAGATGCTGCAATGTATTCAGATTCAGTGGTAGAATCTGCCACCACACTTTGCTTGGAACTTTTCCAAGAGATGGCTCCACCATTGAGTGTGAATACAAAACCAGATTGTGAGCGAGAGTCGTCTCGGTCAATTTGAAAACTAGCATCAGTGTAACATCTTACAGTGAGTTGTTCTTCAACTCCTCCATATATTAAAACATGTCTTTAGTCCTTCTCAAGTACTTCAGAATGTTCTTAACTGGAGTACAATGGGCAAAGCCAGGGTATTGCTCATAACGGCTAGTAATGCTCAAAGCATACGAGACGTCAGGTCTCGTGCACAGCATAGCATACATGATGGAACCAATCGCTGAAGCATATGGAACCGTTTCCATTCGCTTAATATCAATGTCCGTTAAAAGAGATTGCGATTTGTTCAACACGGTACCTTTAGTCATTGGAACACCTCCTTTCTTGGAGTTTTCCATCTTAAAGCGCGTGATCATTTTGTCTATGTATGTGCTTTGACTAAGCCCTAGAAGCCGCTTAGATCTATCCCTATAGATCTTTATTCCTAGAATGTAAGCAGTTTCTCTAAGATCTTTCATTGCGAAACAAGCTCCCAACCATTTTTTAACTTCGTTAAGCATTGAGATATTGTTTCCAATGATCAGTATATCATCCACATACAATATGAGGAACAATATAGTGCTCCCACTAGCCTTTCTATAAACACAAGGCTCATCTTCACTTTTGACAATACCGAATTCGACGATTCTCTGATCAAAATGAAGATTCCAGCTACGGGATGCCAGTTTAAGTCCATAAATGGACTTATTCAGTTTGCACACCTTATTTGGATATTGTGGATCGACAAAACCATCGGGCTGAACCATATAGACATCTTCAGAGAGATGTCCATTTAGAAAAGCGGTTTTGACATCCATTTGCCATATCTCGTAATAATTATACGCGGCTATGGCAAGCAATATCCTAATCGATTTGATCATAGCAACGGGTGAAAAAGTTTCATCATAGTCAACACCTTGAGTTTGAGTGAAACCTTTCGCAACTAGCCGTGCTTTATAGGTGTGTACATTTCCATGCATGTCGGTTTTTCTCTTGAAAAGCCACTTGCTCCCTACAGCCCGTGAACCGGGAGGTAGCTCAACCAAGTCCCAGACTTGATTGTCTCGCATGGATTGCATCTCGGCGTTCATGGCTTCTAGCCATTTCACAGATTCACGATCTGAGATAGCAGATTTGTAGTTAGTAGGTTCATCACCAGATTCAGCTACTACCAGAACCTCGGGACCCTCTAGATTCCAAAGATATCTGTCAGGTTCTTTACGAGTTCTGCTACTTCTACAAACGCTTGTGTTTATGTCTGAATCAGCAACAATTTCTTGTTGTTTTGACGCACCAACTACATCAGCGTTTGTTTGTGGTTCTTGAATTTCTTCAAGATCCATAATATTACTTCCAGTTCCTCGATCAAGAAACTCTTTCTCGAGGAAATGTGCCTTCCTTTTGATGGAAATTATATTTGCATCAGGATGGTAAAAGTAATATCCGCTTCTGTTATAGTATCCAACGAAAATAGTTTTTTCTCCTCGAGGATCTAGCTTGACATTAGACTCACTAGTGACATAAGCATCACATCCCCATACTCTAAGGTAAGACAAATTGGGTTTAGACCCATGCCATATCTCATATGGAGTTTTATCTACCTTCTTAGTCGGTGCCAGATTGACAAGGTGGGCGGCGGTCATAAGAGCATAACTCCAAAAGGAGTGAGGTAAGTTAGTTCTACACATCATCGATCGAACCATATTAAGTAGGGTTTGATTTCTCCTCCCACTCACGCCATTAAGTTGGGGTGTGCCGGGTGGAGTAAACTGTGAAACAATTTCACATTCGTTTAGATGATCAATGAACTCTTGGCTTAGGTATTCTCCACCTCGATCTGATCGAAGTACTTTGATAGTCTTACCATGTTGGTTTTCTACTTCATTCTGAAACTCTTTGAATTTTTCAAAGGTTTCATGTCTATGCTTCATAAGGTAGACATATGCGTATCGACTATAATCGTCAATAAACGTAACAAACTATCTTTCGTGATTTCTAGACATGGTTCTGAAAGGACCACATACATCCAAATGTATAAGTGCAAACAGATCCTTAGACCGTTCACCAACATGGGTGAAAGGATCCTTTGTGAGTTTGCCAGCTAAGCAAGATTCGCATTCATCAAAAGATTCAGGTCCTGTGGATTCAAGAATCCCTTCGGACTGAAGCCTTTTCACACGGGCCTTGCTTATGTGGCCAAGTCTACAATGCCATAGAAACATATCGTTAATTCCAGATTTGATATGTTTAGAAAGATTATATACATTATTGTTTGTTTGAATATCAATCTCATAAATACCACTTCGAGGTTTAGCCTCAAAATAAAAGATATCATTCAAGTAGGCAGAAATAACAGCATCATTAAAAACATACTTGAATCCTTGTTCAAACAATAAAGAAACTGAAATAATGTTTCTGGTTAAACCAGGAGCAAATAAATAATTATTTAAAGTAATTACAAGACCAGATGGACAAGAAAGATGATATGTTCCAGTTGCTAGAACCGGTACTCTTTTCCCATCACCAACGATGAGCTCCATGTGGCCTTGTTTCAATTTCTTCCACTTTTCAGGCTCCTGTAAGACATTAATGATGTGGTAACCACATCCAGTATCAAATACCCATGTGTTGCTGGAAATAGTGAAAAGTTCAATAACATAAATCAGAATACCTGAAGAAGAGCCTTCACCAATGGCCTTCTTCACCTTCAGCTTGGCTAGATAGTCAAGACAGTTACGTCTCCAGTGTCCCATCTTATTGCATTCAAAACAGTGTCGTTCCTCAGGAGGGGGTGCTGCTTTGTTTTTAGCCAGCTGTTTGTTGTTGGTGGCAGGCTTGGCAGCAACAACTTTACCTTTACCCTTATTGTTATTAAGTTTTTTTCTTGGGGTTTGGTTTCCTAACACCAGTAGATCGGACCATCAACATTTTACTGGCTTTACCTGGTATGTTTTGCTCAGCAGTTTTAAGCATACCTTGTAGTTCAGCCACACTCTTAACCCATGCATTCATGTTAGAGTTCATTATGAACTGGTCGTAAGAACTAGGCAGGGAGTTCAAAGAGTTTCACATGCTGCAATGTATTCAGATTCAGTGGTAGAATCTGCCACCACACTTTGCTTGGAACTTTTCCAAGAGATGGCTCCACCATTGAGTGTGAATACAAAACCAGATTGTGAGCGAGAGTCATGTCGATCAGTTTGAAAACTAGCATCAGTGTAACATCTTACAGTGAGCTGTTCTTCAACTCCTCCATATATTAAAATCATGTCTTTAGTCCTTCTCAAGTACTTCAGAATGTTCTTAACTGCAGTCCAATGGGTAAAGCCAGGGTTTTGCTGATAACGGCTAGTAATGCTCAAAGCATACGAGACGTCAGGTCTAGTGCACAGCATAGCATACATGATGGAACCAATCACTTAAGCATATGGAACCTTTTCCATTCGCTTAATATCAATGTCCGTTGAAGGAGATTGCGATTTGTTCAACACGGTACCTTTAGTCATTGGAACACCTCCTTTCTTGGAGTTTTCCATCTTAAAGCGCATCATCATTTTGTCTATGTATGTGCTTTGACTAAGCCCTAGAAGCCGCTTAGATCTATCCCTATAGATCTTTATTCCTAGAATGTAAGCAGCTTCCTCCAAGATCTTTCATTGCGAAACAAGCTCCCAACCATTTTTTTAACTTCGTTAAGTATTGAGATATTGTTTCCAATGATCAGTATATTATCCACATACAATATGAGGAATGATATAGTGCTCCCACTAGCCTTTCTGTAAAGACAAGGCTCATCTTCACTTTTGACAAAACCGAATTCGACGATTCTCTGATCAAAATGAAGATTCCAGCTACGGGATGCCTGTTTAAGTCCATAAATGGACTTATTCAGTTTGCACACCTTATTTGGATATTATGGATCGACAAAACCATCGGGCTGAACCATATAGACATCTTAAGAAAGATGTCCATTTAGAAAAGCTGTTTTGACATCCATTTGCCATATCTCATAATCATAGTACGCGGCTATGGCAAGCAATATCCTAATCGATTTGATCATAGCAACGGGTGAGAAAGTTTCATCATAATCAACACCTTGAGTTTGAGTGAAACCTTTCGCAACTGGCCGTGCTTTATAGGTGTGTACATTTCCATGCATGTCGATTTTTCTCTTGAAAAGCCACTTGCTCCCTACAGCCCGTGAACCGGAAAGTAGCTCAACCAAGTCCCAGACTTGATTGTCTCGCATGGATTGCATCTCGGCGTTCATGGCATCTAGACATTTTGCAGATTCTGGATCTGAGATAGCAGATTTGTAGTTAGTAGGTTCATCACCAAAATCAGCTACTACCAGAACCTCAGGACCCTCTAGATTCCAAAGATATCTGTCAGGTTCTTTGCGAGTTCTGCTACTTCTGCGAACGCTTGTGTTTATGTCTGAATCAGTAATAATTTCTTGTTGTTCAGACGCACCGACTACATCAGCGTTTGTTTGTGGTTCTCGAATTTCTTCAAGATCCATAATATTACTTCCAGTTCCTCGATCAAGAAACTCTTTCTCGAGGAAATATGCCTTCCTTTTGATGGAAATCATATTTGCATCAGGATGGTAAAAGTAATACCCGCTTCTATCATAGTATCCAACAAAAATAGTGTTTTCGCCTTGAGGATCCAGCTTGTCATTAGACTCACTAGTGAAATAAGCATCACATCCCCATACTCTAAGGTAAGACAAATTGGGTTTAGACCCATGCCATATCTCATATGGAGTTTTATTTACCTTCTTAGTTGGTGCCAGATTGACGAGGCGGGTGGCAGTCATAAGAGCATAACTCCAAAAGGAGTGAGGTAAGTTAGTTCTACACATCATTGATCGAACCATATTAAGTAGGGTTCGATTTCTCCCCTCACTCACGCCATTAAGTTGGGGTGTGCCGGGTGGAGTGAACTGTGAAACAATTCCACATTCCTTTAGATGATCAATGAACTCTTGGCTTAGGTATTCTCCACCTCGATCTGATCGAAGTACTTTGATAGTCTTATCAAGTTGGTTTTCTACTTTGTTCTGAAACTCTTTGAACTTTTCAAAGGTTTCATGTCTATGCTTCATGAGGTAGACATAGGCGTATCGACTATAATCGACAATAAACATAACAAAGTATCTTTCGTGATTTCTAGACATGGTTCTGAAAGGACCACATACATCAGAATGTATAAGTGCTAACAGATCCTTAGCCCGTTCACCAACATGGGTGAAAGGATCCGTTGTGAGTTTGCCAGCTAAGCAAGATTCGCATTCATCAAAAGATTCATGTCCTGTGGATTCAAGAATCCCTTCCGACTGAAGCAAGCAAAGTGTGGTGGCAGTCATAATGTGTAGAACGAAGTAATACCCAAACAACAAGGAACATTCTATCAAAAGATTAATGCCATTGTAAATGAACCATATACACCTATTGACAATCTGGTTTTGTATTCACACTCAATGGTGGAGCCATCTCTTGGAAAAGTTCCAAGCAAAGTGTGGTGGCAGATTCTACCACTGAATCTGAATACATTGCAGCATCTGATGCTGCAAAGGAAGCTGCTTGGATGAAGAAGTTCATAGCCGATCTCGATGTGGTTCCAAGTATTAAGCAACCAATCGAGATATTTTGTGATAACACAGGTGCTATTGCTCAAGCCAAAGAGCCCAGATCTGATCACAGGGCTAAGCACATTTAGAGCAAGTTTCACTACATACGGGACATAGTGAAACAGGGAGACATCATGATAAGAAAAATTGACACAGATCAAAACCTAGCAGACCCGTTTACTAAGCCCATGACTCAGAACAAGCATGATCTACATAGAAATGCGATCGGGCTTAGAGTAGCTAGTGACATGTTTTGATTTAGTATTTGGATGTACGAACTTTTAAACAGTTATACTTTTGAATTTATTTTGATTTACTGATATAAATACGATTATGAATCCTATAACTGTGTTCATCTTAATATGTTTAATCCATGAATATTGTATTCTAAATTATCCGTAGTCGGTCAGACTTGGGGGAACAATTCTGAATTAAGACTATTTTGAATTTAGACTCAAGGAGTTGACTTCTAAATTCACAGACCTCATTATGAATGACGTTGGATGTAACTAACCACAAACCATCTTCATTATAAGATGCTTTGATATTGGTATACTCATTTAGTATCCTCTAACATGAGATGCATACTAGAACTTTCGTTTACAAAGGGTTATTCCTTGATCACTGTCAACCGCTGTCGCGTAACTGCCAGTCATAAAGGCTTGATTAGGAATAATTCTGAAGTTTAGTGGGAGTTGTATGTAGTCAATAAGGGATTCTGTACTCTAACATTGTATGTAATAGTTAGACATCATGGTGCCCTCGTTGATTCAAACAGGTGAAGTGTGAGGCCTCACCCAAACTGACTGTGTGTTTGATTGGACCATTTTGAATCTAGATCGAGAACTATAATAATTGAGTCCGATATGAGAATTAAGCTCAATGACTCAATTGATGTCTTTTACAGAAAGGATAAATGACTATGATTACCATAAGTTTATTGTCTTGTTATAGTAAAATAATACTAGAAGAAGATGTTTGGTTAATGACTTTAAAGTGTCATACCTTGTTGGGGGCAGCCATGTGCAGCTAGAGCGCCGCTGACTCTCTACGTGGAATTTAACCGAATGTTGTCCAAGTGGGAGCTTGTTGGATTGTGTACGGGTTCGGTTACGTCACGTTGCTAACAGAGCTATGACCCGTAAGAGTTACACCTTGGGCAACAAATATTAAGTCCACTTAATTTGATTAACTGGTAATTACGAACTATATCGGGTTTTTATAAATTATAATTGTTATAAATTATTTAGTATTAATGTTTATTTAATAAACATGTGAGTGCATTGTCCATGTGAGTGCCTTGTCTCCAGCTAATGTCCATGTGAGAGCATTGTCTTCACCTTTTCATTTTAATAAGTTTGCTTTGGAATCACTTTACTAAAGAGAATAGCTGGTGGTGCGGCTCTAAGAGGCGTGATCCACGGTTGCAATCAAATATATCGGTTGTTTGTGATAGGTAGAAAAATCCAACTATCCTTCTATTTCTTTTCTTGTTAACAGAAATGAAGATGGAAAGGATATATCTAAAACAATCAAACCATCACCAGGAAGATTGGAAGGATTTAGAGTTTTTGGAATTCCATTTTCATGGAGCATGTGGACGTTTATAATTGAGAAGAAAAGGACAAAAACCTTCTCCTAATCCACTTTCTGTGAATTGAACTTTGTGATATATATATATACAAAAGTTCAACCACTACACCACAAATCATGGCAACTTTGAGTAATAAATTCAAAGTGGGAATCTCACCTTTTACTTTTATTTATTTAAATAAACATTAATACTAAATAATTTATAACAATTACAAATTATAATAGTTCGTAAGCGCCAGTTAATCAAATTAAGTGGACTTAACATTTGTTGCCCAAGGTGTAACTCCTACGGGTCAAAGCTTGGTTGGCAACGTGACGTAACCGAACTCGTACATAATCCAACAAGCTCCCACTTGGATGACATTCGGCTAAATTCCACGTAGATAGTCAACGGCGCTCTATGATTCCTCATATTGTATGTGGATGATATACTGATCATTGGAAATAATATCTCAATGCTTAACGAAGTTAAAAAATGGTTGGGAGCTTGTTTTGCAATGAAAGATCTTGGAGAAGCTGCTTATATTCTAGGAATAAAGATCTATAGGGATAGATCTAAGCGGCTTCTAGGGCTTAGTAAAAGCACATACATAGACAAAATAATGAGTCGCTTTAAGATGGAAAACTCCAAGAAAGGAGGTGTTCCAATGACTAAAGGTACTGTGTTGAACAAATCGCAATCTCTTTCAATGGACATTGATATTAAGCGAATGGAAAAGGTTCCATATGCTTCAGCGATTGGTTCCATCATGTACGTTGTGCTGTGCACTAGACTTGACGTCTCGTATGCTTTGAGCATTACTAGCCGTTATCAGCAAAACCCTGGCTTTGCCCATTGGACTGCAGTTAAGAACATTCTGAAGTACTTGAGAAGGACTAAAGACATGTTTTTAATATATGGAGGAGTTGAAGAACAGCTCACTATAAGATGTTACAATGATATTAGTTTTCAAACTGACCGAGACGACTCTCGCTCACAATCTGGTCTTGTATTCACACTCAATGGTGGAGCCATCTCTTGGAAAAGTTCCAAACAAAGTGTGGTGGCAGATTCTAGCACTGAATCTGAATACATTGCAGCATCTGATGCTGCAAAGGAAGCTGCTTGGATGAAGAAGTTCATAGCCGATCTCGATGTGGTTCCAAGTAATCAGCAACCAATCGAGATATTTTGTGATAACACAGGTGCTATTGCTCAAGCCAAAGAGCCCAGATCTCATCACAGGGCCAAGCACATTCAGAGAAAGTTTTATTAGATACGGGACATAGTGAAACAGGGAGACATCGTGATAAGAAAAATCGACACAGATCAAAACCATGCAGACCCGTTTACTAAGCCCACGACTCAGAACAAGCATGATCTGCATAAAAATGCGATCGGGCTTAGATTAGCTAGTGATATGTTTTGATTTAGTATTTGGATGTATGAACTTTTAAACAGTTATACTTTTGAATTCATTTTGATCTACTGATATAGATACAATTATGAATCCTATAACTGTGTTCAATTTTAATACGTTTAATCCATGGATATTGTATTCTAAATTATCCATAGTCGATCAGACTTGTGGGAAAAATTCTGAATAAAGACTATTCTGAATTTAGACTCAAGGAGTTGACTTCTAAATTCACAGACCTCATTATGAATGACGTTGGATGTAACTCGCCACAAACCATCTTCATTATAAGATGCTTTGATATTGGTATACTCATTTAGTATCCTATGACCTGAGATGCATACTAGAACTTCCGTTTACCGAGTGTTATTCTTTGATCGCTGTCAACCGCTGTCGCGTAACTGCCAGTCATAAAGGCTTTGGTTGGGAATAATTCTGAAGTTCAGTGGGAGTTGTATGTAGTCAATAAGGGATTTTGTACTCTTACATTATATGTAGCAGTTAGACATCATGGCGCCCTCGTTGATTCAAACTGGTGAAGTGTGAGGCCTCACCTAAACTGACTGTGTGTTTGATTGGACCATTTTGAATCTGGATCGAGAACAATAATAATTGAGTCCTATATGAGAATTAATCTCAATGACTCAATTGATGTCTTTTACATAAAGGATAAATGACTATGATTACCATAAGTTTATTGTCTTGTTATAGTAAAATGATACTAGAAGAAGATGTTTGGTTAATGACTTTAAAGTGTCATACCTTGTTGGGGGCAGCCATGTGCCACTAGAGCGCCGCTGACTGTCTACGTGGAATTTAACCAAATGTCGTCCAAGTGGGAGCTTGTTGGATTATGTACAGGTTCGGTTACGTTACGTTGTCAACCGAGCTATGACCCGTAAGAGTTACACCTTGGGCGACAAATATTAAGTTCACTTAATTTGATTAACTGGCACTTACAAACTATATCGGGTTTTTATAATTTATAATTGTTTTAAATTATTTAGTATAAATGTTTATTTATTAAGGAAAATGGAAAAGTGATCGTGATATGTTTTGATTTAAAATTTCAATTGATCCAACATCACTCAATAAATAATTATTGTAGTTGAAATCGTGATCTGTCAGAAAGCAAGAAATAGTGGTCTTGTTGTCAAAGATATAAAATAACAAACACCACTTTCAATTGACTTTATTCCTATACAAATTGGAACAAGATTCAATGTGAAAGGACTCTCGACAATCTCTCTGCAACTTCCAAATTCTTCATCATCTAGAAAAAGAAGAGATAAAGGAAAGTTGATTTTTTCTTCCGATCACAAACAACCGAATATCACTGTCACTTTTCGCCTGCACCACCGCATCGTCGCTGCTCACTTGCACCAGGCCTGCCGTGAACCATACACACCCGATTGCAACCATGGATCACGCCTCTTAGAGCCGCAACCACTGTGTTCCAATTTAGTGTTCGTTGATTCTAGCATTCATTCGTTGTCCCTCGGTGTCTCAAACGGTTAATTATTAACAACAAAGGTATATTATATCTCATCAATAGGTTATTCATATTCTGTATTTGCATTGTTTGTAACCCAGATCATGTCCGGTTCATTTTGGTATTTTATTATTACTCCGCTGCGTTAACTGTTATTAATCTGATTAATAATTATCAAAAATGTTTTGATAAATAAACCTAACAAAGATACCACTGTTTTGTATGTGGATGATATACTGATCATTGGAAACAATATCTCAATGCTTAATGAAGTTAAAAAATTGTTGGAGCTTGTTTCGTAATGAAAGATCTTGGAGAAGCTGCTTATATGCTAGGAATAAAGATCTATAGGGATAGATCTAAGCGGCTTCTAGGGCTTAGTCAAAGCACATACATAGACAAAATGATGACGCGCTTTAAGATGGAAAACTCCAAGAAAGGAGGTGTTCCAATGACTAAAGGTACCGTGTTGAACAAATCGCAATCTCCATCAACGGACATTGATATTAAGCAAATGGAAAAGGTTCCATATGCTTCAGCGATTGGTTCCATCATGTATGCTATACTGTGCACTAGACCTGACGTCTCGTATGCTTTGAGCATTAATAGCCATTATGAGCAAAACCCTGGTAAATATCAGCAAAACCCTGGCTTTACCCGTTGGACTGCAGTTAAGAACATTCTGAAGTACTTGAGAAGGACTAAAGACATGTTTTTAATATATGGAGGAGTTGAAGAACAGCTCACTGTAAGATGTTACACTGATGCTAGTTTTCAAACTGACCGAGATGACTCTCGCTCACAATCTGGTTTTGTTTTCACACTCAATGGTGGAGCCATCTCTTTGAAAAGTTCCAAGCAAAGTGTGGTGGCAGATTCTACCACTGAATCTGAATACATTGCAGCATCTGATGCTGCAAAGGAAGCTGCTTGGATGAAGAAGTTCATAGCTGATCTTGATGTGGTTCCAAGTATTCAGCAACCAATCGAGATATTTTGTGATAACACAGGTGCTATTGCTCAAGCCAAAGAGCCCAGATCTCATCACATGGCCAAGCACATTCTGAGGAAGTTTCATTATATATGGGACATAGTGAAACAGGGAGACATCGTGATAAGAAAAATTGACACAGATCAAAACCTAGCAGACCCGTTTACTAAGCCCATGACTCAGAACAAGCATGATCTATATAGAAATGTGATCGGGCTTAGTTTAGCTAGTGATATGTTTTGATTTAGTATTTGGATGTACGAACTTTTAAACAGTTATACTTTTGAATTCATTTTCATCTACTGATATAGATACATTTATGAATCCTATAACCGTGTTCGATTTTAATACGTTTAATCCATGGATATTGTATTGTAAATTATCCATAGTCGGTCAGACTTGTGGGAACAATTCTGAATTAAGACTGTTCTGAATTTAGACTCAAGGAGTTGACTTATAATTTCACAGACCTCATTATGAATGATGTTGGATGTAACTCACCACAAACCATCTTCATTATAAGATGCTTTGATATTGGTATACTCATTTAGTATCATCTGACATGAGATGCATACTAGAACTTCCGTTTACCAAGGGTTATTCCTTGATCACTGTCAACCGTTGTCGCGTAACTACCAGTCATAAAGGCTTTGATTAGGAATAATTCTGAAGTTCAGTGGGAGTTGTACGTCGTCAATAAAGGATTCTGTACTCTTACATTATATGTAATAGTTAGACATCGTGGTGCCCTCGTTGATTCAAACTGGTGAAGTGTGAGGTCTCACCCAAACTGACTGTGTGTTTGATTGGACCATTTTGAATCTAGATCGAGAACTATAATAATTGAGTCCTATATGAGAATTAATCTCAATGACTCAATTGATGTCTTTTACAGAAAGGATAAATGACTATGATCACCACAAGTTTATTGTCTTGTTATAGTAAAATGATACTAGAAGAAGATGTTTGGTTAATGACTTTGAAGTGTCATACCTTGTTGGGGGCAGCCATGTGGAGCTAGAGCGCCGCTGACTGTCTACGTGGAATATAGCCGAATGCCGTCCAAGTGGGAGCTTGTTGGATTATGTACGGGTTCGGTTACGTTATGTTGCCAACCGAGCTATGACCCGTAAGAGTTACACCTTGGGCAACAAATATTAAGTCCACTTAATTTGATTAACTGGCACTTACAAACTATATCGGGTTTTTATAATTTATAATTGTTATAAATTATTTAGTAATAATGTTTATTTATTTAGATTAAAAAAAATATAAAGCAATGTGTAGGCCATGGATTTCCATGTGAGTGCATTGTCTCCAGCTAATGTCCATGTGAGTGCATTGTCCTAGCAACCCACTATTCCCCTTTTCATAATAAACAATGCTTATCTCATTTTGAGTGGAGACCAATACCATCTTCTATTTCCCTGCACTTTTAAACAAAAAGGATTCGCATGATTTGAGAATTCTTGTTCACTCTACAATCTCTCTACATATCTCAAAATTCTTCATCATCTCAGAAAAAGAAGAGATAGAAGAAAGGCTGATTTTTCTTTCTATCACAAACAACCGATATATTTGATTGCAACCGCGGATCACGCCTCTTAGAGCTGCAACCACTGTGTTCCAATTTAGCGTTCGTTGATTCTAGCATCCATTCGTTGTCCCTCGGTGTCTCAAATGGTTAATTATTAACCACAAAGGTATATTATATCTCATCAGTAGGTTATTCATATTCTGTATTTGCATTGTTTGTATTCCAAGATCCTGTCGGGTTCACTTTTGGTATTTATTTATATTCCGCTGCGTTACATATTATTAATATGATTAATAATTATCAAAACTATTTTGATAAATAAACCTAACCAAGATACCACTGAACCCAATCTTCGCTAGATTTATTTATCAAAACAGTTTTGATAATTATTAATCAGATTAATAACAGTTAACGCAGCGGAGTAATAATAAAATACCAGAATGAACCCGACAGAATCTGGGTTACAAACAATGCAAATACAGAATATTAATAACCTACTGATGAGATATAATATACCTTTGTGATTAATAATAAACCGTTTGAGGCACCGAGGGACAATGAATGAATGCTACAATCAACGAACACTAAATTGGAACACAGTGGTTGCGGCTCTAAGAGGCGTGGACCACGGTTGCAATCAAATATATCAGTTGTTTGTGATAGGAAGAAAAAATCAAACTTCTCTTCTTCTTCTTTTTGAGATGATGATGAAGACTATATGGAAGTTGAAAGAAAAAATCAAAGCTATCAGAGTTCTGACGATTGTGCCTTGTACTTCCAATCTTATCTTGATTACATCCAAAGGAGTAGTTAGATATCCACTAACACCACCAGCTATTCTTTTCAGTAAAGTGATTCCAAAGCAAACTTATTAAAATGAAAATGTGAAGACATTTACATGCAATCATGAACATCCATGGACTATTACAATTATAACAATTATAGAAAGGCTAGTGGGAGCACTATATCATTCCTCATATTGTATGTGGATGATATACTGATCATTGGAAACAATATCTCAATGCTTAATGAAGTTAAAAAATGGTTGGGAGCTTGTTTCGCAATGAAAGATCTTGGAGTAGCTTCTTACATTCGAGAAATAAAGATCTATAGGGATAGATCTAAGCGGCTTCTAGGGCTTAGTCAAAGCACATACATAGACAAAATGATGACGCGCTTTAAGATGGAAACTCCAAGAAAGGAGGTGTTCCAATGACTAAAGGTACATTGTTGAACAAATTGAAATCTCCTTCAACGGACATTGATATTAAGCGAATGGAAAAGGTTCCATATGCTTCAGCGATTGGTTACATCATGTATGCTATGATGTGCACTAGACCTGACGTCTCGTATGCTTTGAGCATTACTAGCCGTTATCAGCAAAAACCTGGCTTTGCCCATTGGACTGCATTTAAGAACATTCTGAAGCACTTGAGAAGGACTAAAGACATGTTTTTAATATATGGAGGAGTTGAAGAACAGCTCACTGTAAGATGTTACACTGATGCTAGTTTTCAAACTGACCGAGACGACTCTCGCTCACAATCTGGTTTTGTATTCACACTCAATGGTGGAGCCATCTCTTGGAATAGTTCCAAGCAAAGTGTGGTGGCAGATTCTACCACTGAATCTGAATACATTGCAGCATCTGATGCTGCAAAGGAAGCTGCTTGGATGAAGAAGTTCATAGCCGATCTCGATGTGGTTCCAAGTATTCAGCAACCAATCGAGATATTTTGTGATAACACAGGTGCTATTGCTCAAGCCAAAGAGCCCAGATATCATCACAGGACCAAGCACATTCAGAGGAAGTTTCATTATATACGGGACATAGTGAAGCAGGGAGACATCGTGATAAGAAAAATCTACACAGATCAAAACCTAGCAGACCCGTTTACTAAGCCCATGACTCTGAACAAGCATGATCTGCATAGAAATGCGATCGGGCTTAGATTAGCTAGTGATATGTTTTGATTTAGTATTTGGATGTATGAACTTTTAAATAGTTATACTTTTGAATTCATTTTGGTCTACTGATATATATACAATTATGAATCCTATAACTGTGTTCAAATTTAATACATTTAATCCATGGATATTGTATTCTAAATTATCCATAGTCGGTCAAACTTGTGGGAACAATTCTGAATAAAGGCTATTCTGAATTTAGAGTCAAGGAGTTGACTTCTAAATTCACAGACCTCATTTTGAATGACGTTGGATGTAACTCGCCACAAACCATCTTCATTATAAGATGCTTTGATATTGGTATACTCATTTAGTATCCTATGACCTGAGATGCATACTAGAACTTCCGTTTACCGAGGGTTATTCTTTGATCACTGTCAACCGCTGTCGCGTAACTGCCAGTCATAAAGGCTTTGGTTGGGAATAATTCTGAAGTTCAATGGGATTTGTATGTAGTCAATAAGGGATTTTGTACTCTTACATTATATGTAACAGTTAGACGTCATGGCGCCCTCGTTGATTCAAACTGGTGAAGTGTGAGGCCTCACCCAAACTGACTGTGTGTTTGATTGGACCATTTTGAATCTGGATCGATAACAATAATGATTGAGCTCCATATGAGAATTAATCTCAATGACTCAATTGATGTCTTTTACAGAAAGGATAAATGACTATGATTACCATAAGTTTATTGTCTTGTTATAGTAAAATAATACTAGAAGAAGATGTTTGGTTAATGACTTAAAGTGTCATACCTTGTTGGGGGCAGCCATGTGCAGCTAGAGCACCGCTGACTGTCTATGTGGAATTTAACCGAATGCCGTCCAAGTGGGAGGTTTTTGGATTATGTACGGGTTCGGTTACATCACATTGCCAACCGAGCTATGACCCGTAAGAGTTACACCTTGGGCAACAAATATTAAGTCCACTTAATTTGATTAACTGTCACTTACGAACTATATCGGGTTTTTATAATTTATAATTGTTATAAATTATTTAGTATTAATATTTATTTATTAAAGAAAAATAAAATAAAGGAAAAAGCTGAAGATTCCTTTTGAAAAGTCATGTGCACTATTCTCTGCTGCTTAATATATTATTGGAAGAAGATAAGGCATGGTTGGTTTAGGAAACTGGCCTACACTTAAAGCAGATAAACAATTGGTTTATTAATCAGAGGAAGCGTAACTGGCACACAAATAAATTCTTCCTCTTCCACAGTTGTGAAGAAAAAAACAAGAAGATCATCTTCCTTCCATCTCTCTTCGTATCTCTCAAACACAAAGAAGAAATAAGATGGATAGTTGGAATTTTCTTCCTACCACAAACAACCGATATATTTGATTGCAACCGTGGTCCACGCCTCTTAGAGCCGCAACCACTGTGTTCCAATTTTATTTTCGTTGATTCTAGCGTTCATTCGTTGTCCCTCGGTGTCTCAAACGGTTAATTATTAACCACAAAGGTATATTATATCTCTTCAGTAGGTTATTCATATTCTATATTTGCATTGTTTGTAACCCAGATCATGTCGGGTTCACTTTTGGTATTTATTTATATTCCGCTGCGTTACATATTATTAATCTGATTAATAATTATCAAAACTGTTTGATAAATAAACCTAACGAAGATACCACTGAACCCAACACTGAACCCAACAGTGTTGGGTTCAGTGGTATCTTCGTTAGGTTTATTTATCAAAATAGTTTTGATAATTATTAATCTGATTAATAACAGTTAACGCAGCGGAGTAATAATAAAATACTAGAATGAACCCGACAGGATCTGGGTTACAAACAATGCAAATACAGAATATTAATAACCTACTGATGAGATATAATATACCTTTGTGGTTAATAATTAACCATTTGAGACACCGAGGGACAACAAATGAATGCTAGAATCAACAAACACTAAATTGGAACACAGTGGTTGCGGCTCTAAAAGGCGTGGTCCACGGTTGCAATCAAATATATTGGTTGTTTGTGATAGGAAGAAAAATCAAACTTTTCTTCTTCTCTTTTCTTTGAAGATTTGACAAAAGAGATCAACCTCTTCGTATGAGTAATGTGTGTATATGTTGGGTTCAGTGGTATCTTAGTTAGGTTTATTTATCAAAACAGTTTTGATAATTATTAATCTGATTAATAACAGTTAACGCAGCGGAGTATAAATAAATACCAAAAGTGAACCCGACAGGATCTGGGTTACAAACAATGCAAATACAGAATATTAATAACCTACTGATGAGATATAATATACCTTTGTGGTTAATAATTAACCATTTGAGACACCGAGGGACAACAAATGAATGCTAGAATCAACAAACACTAAATTGGAACACAGTGGTTGCGGCTCTAAAAGGCGTGGTCCACGGTTGCAATCAAATATTTGGTTGTTTGTGATAGGAAGAAAAATCAAACTTTTCTTCTTCTCTTTTCTTTGAAGATTTGACAAAAGAGATCAACCTCTTCGTATGAGTAATGTGTGTATATGTTGGGTTCAGTGGTATCTTAGTTAGGTTTATTTATCAAAACAGTTTTGATAATTATTAATCTGATTAATAACAGTTAACGCAGCGGAGTATAAATAAATACCAAAAGTGAACCCGACAGGATCTGGGTTACAAACAATGCAAATACAGAATATGAATAACCTACTGATGAGATATAATATACCTTTGTGGTTAATAATTAACCGTTTGAGACACCGAGGGACAACAAATGAATGCTAGAATCAACGAACACAAAATTGGAACACAGTGGTTGCGGCTCTAAGAGGCGTGGACCACGGTTGCAATCAAATATATCGGTTGTTTGTGATAGGAAGAAAAAATCAAACTTCTCTTCTTCTTCTTTTTGAGATGATGATGAAGAATATATGGAAGTTGAAAGAAAAAAAACAAAGCTTGCAGAGTTCTTACGATTGTGCCTTGTACTTCCAATCTTATCTTGATTACATCCAAATGAGTAGTTAGATATCCACTAACACCACCAGCTATTCTTTTCAGTAAAGTGATTCCAAAGCAAACTTATTAAAATTAATAGGTGAAGACAATGCACATGCAATCATGAACATACATGGCCTACAGTCCTCAATTTTTTTTCTTTACAGATTACGATCGCAATTAAACCAAAATCAATGCTTAATAAATAAACATTAATACTAAATAATTTATAACAATTATAAATTATAAAAACCCGATATAGTTCATAAGCGCCAGTTAATCATAGTAGGTTCATCACCAGAATCAGTTACTTCCAGAACCTCAGGACCCTCTAGATTCCAAAGATATCTGTCAGGTTCTTTGCGAGTTCTGCTACTTCAACGAACACTTGTGTTTATGTCTGAATCAGCAACAATTTCTTGTTGTTCAGATGCACCGACTACATCAGCGTTTGTTTGTGGTTCTCTAATTTCTTCAAGATCCATAATTACTTCCAGTTCCTCGATCAAGAAACTCTTTCTCGAGGAAATGTGCCTTCCTTTTGATGGAAATCATATTTGCATCAGGATGGTAAAAGTAATATCCGCTTCTATTATAGTATCCAACAAAAATAGTTTTTTCGCCTCGAGGATCTAGCTTGTCATTAGACTCACTAGTGACATAAGCATCACATCCCCATACTCTAAGGTAAGACAAATTGGGTTTAGACCCCTTCCATATCTCATATGGAGTTTTATCTACCTTCTTAGTCGGTGCTAGATTGACAAGGCGGGCGGCGGTCATAAGAGCATAACTCCAAAAGGAGTGAGGTAAGTTAGTTCTACACATCATCGATCGAACCATATTAAGTAGGGTTCGATTTCTCCTCTCACTCACGCCATTAAGTTGGGGTGTTCCGGGTGGAGTAAACTGTGAAACAATTCCACATTCCTTTAGATGATCAATGAACTCTTGGCTCACGACACCGAGGAGCCATCTCTTGGAAAAGTTCCAAGCAAAGTGTGGTGGCAGATTCTACCACTGAATCTGAATACATTGAAGCATCTGATGCTGCAAAGGAAGCTGCTTGGATGAAGAAGTTCATAGCCGATCTCGATGTGGTTCCAAGTATTCAGCAACCAATCGAGATTGTAAATCCTTGAATTTCTCCCAGAAATCAAACACACACGATCTCAATCTTGTGAACGCGGAATATAAACAAGATTGGAGTAGAAGAAGAAAGAATTGAATCACAACAGAAGATCTTCGATTAATAAACTGCAACCTACAAGAGGTCTTGTGCGATTTCGCACAGATACAGTGATAATGAATGAAAAGCTTAATTACAAAACGAAAACTAGCTATTTATACTAAAACATAGAGTTCTCGCGCGAGATCCCTTTCGCGTGGATCAAGCTTTCGCGCGGCTGCAGTCTGTCGCATGGAGTATTTCTCGCGTAGTCTGCGACTCGCGTATGACCTTCTTCTCGCGTGGATGCTTCTTTTCGCACAGATCTGTTTTGCCGAGCCTTGTTTATCTCCTACAATCTCCCCCTAGGCTCGGTGAAACATGATCAATCAAAGTCAACGTTGGCCTTCGTGTAAGATCCAGCATAAGCATACCATTTATTCCTCAGGATCCGGTCAATCATCCAAACATATTGGCAAGATAGAAAGTAAACAGACTCATCAGCTGAGATAGGGCAGTGTAGCAGCTTTGATAAGTCGTCTTTGCCAAACTTCATTAAGTCTGCTGGATCAATGATTCGATAGGACTTGTCAATACATTTGATCACAGCGTGACCGGAATCCTTTTCACATCTCCAGGATAGTAGTTGCTTCAAAGAGTTTGGAGGAACTGGAGCATGCACAGGGACTTTTCTGATAAATTTAGGATGTTGATAGACACGTATTTTCATTGGAGCTTTTGTATTTTCATCAATTCGTGTTGTGTCATTTATCAACTTCGATTTTGCAGTCCTAAAGTCTTTGAAATTTGTGCGCATCTCCCTTCTAATCAAAGATCTTATGAGCTCAGCTTCACTGTGATTACTCTCGTTGAAGAATGGAGCTTTGCCCATAGAGTATAAATCAGTAGCACGTAATGTATGAAAGTCTTGTGTGCTCTTTAAATAATCAATCTCTCCGTTTCTTCTCTTTATCACATACATTCTTTTCTCACCATCATAAGCCCAGCTGATTACGTGAGACATCTCACCATACTTTTGTTTTGGCTTAGATATAAACAAAAAGTGAGCTTCAGTAGGTGGTGGTGGTGCTTTGAATTGCAAGCCTCCTCTAGTGTATAATGCAATCTGACCAGTATTATCTGTCTTTGTAGTACCAGTAGGAGTTTCACCACTCACAGTCTCTGTAGGAATTTCTCCTTCTTCGAGATTAATGTCCTTGAATAATTCTTGAAGATTGTTGCCAAAAATATCAGTATACTCAGTCTGTTCCTCCAGATCTTCAAAAATATCAAGTTCTTCTTCAATAGTTTCAGATGAAGTTTGTTGAAAGGAATATAATTCCTTTTCATACATACTTTCTGTGGAAGGGTCTATTGGATCATATCCTTCTGGATTACTAACACTTGGTCTATCGACATTGTCAGTGTCAGTCTCTCCAGTAGGACTTGAAGAAGAACCTGTAACATTTCCACCAACTCCACCATCATCTCCACCATCATCTCCATCATTATCTCCATCATCATTGTCATCACCATTATCATCTTCATCGTCATTCTCATCATCTTCGTCCTCATCATCATCAGAATCACCATAATCAACTAACTCATCATCTTCCCTTTCATGAACAATGGGTAGAGTAACCATGTGTTCTGGCTCAACAAAAGCAGTAGATGTGTAAGCCTCAGTGATAGGTACTTCAGATGAAACAGGAACATCTTCAGTAGTGCTACCACTTTGCTGTACAGTAGATGTTTGGGCTTCGTTGACCGTTTCCTTTTCAGGAACTGTATCAGTGGGAGGTGGGCTTGGAGATCGTCTGCTAGATTCACCAATCACAGTAGTAGATCTTATGTTCTGTGGCTGATGAAAGTAGGTTTGAGAAATAAACTCTCTAAGCTCGTTTAGTTGTCTCTCCAACCCAGATGAGTAGTCAAACATGTTTTTCATTTGTTGTTCAAGAGATGCTAATCTGGTATCTTTGATGGCTGCATCAAGATGAATCATGGTTATCTGATTAGATTTTTCTTCATTACTTTTCTTCAACTCAGCAATTAATTTCATATTTTCAAAATTCTCCTTCTCCAGATTCTTAATTCTTTCTTCAAGCGTGATAGAACCTGGAGTGCTGGTTGATTCTTCTCTCCTCTGAAAATCAGGAGGAGTATTCAGCAGAGTATCTACATCAAACTCCAAATTCTCCTGATGAGGAGGTGTAGAGAAACCAGAAACAGGAGCAGTAGATGCTCCAGAAACAGGGACTGTTTCTGTTTCAGGACTAGCAGTAGTTGTATCAACATGAGATTCTTCCCTTGTGATCACATTTGCTGGTGATCTCTGAACTTCAGAAGAAGTTGTCTGATCAGCCTCTGTAATAACCACTTGTGTTCGTGGTCTCCTTGGAATAATTCCACCACGACCTCTCTTTCTTGATGGGAAGTCTTTTCTTTTAGCCATTCTTTTGCGTCTCGACGATGTACTTGGAGACTCTTCCGGGACATAATCAGTGTCCCTCTCTTCTTCACTCGGTCGAGATGATGTGGGAGTAGAAGGAGTTGGATCAGTCTGAATTACATAAGGAACATTTCCTATCTGATCACTTACAGTATCGGAACTAGAAGCAGAATGAACAACTTCTTCCGTTTCTCCTTCACGTGTAGGTTCATCTTCAAACAGTTTTTCAATCTCTTCATCAATAGTTTCTCTGGTAGAGGAAGTAGACACCCCAGCTTGTGCATCATCAGCATGAGCACCACCTTCACCAAGCTCATCGACATTGTCATTAATCTCAGAAAACCTTCCAATCTTGGCAAAACTTTCACCAGAGCATTTGTTGCCTCTGGTTCCAGTTAGATGAGAGAAAATCTCCTTCTTCACAGTCTGTACAACGTACTTAGGAGATCTCTGAGTAGCCAACTCAGGATAAGCATCGTTTATCACCAACTGGATAAATCTCGGATACATAATGAACTTCCTACCAGGATTAGCAGTAGCATTCTTTACCATCTCCTGAAATATAACCCCAGAAATGCTAAATGGAATGTCATCAACCAATGAAACCAGTAGAGATCCAAATACAGCACTCAGGCTATCCATGCCAGCTTTCAAATTACTCAAACAGTGAATTACCACATGAAATAAATATTTCCAATATGGTGGTAACCACTTCTTCTCCAAACTTGGATATCTATACTCATAACCCATCCGAGATAGACAATCCATAACCACATCATCATCTAGTCTTGTAGGTGCTCCCTCTTGGTCATTAAACAGAAGAACTCTGTTTAGTATGGCTTGAGAAACAATCACCCTTTTCTCCTTCACAGTTGCTGTAATAATCTGGTTTCCAGATTCGTCCTTTTCTAGAGCAGCAGTGCTCCAGAAAGAGTCTATCAGTTCGGCATAAATGGCTGGGTCAGCAGAAATAGAATAAACAATCCTTGAGTTCTTCATCCCCTCTATCATAGAATGAAATAGTTCTTTTCCTTCCGGTACTTCATCAAGATAAGCGACACAATTATGATTCTTGTTAAAGATCATTTGAGCCATCTGCATTGTCACAAAAGAAAATCAGAATTAGAACATCTTTGAAAATAACTTAATTATATCAAATAGTTTCAACACTTATAACATGTGAATCACAAACCTTTACTTATAAAAGTTTATCACTTGAAAACATTTAATCATTTCAAAATCTTATTACATTTAAGGTTGATCATCAAAGGTTATAGTATACATGTACAATTGATACATACATGCTTCAACACTTAGAAAATATTCAACTTTCTGTATGCGAAATTGACAAGTTAAGACTGTGCGAAATTGAACTGCTTGTGACAACAAAGTCTCATGCGAAATTGACAGTTTTGCGAAAAAGTATTTCACGCGAAAATCCTTTATCACGCGAAACTAGGTTTCACGCGATAAACCTTTTCACGCGAAATATCAGTTTATGCAAAAGGACTTTGTGAAAATTAGTTCAAGCGAAAACGTGGTTATCATGCGAAAACAGGACTCATGCGAGAACCCAATTCACGCGACAAAATCGTTTTCGCGACTGTTCATCTTTTCTTGCGATTCGCACAACCCCAACTTCAAATTAACCTTTCAAAAATCGATTTTAGTCCATGAAATGCATATCATTGCTGTCGCCTAGATCTTTTAGGTTAATTTCATTCATTAATTTCATCATTTAAGTTCATTTATTCAGATTTTAAAACAAGGATGTTAAGTTCCCCTTTAGTTCTTCAGATCTACAGTAACCTTATCAATCGAGAGATACCTTTTCAGAACAATCTTAGCTTAGTGATGACTAACTAAGACACACAATCACAAAGGAAGAGAGTAGATGATCGATTTTGATATATGCGAAAATAGGTTTCGGATGAAGTGCGATTAGGGTTTTCGGGTGTGAGATTAAGCGAAAAGTGATTTTGTTCTTTTCACTGTGACCTTTTATACTCCTGAGTAGTCACGCGACAATCCAATTTCGCGAAACATCTCGTTTCGCGTGACTTTCCCTGTCACGCGAATCCGTTAGATTTCAAATTTTCAAATTGTTTTAAACTTTTCAATCCTTTTATTTTCAATGAATTTTGTCAACATAAAATGTTATTTACCAAGTGACCAATTATTTTAATGAATCTTCAATTTTTAAACATTTTCTTGTTATGTAATTGTCCTAAAACTAAAAACACTATAAAAGTGAAATAAAAAACAAACACTTACAAACAAACAAAATAATAAAAGAATAAAAACAATTAAAGAATCAAGATCGGATTTGCTTGTTTTGTATAAATTTTCATAATGAGATCATATAGTTCTTTTGTCAAGTTAAGACTCTGTCCGGCTTTATTTAAAATAACTGGTTAAGTTGATTGTCAATATATTTTGTCCTTTTTAAACTCATACTTCAGGTTTTACTCAGACACATAATGAGTGATATATATATCATGTTTTGTGTTAATTTGATATAAGTCAGTGGATCCCACAATCAGAACTTCTGTAGAATTATTATTATCCTTCAAGACACTATTGAGATTTTTCAAGTCACCCCAATTTGACTTAAACCATGCATTGATGATCAGTGATACCATTTATTGTAATCCTAAATATAACTATTTGAGCATAACTAGCCTGAGAAATATTTCTTAACCCGGAATATTAACAAGTTTAAGGACTTACTGACAGCCATTCGGACTTACGTCTGCCCTCTCAAGATGTTTAGGACTTACAAGCCATTCGGACTTACATGCCCCATCTTTCGATTTTGCCTTCCAAAGTTAAAAACTATTCTCAAAATCAGAAAATATATACCATATAGTATGTATGTCTTTTAGACATATCTTTTGATTTGTTTGTGCTTCTTGGCATCTTATATCCTATATGGCCTTTGTTGTTGGCATCTTTTAGCTCAATTATTTTCTTTTTGTATTTTTCTCCTTTTTGTTTCTTTTTATATTTTTATCTTTTGTATATACATATATAGATATGATAATCACTGAATCCATCATATACAGGCTTGAGTATGACAAGATTATATCTCTCAGTCTGTGTTAGAACATTTTTTTGGCACATATTCCTGATATGTTCCCCACTGAATCATATTTCTTTAATTCAAGTGTAATCACTCAATTATGATCTTTTCATTTCTGAAAGCAAAGCCTATCAACATATCAAACATAATCCAAGTGTATTCGTATTTAAGCCTTTGAAAGTACTTATACTCGTTTTGAACTTTGTAATATCATTTCTCATTTAAGCATGAAAATTTCTTCTTTTTGATTTTGGCAATCCTTTGATCTTAACTCCCCCTAAGACCAAAAATATTTTTCAGAACGTGCTTTTCTAATTTTCTCCCCCTAAAATTGTGATTGTTCTTTCAAGAAAAAGAAACAATTGCAATTTTATTCATTATTAAAAACTGAAAAATCTTTTGGTGAAGATTCATTAAACCAATTTATCCAAAGTTAATCATTCCCAATGATTGCACTAGGAAATCAAATCGAGAATGATCAAACGCCTTGGTAAACAAGTCAGCTATATTTTCAGTTGACGGCACTTGTTTTAGGTGAATAAGTTTACGATCAAAACAATCGCGGATAAAATGTATGCGGATGTCTATGTGTTTAGTTTTTGAGTGTTGGATGGGATTTTTCACTATGTTTAAAACTGCCGTGTTATCACACCAAATTGGTGTGTCATAAATGTTGAGACCATAATCGAGAAGTTGTTGCTGAATCCAGACAAGCTGGGAACAACAACTCGAAGCAGCCACATATTCAGCTTCGGCAGTGGATGTAGAGACAGTGTTCTGTTTTTTACACTGCCAAGAAATGAGTCGGTTGCCCAAGAATTGACATCCTCCTGTGGTCGATTTCCTGTCTAAATTACAACCACCATAATCACTGTCAGTATAAGCAAATAAATTGAAATCGGAATTTCGAGGATACCAAAGACCAAGTTTGGGTTGACCCTTGAGATACTTGAAAATCCTCTTGACAGCTTTCATGTGTGATTCCTTTGGATCACTTTGATAGCGGGCACACTGACAAACAGGGAACATAATATCCGGCCTGCTTGCAGTGAGATACATAAGGGAACCAATCATTGATCTGTAAAGATGCTGATCAACTGATTCTCCTGATGGATCTGGAGTAAGAGTAGGACGAGAAGCCATTGGAGTTGGAGCTACTTTGGAGTCTTGAAACTTGTATTTCTCAAGAATTGTCTGAACATACTTTTCTTGATGAATGAGAATACCAGTCTCAGATTGAGTAACTTGAATACCCAAGAAAAATGAAATTTCTCCAAGTGAACTCATCTCAAACTTCTTTTTCATCACTGCTTCGAACTCCGTGCACATACTATCATTTGTGGAACCAAAAATAATATCATCGACGTAGATTTGAACCAAAATGATATCATCGCCTGATTTTCGTATGAATAAGGTTTGATCAATCGCACCTCTTGAATAACCATTTGCAAGCAAATGTTCAGTCAGAGTTGCATACCAAGCACGAGGTGCTTGATGTAAACCATATAAAGCCTTATCCAACTTGTAAACATAATCAGGATGATCTGGGTCTTCAAATCCAGGAGGCTGACAAACATAAGTTTCCTCTTTCATTTCTCCGTATAAAAATGCAGTCTTAACATCCATCTGGTACACCTTGATGTTCATGAATGAGGCAAAGGCTAAGAAAATGCGTATTGCTTCTAGTCTTGCAACTGGAGCATACACTTCTTCATAATCTAAGCCTTCAACTTGATAAAATCCCTGCACCACAAGGCGTGCTTTATTTCTAACTATAACACCCTTTTCATCCGTCTTATTCCTAAAAATCCACTTTGTTCCAATCGGAAGCTTATCTTTTGGTAGTTCAACAAGATGCCAAACATTGAGCTTCTTGAATTGCATCAACTCATCCTGCATTGCTTCTATCCAGCTGTTTTCTTTAAGTGCCATCTCCACATTCTTGGGCACTGTTTGGGATATAAAGCAAGCATACAGACATGTGTTGATTGCTCCTGATCGACTTCTGGTAACTACACCTTCATGCAACGGACCAATGATTGCTTCAGTTGGATGAGTTTTATGTATTCTCAATTGAGGAATCTCATCTGCAACCATTCCATCTTCCAAATTTGTAATATGTTCAACATTATCAAGAACTTCTTCAGTATGTTGAGATAGAGGCACATAAGTTTCATCAATTGTGTCATCTGAAATAGGAGTTTCAGAAGCAGTTGACACATTTGGAGACTCATCAAATGGAACCTGAATGATCTCTATCGGAGTGTGTATAGTGTCTGAAGAAGATGAAGATAACGGAGAACTCAACGATTCTTCCAGCTCCTGAGTAGGAATTTGTTCTGAAGAAATATCTAAAGACTCAGAACAGGCAGATACTGGCACAGAAGCTGTCGGAATATCTTTGGATGATGAAGCAGTAGCAGAATCATCAGATATCAAAGAAGGAAGTTCCTCAATTATTTGGTTATCCAAGGTGATTGATTGAGAATTAGAGTCTGCAGATGAAGATTTAGAAATATTAAAATTTATGAACAAAGATTCATAATCATAAACCCATGAAGGAGCTGAACCTGCATCAGTTATGTTAAGTTCGTGCCAATCAATGTTAAATGACTCGATTATTTGTCTAGTTCTTTTATTATAAACACGATATGCAACCTTATTAGCAGCATATCCCACAAAGTAACATTCATCAGCCTTTTCAGCAAATTTTGAAGATGATTCAGTTGTATGCAACAAAGTGCAACAACAACCAAAGGCTTTAAAATATTTAACTTTGGGTTTGTGATTATAAAAGATTTCATAAGGAGTCTTATTTAATCTTTTGTTGATTAACACACGATTCTGAACATAACAAGCAGTATTTACTGCTTCTGCCCAAAAGAATAAAGGTAATTTGGCGGCAGAGATCATTGTTCTAGCAGCTTCAATTAATGTCCTATTTCTTCTTTCTGCAACTCCATTCTGTTGTGGAGTGCCAGCAGCACTGAATTGTCTGGCAATTCCCTTGGATTCACAGAACTCATTCAGAGTTTGATTGCAAAACTCTGTTCCGTTGTCACTTCTGATGCACTTTACCTTTTTATCTGTCTGATTCTCCACCAAAGTAATGAATTTGATCAATAGATGTGGAGTCTCATCCTTAGATGCTAAGAAAAACACCCAAGTAAATCTTGAAAAGTCATCAGTAACAACCAAGCAATAAGATCTTCGACCCAAACTTAGAACACTTACTGGACCAAAAAGATCCATGTGTAAGAGTTGTAAGATTGATTCGACTGAGTTGTGTGCAACTGGTTTGTGAGGAAGTTTATGTTGTTTACCTTTTGAACATGACAAACAATGTTCAGTTAAATGATATTCTTTTTCAGGCAAACCAATTACATGATTTCCACGTACAAGTTTATTCATGTTTTTAAGATTGACATGTCCTAATCGACGATGCCATAACATGGAATCATTCTCCGAGGCTTTGGATAATAAGCAAGAGGCTGTTACCAAAGAATTAGAACAATGCATATCTAGAAGATATGTGTCATTGTCTCTCGGAGTCCTCATCAAAACCCATTCTTCTGGAACAACAAAACCTGGTTTTAATATTAAGCATTCGCTATTAGTAAAGTGTGTTGAATATTGTTTGTCACAGATTTGAGACACACTTAGCAGGTTATGTTTTAGTTCCTCAACAAAATTAACATTTTCAAAACTCAGGACGCCATTTGTAACTGTACCCCGTTTAGTAATTCGTCCTCCTCTATCTCCTGCAAATATCACTCTTCCTCCGTTGTATGATTGTACATCTTGTAGTAGTGATAAATTACCAGTCATATGTCTTGAACAACCGCTATCAACATGCCATAGACTGTCAGTAGCCTTTTGCGGTTGTCCCTGCATTAGTAACAAAATTACTTAGATTTTGGTACCCAAGTCAAACATGACTTGAGCACTTTCTGAGTAGCAGTAAGACAAAATGATTTGAGATTATTATATTTTGTTTGCACATCAATCTTTTCATTTATGATTTTAGGCTTGACATTTTCTTTTATGTCATTGGTCAAATTCTTATCCCGTTTGACATTAAATTCATTAGCAACCTTTGATTTCATATTATTTAATAATTTTCCACGAGTGAAAAATAATTTTCTATTATGAGAAATAGAATTATGAAATCTTTGTTTACTTAATGATTTGTGTCTAAAAGGACAATTATTTGCCAAGTGATTAGTGTTTCCACACTGAAAGCATCTCTTCTGTTGTGTGTGGAAAACAAACTGTGGATGACAATTATGAAAATTGTCATAAAAACCAAAGTCAGATTGACTAGGTTTAACTTTCTCCACAGTCTCTCGAATCTTTGTCTCATTTGACAATTGCAAATTCATCTTTTGCAGATTCGAGGAAATTGAAGTATTATGACCACTTTGATTCGGAGATTTGGCAATTTTGACTTGAGAAATTGATGGTGTTGGAATATGAATAGACTTTGTCTTTGCTGGAGTAGGACCAGACTTTGAATGTGCTGGAGAAGGACCAGACTTTGAATGTGCTGGAGAAGGACCAGGCTTAGAAATACGGATTGGTGCTGGAGAAGGACCAGGCTTTTGAATTGTGAGATTGCATGCAGAAGAATTATTCACTTGCAAATCTGGGCTACAAACATCTTGATTCACAAGGTTAGCATTATAATGAAGTTTATTTTTAAAGAATCGAGAATTCGTTTCTTTAAAAATATGTTCTTCATTTTCAATAACACCCTTAGAAATGAATCGACTCTTAAAATCATTTTCAATTCTTTCCTTTTGATTAGCCCTTTGATTTGCATTCAAATGATTTTTACTATTAGATTGCAACTCATTCAAATCAACCTTCTTTTCATTTCCAGACAAATGTTGAGTACAAGCAGATTGTGAAACTTTTACATTCTTATTATTTAAACACTCATTCTCATTTTCATCCTCACTCTCACTTTCCCAATCTTCAACCAACCCATCCACCTTCATTTTATCTGCAAAAAGATTTTCAGATGATTGTTTAGTTTTGGGTGCTGTGATAGGATCAACTGATAAGTTTATTTTAACAGAAGGTTTTATGTTTTGAGATGGAGAAAATCCAATCCCATAAACCATATCAGAATCACAAATATTCTCAGAGGAGGGTAAACATGAATAGTCATGATTGATTGGAGGAGCAATGTTAGAAAACCCAACACCACATTTTCCTCCTTTAATTTTCTGAGTCATTTGTGACTTGATAATGCCCTCAACCATCGTTGATGAAAGTTCAAATTTCTCAACAGTCAATTTAACCGTGGCTAATTCACTGTTGAGTCTGTTAATTTCTAGAGCGAGTTCATTATTTCTGTTTGTTAAGTCATTATTAGTACATTCTTTATCATGAAGATTTAATTTCAAATTATAAATTGTTTTGTTTAAACCTTCAAGTTTTTCTTTAAAAATCCTTTCATTTGACTTGTGTTTACTCGCTTGATACTGAAGTTTTTCAACTTCCATTATCAGGCTTTCATTATGAACTCTGTATCTTTGAACTTTCTCAACACATGCATTTTTACATAAGTCATCATATACCTTGGGTTCTGAAGTTTCTCCTTCTGTTTCCTCTGCCTTCTTGACCATGAAAGCTTTCATATTATCAGTTGGTTCTTCCACTGGAGCACTAACAACAGTCTTTAGATCATTACATGTGCTTTTGACTGTGAGCTCAACAGTGTCATCTTTAAACACAATCTTTTCTTTATCAACCTTCTCAGCCTGTTCTTTCTTCTCAGCCTTCTCTTTCTTCTCTTCAACTTTCTCAATCATTTGATCAACTTTCACTTTCTCCACTTCAATTCTTTCCTTCTCTTCTTCTTCTGTAGCAAACAAGCCTTCCAACAAATCATCCGACACGAATTCAGCAAACAAGTTTTCTTCCTCTTCTGATTCTGGCACAATCTTAGCAATGAGAGCATGAGACAAAGTCAGATCAAGAGCCTCCATTTGATCAGACCAATCGTACTCAGCATTAGTTTGAGAAACTAATGCTTTATTGCCACTAGAAGTACCAGCTTTGTCTTTCTTCTGCTCTATCTCCACAGTCACCATTTTCTTTGGGGCTTCAGTTTGAGCTGTTTTTGGTTCAGTACACTCTCTGGCGAAATGACCTGGTTTGTTACAGTTGTAACACCTCAGGTTGGATTTGTCGAAACCAATTTTGCTAGAATTATTAACACCAAACATTTTCCTTCCAGTTCTTCTAGCAAAATTCTTCGCCCTGTATACAACCATGGCCATCTGATATTTGATGTCGTTCTCTTCAACATCATCTGGATTAACTTGTTGAAGATCATCAACAAGAATATTTGGAGCAGAAAGTCTTCCGGCCATAAAAGCTTCATAACTTGACATAAATGTGGTGAAAAGAGCAAGATGCTCCTCAGCAATTTGGACAGTCTGTTTGGATGGATTAGTTGTAGCGACATAAGCATGTTGACCACTATGAGAATCTTGAGGTTGAGAGACTTGTTGATGAATGATGGGGGAATAATGTTGAGCTGCTGGAACATGAACTTGATGAGTTACTGCTGGTTGCATATATGACGATGCTGCACTTCCCGATTGTTGTTGCTGACACATTTGAGTATAGCTGACATAGTAATTTGGATTACTAGCCATCTTTGCGTAGAGAGCAGTTCCTTCAGCACCTAGAGAACTGAGATGATTAGCAGCTCGCTGCTTATCATCCATAGCATAAGACTTGATAGTTGAGATGAGATCGGTCAACTGAAGAGTATACAAGTCTTTTGTTCTCTTTATCAAAGTACAGTTGTTATTCCAACTGTAAGGAAGTGAGTTGAGTAACTTCTTGTTCACAGTAATAGGTTCCATAGTAATACCAGCACTCTTCATTTTAGTGACCAGTCTAACAAACCTGGCCATTTGAGCTTCCAATTCCTCACCAACAATGTGATTGAACATGTTGAATTCTTGATTCAACATATCCTTCTTGCTCTCTCTCATGTCTTTGTTGCCCATTATCTGAGATTCCAGAGCATCCCATAGCACTTTTGCACCCCTGAACTCTTGAAACTTTTGTGAGATCTCAGTAGTAAGAGCCATAGTAATTGCAGCATACGCCTTATCATCCAGTTCCAGTCTCTTAATGTCGTCTTCATCCCACAAATGTTCAGGTTTCTGAACCATTTCTCCTTTGTCATTTTTGTACAACGGAATGTAAGGACCATATTGTATAGACCTCCACATTTTAGGTTCCGTGTAAATGACATATCTTTCAAATCGAAACGCCCAATCGGTATAATCATCTTCACATAAAAGCCTCGGTGGCTTGTTACCAGTTCCAATCTCAGTGTCTAGATGAAGAGAAGCAGTAAGATGCTTCAAATTAGGTGTAGTTGAAGCCATGATGAGCAGAAAGTTAGAAATCAGAATTCTCGTGCGAAAAGCAAAGTTGTGCGAAATCAGATTTCGCGTGGAAAGAGTTTTCGCGTGCGAAATTGTACTTCGTGCGAAAATCCAAAGATACCCCTTTATGCGAATCGCACAAAAAGGTGAAATAACTGTCTTTGCGAAAACAACACCTTTTCGCGTGCGAGAAATGTCAGATCAAGCGAAAACGTCTATTTTGTACTGAAACAGATTACCAACTGTTTGTTCTTGTGAATTTCACCTCCAATTCACTGATTAAGTTTGATCAGACCCATTTTAATCCAATTTTAATGAATTTTAAGTCAATCTTAATCAAAATTAAGCTTAAAGTCCACTAATTAAGTTCAATTAGGTCCAGATCAGTTCAAATCGTCCATAATCGAGCAGCATAACCTTTCCATCTCAGAATCTAAAGTAATCGATGATGAATTCTTCAAAAATCAGGTAGAACTCAATCCAATTCTTCTCCAAATCGTGGTTCAAGAGCCTAATGCTCTGATACCAATTGTAAATCCTTGAATTTCTCCCAGAAATCAAACACACACGATCTCAATCTTGTGAACGCGGAATATAAACAAGATTGGAGTAGAAGAAGAAAGAATTGAATCACAACAGAAGATCTTCGATTAATAAACTGCAACCTACAAGAGGTCTTGTGCGATTTCGCACAGATACAGTGATAATGAATGAAAAGCTTAATTACAAAACGAAAACTAGCTATTTATACTAAAACATAGAGTTCTCGCGCGAGATCCCTTTCGCGTGGATCAAGCTTTCGCGCGGCTGCAGTCTGTCGCATGGAGTATTTCTCGCGTAGTCTGCGACTCGCGTATGACCTTCTTCTCGCGTGGATGCTTCTTTTCGCACAGATCTGTTTTGCCGAGCCTTGTTTATCTCCTACAGAGATATTTTGTGATAACATAGTTGCTAATGCTCAAGCCAAAGAGCCCAGATCTCATCACAGGGCCAAGCACATTCAGAGGAAGTTTCATTATATACGGGACATAGTGAAACAGGGAGACATCGTGATAAGAAAAACCAAATACGACGAGTAGTGGGGGTCCTGAGCTAAGCCTTGGCAAATCGACACAGATCAAAACCTAGCAGACCCGTTTACTAAGCCATGACTCAGAACAAGCATGATCTGCATAGAAATGCGATCGGGCTTAGATTAGCTAGTGATATGTTTTGATTTAGTATTTGGATGTATGAACTTTTAAACAGTTATACTTTTGAATTCATTTTGATCTACTGATATAGATACAATTATGAATCCTATAACTGTGTTCAATTTTAATACGTTTAATCCATGGATATTGTATTCTAAATTATCCATAGTCGGTCAGACTTGTGGGAACAATTCTGAATTAAGACTATTCTAAATTTAGACTCAAGGAGTTGACTGCTAAATTCACAGACCTCATTATGAATGACGTTGGATGTAACTCACTACCAACCATCTTCATTATAAGATGCTTTGATATTGGTATACTCATTTGGTATCCTTGACATGAGATGCATACTAGAACTTCCGTTTACCAAGGGTTATTCCTTGATCACTGTCAACTGCTGTCACGTAACTGCCAATCATAAAGGCTTTGATTAGGAATAATTCTGAAGTTCACTGGGAGTTGTATGTAGTCAATAAGGGATTCTATACTCTTACATTATATGTAACAGTTAGACATCGTGGCGCCCTCGTTGATTCAAATTGGTGAAGTGTGAGGCCTCACCCAAACTGACTGTGTGTTTGATTGGACCATTTTGAATCTAGATCGAGAACTATAATAATTGAGTCCTATATGAGAATTAATCTCAATGACTCAATTGATGTCTTTTACAGAAAGGATAAATGACTATGATTACCATAAGTTTATTGTCTTGTTATAGTAAAATGATACTAGAAGAAGATGTTTGGTTAATGACTTTCAAGTGTCATACCTTGTTGGGGGCAGCCATGTGCAGCTAGAGCGCCGCTGACTGTCTACGTAGAATTTAACCAAATGTCGTCCAAGTGGGAGCTTGTCGGATTATGTACGGGTTCGGTTATGTTACGTTGCCAACCGAGCTATGACCCGTAAGAGTTACACCTTGGGCAAAAAATATTAAGTCCACTTACTTTGATTAACTGGTACTTACGAACTATATCGGGTTTTATAATTTATAATTGTTATAAATTATTTAGTATTAATATTTATTTAAATAAATAAAGGAAAAGCTGAGATTCCTTTTTATATATTAATCATTCAATTGACAAAGCAAAATGAAAAAAAAAGGAAGTTGAATTGCTTTCCACCATTCCATCTCATCCATTATTGCTTTCCACGTTTATTCCATTATTGCTTTCAATATTAAAAGGAATGAGAAAGCAAAATGGGATAGAGGTGATTCATTTTTTCAAAACCAACATTCTCTCTCTCTCTCTCTCGATACATCCTAAAATTCATGTCGAAGAAAGAAGAAATATAGTTGGATTTTTCTTCCTATCACAATCAACCGATATATTTGATTGCAACCGTGGACCACGCCTCTTAGAGCCGCAACCACTGTGTTCCAATTTAGTGTTCGTTGATTCAAGCGTTCATTCGTTGTCCCTCGGTGTCTCAAACGGTTAATTATTAACCACAAAGGTATATTATATCTCATCAGTAGGTTATTCATATTCTGTATTTACATTGTTTGTAACCCAGATCCTGTCGGTTTCATTTTGGTATTTTATTATTACTCCGCTATGTTAACTGTTATTAATCTGATTAATAATTATCAAAATGTTTTGATAAATAAACCTAACGAAGATACCACTGAACCCAACAGTACCACTAAAAAGTTTTGAAGAGCTTAAGAAAAGATTAGTGTCTGCTCCTGTTCTCACACTTCCATCGGGCACGGGTGGATATCAGATTTACAGCCATGCCTCTAAAAAGGGACTTGGATGTGTGCTAATGCAGCATGGCAAGGTCATTGCTTATGCTTCACGGCATTTGAAACCTTACGAGGTTAATTATCCTACGCATGATCTTGAACTCGCTGCTGTTATTTTCGCGTTGAAAATATGGTGTCACTATCTTTAAAGAGACTTGTGATATTTTTACTGATCACAAGAGCTTGAAATATATCTTCAAACAAAAAGAACTAAACATGAGGTAGAGAAGATGGTTAGAGTTGTTAAAAGATTATGATGCCAATATTCAGTATCATCCGGGAAAGGCCAATGTGGTAGCTGATGCCCTTAGCAGGAAAAGCTCAGGAACAGTAGCCTCCCTACAGCTACAACCTCAGAACATTACCGATCTTGATAGATTGGGTATTGGCCTACATATTGGCAAGAGCGACGGATATCTCGCTAGACTTCAGATTGAGTCAGACTTAATTTCCGGATTAAGAACGCACAGAAAGCGATGGTGAATTCTGGGCAATCTTACAGAATGTGGAGATTGGTAAACAATCAGAATTCAGAGTAGATGAGCATGGAGTAATCTGGTGTGGTAAACGTTTATGTGTGCCTAATGATTCTTCTCTTCGAGAATCGTTATTAGCTGAGGCACATAATTCTCCGTTTTCTATCCATCCTGGATCTACTAAGATGTATGGTGATCTTTGTCAGAATTTCTGGTGGAATGGTATGAAAGAAGACGTGGCTAGATTTGTTAGCAGATGTCTTACTTGTCAACAAGTTAAGATTGAGCATCAAAGAGCTAGTGGACTGCTTCAGCCACTACCTATTCCTGTATGGAAATGGGATGATATTTCCATGGATTTTGTGACAGGGTTGCCAAGAACATTCAAGAAGAATGATGCAATATGGGTTGTAGTTGACAGATTGTCAAAGTCGGCTCGCTTTCTCCCAATTCAGCAAGGATTTTCGGTTAGCAAACTATCTGAAGTGTTTACATAAGAGATTGTTAGACTTCATGGCACTACGGTGTCTATCGTGTCTGATCGAGACCCGAGGTTCACTTCTCGCTTTTGGAAGGGTTTGCAAGCTGCATGGGGTACCAAGTTGAGGTTTAGTACGGCGTTTCATCCTCAGACTGACGGTCAGTCGGAGCGTACTATTCAGACACTTGAGGACATGCTTCGAGCTTGTGCCTTAGAGTGGACTGGGAACTGGGATGAGTACTTGTGTTTGGTCGAGTTTGCTTACAACAATAGTTGGCAAGCTAGCATTGGCATGGCACCTTTCGAATTATTGTATGGTCGTAAATGTAGAGCACCTATTTGTTGGGAAGAGGTCGGTGAAAGAGTCATTGAAGGACCCGAGTTAGTTCAAATCACGAATGAGAAAGTTGCTATTGCTAGAGAAAAGTTAAAGGAAGCTCAAAGTAGACAGAAAAGTTATGCAGACCGACACCGTCGACTTTTGGAGTTTAAGGTCGGCGACAAAGTATTCCTGAAGGTTTCGCCTTGCAAAGGCGTACGACGTTTTGGTCTTAAAGGAAAACTTAGTCCACGGTTTATCGGACCATTTGACATTCTAGAAAGAGTTGGTGAGGTCTCCTACCGTTTAGCATTACCACCTCAACTGTCACATGTGCATAACGTCTTTCATGTATCTCTTTTAAGGGGGTACAATTATCATCATCTTCACGTTGTGAATTATCCGCTTCATCTGATTCGTGAAGACTTATCATTCGAGGAGGAACCCGAGGCCATACTTGACCGACAAGAACGCATTATGCGTAAGAAAACTATTCCTTTTGTTAAGGTATTATGGAAAAACCATTCCGAACGCGAAGCTACATGGGAGATAGAAGATGAAATCCGTTCTCAATATCCGTATCTATTTACCTCTTAGTTATTATCTTTTATATGTTTCTGTTATCAATTAGGAAGTTATCATTTATCTGTTTCTTGAACATCACATTAGTCATCTCTTATACGATTTTGTTTGCCGAATCGATTATGTTTCAGCAATTGAATAATTATGAGTGATTTCGTTCACTTTTTGATTTTTACTACTCCGTGTACGTTATGTCATATCTTGTTCGATCTGTACCTAGCAATTTCGTGGACGAAATTGTTTTAAGGGGGGTAGAATTATAATACCCGTAATAAATATAATAATAATAATAATAATAATAATAATAATAATAATAATAATAATAATAATAATAATAATAATAATAATAATAAAAGTTCAGGGGTTAAAATTTCCAATTTTGAAACTTTAAAAGAAAGTTTTTACATAAGATAGTAAACATAATAAACCACAGGGACCATTTGTGTAATTTGTTAAAACCATTTCTCCCCACCGTCGATCACCTCGCCGGCCACTATTCCGGCGACACTCCGGCAAGCCAAACCACTTTAAACCACTCGGATTCAACTCGATTAAACAACCCCGACACACTAACGTGTAAGATTCGAACTTGTTTCCCCACTTTAATTTGAAAAATGTAAAGGATAGTGCGATCTAAACCGACCCACGATCTTCGGTCCCATTCCAGCCACAAATCGCACTAAACAACAATAATAATCAAATTGAGTCGACCTAATCAATCATTTATCTAATATCAATCTGTATACACCCTCAATTTCACCCGAAACACCCAAAAATCTCAGATTCAATCTCCATCTTTCATCGCGACCTGCAACTATTCGAATACCATCTTCAGTGCTTCAAAACTCGAATTAAACAGAGGGCTTTTCATCCTTGAGTTCATTGGAAACTTCATGTGCAAGGAATTTGATTATCATCGTGATTTGGGCATCGAACCGAGTCCTCCTCAACCGCGACTGTTCGTCGTGTGCTCTTGATACCTTTCCAAAACAAATCAGGTAATTAGAACCACCTACACACTCGGTTTCACGTGGGCAATCAAAGCCCTAAGCTTGATTTCATAAACAACATCCAATTGAGGTTCAATTTTGGATTAAACGAATCTAGGGTTCATAAGGGAATTTGGGATTTTCTGAAATTGTGTTTGAATCAATTAAAAGCTGAGAACTAATGCGGCTGAGGCCTTTGGTTCACTGGTTAGTTACATGCATGCAATCTGAGAGGTCCCGGGTTCGAACCCGGGCACCTCCATGTTTTTTTAGAAGGCTTTTAGCCTTAAATAAATTACAAAAAATTGTTAAAAAAAATATACAAATCATTTGGTAGACTTCAAATATTTTTAAAGGTCACCATATATTTTCTATATTTTTCTAAGTTTATTAAATAAACATTTTTGTAACAAAACATGTTAACAAAGAATGTTTTTGAATAATTCTTTAAAAAGAATAGATTTTAAATAATAATTAATAAATTATTATTGGTCTAAACGTTTCCTTTCACTTAGTATTTTTTAAATCATGATTTATACTTATTTATAAAATATTTCCAAACCTGTAACGGATGTGTTTTAACCAGAATTGATTTTACGGTTTATCAAAATACCTTGATTTATACGTATTTTACAGCCAACTTACAGAGGCCATAACTTTTTCATAACTGATTCAAATCATTTAAACCTTATGTCCATGACGAATTTCGTCGAAAGACGAATCCGTTGATATATAAAACATCGAAATACTCATTCGTTTAGACCTCTAAACAGTCATTTTCGTAACAGCTAGCCGTTCTGTGCAGCTGTAAAGATCCACGTTTTTCACATATTTCGGTAATCCAAATCAGAAACTTTTCTAAATGAAAGTTGTTTAGAAATCACTAATCTAGTAAACTGGAGATTTTCAGAATTTTTAAACGTCGTTTAGTATTTTTAACGAGCACAAATAGACAGGGGCAGAACTGGAATTTTTCCAATCTAAAATAGGAAAGTCCAAACTATAAGTTGCGTTACGTTATCGTACGTTCTCGCGGCGTTAACCGAGCCTAGACCTTGTTTCTGATTATTGTCATTCGTGTATAAGGTACGGATTCTTGGTTATCTTTATCATAGTATAAATTCTGTTCCGTTACTTTGTAGTACGGATTCCTGATTCGTTATATCTTAGTATAAATAATATTTTTCGTTACTTTGTAGTACAGATTTTTGATACCATGTTTCCGTTCATATGACTCGTTTAGCCTTTGGTATTTACTAGTACACTATTAGCCTTTGGTATTTACTAGCTGTTACGAAAATGACTGTTTAGAGGTCTAAACGAATGAGTTTTTCGATGTTTTATATATCAACGGATTCATCTTTCGATGAACTTCGTCGTGGACATAAGGTTTAACTGATTTGAATCTGTTATGAAAGAGTTATGCTCTCTGTAAGTTGACTGTAAAATACGTATAAATCAAGGTATATTGATAAACCGTAAAATCATTTCTGGTTAAAACACATCCGTTACAGGTTTGGAAATATTTTATAAATAATTATAAATCATGATTTAAACAATCCTAAGTGAAAGGAAATGTTTAGACTAATAATAATTTATTAATTATTATTTAAAATCTATTCTTTTTAAAGAATTATTCAAAAACATTCTTTGTTAACATGTTTTATTACAAAAATGTTTATTTAATTAAACTTAGAAAAATATAGAAAATATATGGTGACCTTTAAAAATATTTGAAGTTCACCATATGATTTGTATATTTTTTTAAGAATTTTTTGTAATTTATTTAAGGCTAAAAGCCTTTTAAAAAAAAACATGGAGGTGCCCGGGTTCGAACCCGGGACCTCCAGAATTGCAAACACACCCAGGACCAGTGAACCAAGGCTTACAGCTGCACTAGTTCCTGGCTTCTAATTCTTTTAACACAATTCCAATCAAACCCCCAAACACAATGAGCCCTAGAATCGATTCACCCAAAATCGAACCTCAATTGGCTGTTGTTTATGAAATCAAGCTTAGGGCTTTGATTGCCCACGTGAAACCGAGTGTGTAGGTGGTTCTAATTACCTGATTCATTTTGGAAAGGTATCAAGCACACACGATGTACAGTCGCGGCTGAGGAGGACTCGGTTCGATGCCCAAATCACGATGATAATCAAATTCCTTTCGTATGAAGCTTCAACGGGTGTTTATGATTCAAAGCCCTAAATTAATTTAAGGTTAAAAGGCTTCGAGGACAGCTGTCGACCAAGTTGCAGGTCCGCAACAGAGAGGGTGATTGAACAAGATGAATTGGTGAATTGCAGGTGTAATTTAGATCGTTAATAGCTTAGAAACAGATATATGATCGTTTAGGTAAAGTTAATTGCATTATTATATACGTTTGGTGCGCTTTAAAACTGTAAAGCGGCCGAAAGTTTAGTGGGTTGGTTTAGATCGATTGCACTAACCTTTTCTAAATTAGAGTGGGGTATTATGTTCGAGTCATTCACGCGGGTGTGTCGGGAACAAATGATTGGGTTTAAAACGCGTGTTTTTAAACGTTTTTGGGTCGCCGGAGCTATCGCCGGAGAGGTGGCCGGAGGTGAAAGGGGTCGACGGTGGTGATGGGTGATTTAAAACAAAACTTACACCTTTAGTCCCTGTAGTTCAAGCTTCTTTCATTTTATGCACAAAGTTATTAATTTAAGTTCTAAAAATGGCAAAATCACCCCCTGCACCTTTATTATTATTATTATTATTATTATTATTATTATTATTATTATTATTATTATTATTTTGGGTATTATAATTCTACCCCCCTTAAATCAATTTCATCCACGAAATTGCCAGGTACAGCTTGAACAAAGATATGGCATAACGTACACAGAGGAGCAAAAATCAACAAGCGAACAAAATAACTCATAAATATTCAATTGCTGAAACAGAATCGATTCGGCAGACAAAATCGTATAAGAGATGACTAATGTGATGTTCAAGAAACAGATAACTGATAACTTCATAACTGATAACAGAAACATATAAAAGATAATAACTAAGAGATAAATAGATACGGATATTGAGAACGGATTTCATCTTCTATCTCCCATGTAGCTTCGCGTTCGGAATGGTTTTTCCATAATACCTTAACAAAAGGAATAGTTTTCTTACGCATAATGCGTTCTTGTCGGTCAAGTATGGCCTCGGATTCCTCCTCGAACGATAAGTCTTCACGAATCAGATGAAGCGGATAATTTACAATGTGAAGAGGATGATAATTGTACCCCCTAAAAAGAGATACATGAAAGATGCTATGCACATGTGACAGTTGAGGTGGTAATGCTAAACGGTAGGAGACCTCACCAACTCTTTCTAGAATGTCAAATGGTTCGATAAACCATGGACTAAGTTTCCCTTTTAGACCAAAACGTCGTATGCCTTTGCAAGGCAAAACCTTCAGGAATACTTTGTCACTGACCTTAAACTCCAAAAGTCGACGGTGTCGGTCTGCATAACTTTTCTGTCTACTTTGAGCTTCCTTTAACTTTTCTCTAGCAATAGCAACTTTCTCATTCGTGATTTGAACTAACTCGGGTCCTTCAATGACTCTTTCACTGACCTCTTCCCAACAAATAGGTGCTCTACATTTACGACCATACAATAATTCGAAAGGTGCCATGCCAATGCTAGCTTGCCAACTATTGTTGTAAGCAAACTCGACCAAACACAAGTACTCATCCCAGTTCCCAGCCCTCTCTAAGGCACATGCTCGAAGCATGTCTTCGAGTGTCTGAATAGTACGCTCTGACTGACCGTCAGTTTGAGGATGAAACGTCGTACTAAAAGTTGTTCATTAGATTCCGGGACGCTCACCATAGGCTTGTATGGCCCATGCACCACTGACTTCCAACAACCAGCACTGTTGACAGCCAAGTGGTGTAGCATACGTCTTTGCCATATGTTATACTCGTTCCTAACCAGCATCGGAGGCTTGGTTGCGGAACCAGTATTGTGAGGATCATTAGTTGGTGTTGTCATCTCAGGTTTTAATCAAAAACAAGTTTAAACAAGACAAACGTAACTCGAAACCACCAAAAGACCTCAAGATTTTGGCCAGAAACAGCAGAAACTCACTCTCTATGGCTAATTCTTGCAAATTGCTAATTCGATCAAACAGAGAGATCAAAAGAGCAGTTTCAAATGATCAATAGTGAAATTGATCAATGATTAACCAGCTCTAATACCATTTGACAGGATCTCAGCCTCTCGTTTGATCAATCAGATTATGTTTGCAGCGGATTTAGCACATTAATTAGCGATTAATGCAAGAACATAAAAGATATTGCATGTAAAGCACAAGCATAGAGAGAGAAAAGAGTTCTGCGAAACAATAAATGTTCTATTACTTAGCACATTTCGGCATTTAAAACAGCATGGTTCACCATCCTTTTATAGGCGGCAAAAGGATGGGTTGATGTCGTTTTTCTGACATCAACTAAATATTAAAATTACAATTGACAAAACATAAAACTACTGAAGATGTCAACAGCTGACATCTTCTTACAAAAGTTTCCTAAGTACTGACAAAAGTAAAACTACTGAAATCCTACAACGACTGAAGAAACAAACTTTTCAGTCGTTTATATCTACTGATACTATAACAACTGAAGAACATGCTTTTCAGCTGTTGTACAACTACTGAAACAAAATAAACTACTGAAAAGGAAAAACCATCACAACAACTGAAGAAGACTTCTTCAGCTGTTGTGACAAACTCTGAGTCTTCAGTACTTGGTCTTCAGACTTAGCTTCAGATGATGTAACAACTGATGACTTCAGTAGATATCATCAGTTGTTGTCTTCAGTCTTTGTCTTCAGACTTTGTGCTTCAGTAGAAGGTCTTCAGTTCTTCAGTTCTTCAGCTTTTGATTCTTCAGTACTTGTCTTCAGTACTTGAAGTCTTCAGTACTTGTAAGATCAGTACTTCAGACTTCAGTACTTGGTCTTCAGTACTTTGAAGTCTTCTTCAGCTGTTGTTCTTCAGTTCTTTGATCTTCATACTTTGTTCTTCAGACTTTGTCAGAACAGCTGATGGTTGGAGCTAAGATGCTCTCGAGTCTGACATTCAAGCAAGAGAACACAATAGCTGATGGGAGTCTTCAGCAGTTGTTGTGATGTCATGTGGGACTTAGAGGTTTTCCTGATCTTGGCTCATTGGTTCTTTTGGTCCAACAAACTCCCCCTAAACCAATGCAGCCAAAACCTCTAATTATTGGTTGTCCCACTTATTGGTGGCATAATGATTGGTCTATTTCCTTCTAGATCAGATTAGAAGTTGACCCAGATAAGCACTGGCCTGAGAGGTAGTCTCTAGTGTTTGTTTGGCTAAGTATGGATGGGAGCTCTGTCTTGGGGAATTGGACACAGAGCTGTTGTCCCATCCATAAGATCTACCTCCCATGTACAAGCCGGTAGGATTCTCGGGTGTAGGCTCGGACAAAGATCATTTGTTCTTCTTTGGTCATGCCCTCATCCCCACCATCGAACAATCCTTCACGGCCGTACGTCTCTAAGACATACTTGACCTGTTTCCCATTTTTGAGCTCAACTGTTGTGATTTGCTTGTAAGCAAATTCATCTGGATGTCTGCCTTCTAGCAACAAGTTGAGCTCATCTTTGCGGAAGTTCTCAAGCTTCTTATAAACTAAGCCTTTCCTCACCATCCTGTTTTCCAACATCATTTCAGGAGGTAGCTTAGCTTTATAAGCTTTCTTGAACTCATCCACAATTTCCCAGGGTGTTACTACAAGAGCCACTGTGATTACTTCATCTACAATCCTCTTCATCTGGCTCTTGTATCTCACAGGAATATTATTCTTTGTGATCCTGTAAGCCACCCTAGGATCAGGCCAAGTCCTCACTCTCTCCTTGTTATATTGGAAGGTTTGTTTGAGAGTGAAGAGTCTCAGAGCTTCTTTCTTCATATTCATGATAGAGGTAGAGGCAGCATATGCTTGGTCAATAGACTTAAGCATCTCAGCATCATGAAGCTGCTGTGCCTCTTCCTCTATCTTCACCCTCACAGTTTCCATCTGTGAGGTGGGGCTGATGGTTTAGGTTTTGGCCTTTGGTAGAGGAATGACTGCTGAAAGAGGTAGTCTATCCTCCTCATCCCCCTCTTCTTCTTCTTCTTCTTGCAGCCTCAACACCCTTCTCTTCTTCTTCAAGGGTGGATCATTGGCTGCGGGTTTTGGTGGTGAAGGGGTTGGTTTAGTGGGTTGTGGTTGGGTTGTTGGTGTGGGAATGTTGGCAGGCACTGCTAGTAACCTAGAGATAAGGGCTGGTTTGGTCTGTTTTACTAGAAGTGTCCTGTTCCCAGCACCTGCTTCAGAGAGGGCCTCTGCGACCAGTCCCTTAGTGAAATCACCAGCCGAACAGATCTTGGTGGTTATTGCCAAGAGTCTGTCCCTGGTCCATGCTTTTACATCAAGGACTGGCCTACCCAGATACTTCGAAATGAATCTACTCATAGCCTCGAGTTTCTTTTGATCCTCTTGACTATAAGTAGACCATCGGTATTCAATCTCCCTAGTTTCCATTTTCCTGATCTCCTGATCTAGCAAGGCAGTGTCCTTGTCAAAGCCTTGCCTGAACAGCTGAGCAATGGCAGAAACCATTGATTTGCTGTGTTCAGCATCAGCCTCCTTGACAAGGGCTGCTAGATCAGAGTCAGCCACCATCTTTCCCTCCTCTCCCTTTTTCTTATCAGTGAACTGAAATCCTTTTGGATGTCAGCCACTTTTATTTGCTCAACCTCCCTCTCTTTCCTCTTCCCTTTCTCCCTCACCTTCCTAGTCTCCTCAACCAACTCCCTCTCAACCACCACCTCTTTCTCTGCCTCTACCTCCTCCTCACCCCTCTTCCTCTTGACTTGCACTGATGTCTCCCCCTTTTTGGGTGCATTGGTTGGGGTTTGACTATCAGCAAGTGCCTTAGAAATGGCAACCTCCACCATGGGTTGGATGTGTGTGGGAAGCCTCTCATCAAGGGTTTGAATGACTAAGTCTTTAAGCATGGGTGTGATGAGAGGTAGGGATTTTTGGAGGATAGCATCCAGCTGCTCAGGGGGGTTCTGACCCTGAGAGCTAGTGCCAGAAGCAGGGGCTGGTGGCCGAGTTTGTGGGAGTGGCTCAGTGTTTATGAGACCTTCGGGTGAAGGTGCCATCTGTGGGGTAGTGGTGGCAGATGGACTTCTATCCTGAGTCATTTGAGCAAGCAGCTCTTTGAGTCTGCTTACCTCATCCTCTAGGATAGTGTTTTGAGCTACTACATCGAAGAAGAAGCTCAGGTCATCATCAGCATGAGCTGAATCACCTGACCTCCTGACAATGTCAGGATGTACATGCCCTGAGTGCGGCTCAGTAATAGCATGTGCCCCTTGTTCATGGTACTGGTGACTTCTAGCCTCCGGATTGGATCCATCATCGGCAGTTGCCTCTGGTTAGGTCTTAGTGATGTTACCAGCTTCACCCTGCTCAGATGTTGATGCAGGGGAAGTGGCAGCCTCACCAGAATGTCCTATCTCCCTAGCCACACTGGGAGATTGGACTGATTCTCTGTGCTGTGGGCTCCCACCGGCACTTGTATTCACCCCTCTTCGGTTGGAGTCTCCCTAGTTGTAATAGGTTTCTGGGGAGAGGGTGGAGTGCTCAGATGGGTCAGCACTTTGGCGATAACCAATGTAGGGCTTTGTGGGGCGGTCTCATCAAGAGATGGGCTCGAAGCAGTGTGCACATGGGGGGGACTGTGCTCTTCAATGGCAGTCTTCTCAAGTGAGAAAGACCCCAGTAATGTGGTTGCCCCAAAATTGGTTGCACCAGGCTCCTGTTGAGAGGAAGCCTGTGCGGTTGTGGTGGGTGGAGTCGTGGTACCTGCTGGGAGAATCGAACCAGCAGGCACATCCTGCCTTTGTGTTGCAGGGGCATCCTCAGGGGACTCATCTCCCTGAGTAGCCTTTTTGGGCTTCTTTTGGCTTTTGGTTTGGTGGGGACTTTGGATTTTGAGGTGGAGGCTGTGGGTTCCTGCTGCGTGGGTTTTCGCAGCTGGCCAGCCTGTTTGAGTGTTTGGTCAGTGTTGTGCCTGGAGTATACCTCGGCTAGAACAGCCATGGCAGGGACCCCAGTGCCAACTAGTCCCTCAGCCTGAAGCTGGTTCTCTATTATGGCCATAATGAACCGAGGATACAAGATCCATCGGTTAGAAATTGGTTTTGTGGCCATATCCTTTATTTCCAAAAATAGTAAATCAGTTAAGTTTAACGGTTGTTTTTCAAGGATATAGAACAATACCTGTTGCCACCTTATGGACATCTGGTCCCACGAAGAGGTTTTGGGAGCAAGACACACGTTCACCATGTGGAAGATCAGTCGTTGAGGGTCAGGGAAGTGTTTCTTCAACAAGGTGGAGGCGGAGAGGTTACCCTGGTAGTCGTGGGATGTGAATGAGAGATCCAGGGCACCTTTGGGGTAGGAGGTTGGGTGGTTGGCATCCTCCAGCTCTAGGGTTTGGCGTAGGGTAGCTGGAGTGATAACCACGGGGTGCCCGTTGACGGAGGACCGGAGAGAGACCTCGCCATCCTGCTCTCCGGTTTGGACGGTTACATTTGTCCAAAACTCCGCCAAGGAGTCGGTGTATATAGTGGGGTTCAGGAGAAAAGCCGTTTTGTAGGGTGAGTCGTTCATAAGATCGACGGCTATACTCATTATCGCTCACATTCTCATTCATTCATAAAAGTCATTACATCATTGACATGTTTACAAAATACAGCTTTGCCTATCTTCGCTATAATTGCTACTGAAGCATATGAAACCTTTGATTACATAAGTAATCTCGTTCATATGAATCCTCAGCAACCATAGGGTCATACAGCGACCTCTAGAGAAGATATTAAGTTCAAAAATATAAAAATTATGTTTTATACTAATGAATATTCCTTAAGTAATTCCGTACATCGGAACCCTTACGGAACACTCTTGACACTCTCATGCAACATATTTCGTTGCATGTGCTATGCACACGCACTTCCAGTGCGTGGCAGCATATTCAAAATTAAAGAAGATTTCTTAAGTAATCCCTTTTATGGGAATCCTCAAGAAATCTCGTAATGGCATGCAACGTGATGAGTTGCGTGCGTTATGGGCCCACAACGCATGACGTTGCAGCATTATCAAATGGAGAATGCCATCCCAAAAGAGCTGAGTAGCCTCCTCGTGCCATCCCCAGCAACGCTACCTGCCAACTGGAAACACATAAAAAGTCAGCGTTGCTGAGTGAGTTCTAGTTTTATAATAAACATACTTTGTTCATATTAAAACCGTTCATTCTTTACACGTGATCATACATCGTACATACATATAGATAATATCTTTATTATCTCATTCGTTCATTCATCCGTTCATCATACATCGTTATCTTTCACTTCTCGTTTAGGTCCTGTCAAGCTTTACCCACTTCATGGCACGCAGCCATGATTACTGTGGTCGAATGACAAGGACCCCGTTATATCTTTTCTTGCACATTGGATATCTTTGTACCACTACCATCTGCTATACCCCGAACGTTATTAGCTACCGGGCCGAAGTCATTAAATGAACAGCAAAACGTATGCCACGGTACTAGAGGTAAGCGGTAGGATACCATACATATGGTCAATCACTAAGAAGGACCCGTTAAACTTATCCAATGTTTGCAAGTCAACTTTCATTAATTCGTTCGTTAATGCATGTATTCATCATCTTTTAATCATTCGTTCATTCATTAATACATGCATTCGTCATCGTGTTCCTCTTTCGTTATCTTTCACTTTACGTTACATAATACTTCGTTCGTTTGTTCATTAATACGTAAAGCCATGGAAAGATATTCATACATTATGATAAGGAACACACACATCATACATACATCATCACACATATCATCATACGTACATCGTCATACATAACATCATACATGCATCATCATACATCATCATACATAACCTCGTACATACATAGCCTACATCATCAATCATCACTAGGCACTTACTCCCGTATCCTTCCCGAATCCGGGACTTACTATGCGTCATCTTGGTGCAGTAGTACTAACTATCCCTCCAAGACCGTGGGGACTCATACTAGGACCTTATATAACGTGCCGAGTCCACAACCATACCTTAGACGTATAACACAACATTATACCCAAATGGGTCATACATACATACGTCAGTAAACAAGTTTATATGTGTTCCAGCCCCAAAAATCATTTAAAATCAGTAAATGAGGGTCCTAGAACTCACCTGTGCTTGTCAAGCAGCTTCTCAATCAAGCCTTAAAGTCGCGGGTCACACTACACTGCCTGCAGATAAGTTAACACTCAAAAGAGTTAATTTCTGCCTAATTTCGCTACTAAGTTCGCAGGTAGTTTCGCCCGTAAATTCGCCAGCAGTTTCGTCGGGCAAATCAGCAGTTTCGCTGCTAGTTTCGCCGGGCAGCATTCTGCCAGTTTCGCTGGACAGATTCGCTACCTCGAGCGCCCAGCTTTCGTTGGAATTCCCTAGTTTGGCAACATCTAAGGTCAACTTGGGCACTGACATAGTCATCAGCGAAACTATAGTTTCGCTCAGGCGAATATGTAGTTTCGCCAAAGTGAAATTGTAACTTCGCTGTAAACCCTTCCAGTTTCGCTGGACGAACCTACAGTTTCGCTGGTCGAGACCTTAAATTCGCAGAACGAGCTGAAATTTACGAATCAGCTCGTTTTAGCCCAAAAATCCAATCCTTTCCACCCAAACCCTTGGATTATCATCCAGGAAGCTATATCTAGGCTCATTACACGTTTTCTTACCCTAAAACGTGTGTTTTGGGGCGATTTTTGCCACTTTAAAACCTCAAAAACCCCCACTCGGGTTTTTCACCAAATGTAGCAATTTAGATACGTTTCTTACCTTGATTCTTGTAGTTTAGGAGTCCACAAACACCAGCCTTCGATTCTTGACCACCCGAGCTTCAATCCGGCACTTTCTCTCTCCACACTTTCTCTCTCTAGAATGGCATTTGAGTGAAAATGAGAGTTGCTCAGCTGATCCATCTATTTATATGCCAGGCGTTCCCGGGACCCCAAACTCGTTAAACTCGTGACCCGGAGGGTTAACTCGGTGTAATACCCGCAACCATTTTATATTTATTAGATGGTTTTTCATCCGAGCCCATCACTATCACTTGACTCGATTAGAAATTTTCCGGGTGTTACAAGTCCACCCCCCTTATTTAGGTTTCGTCCTCGAAACCTGTTATTCTTCGAACAGATGTGGGTAATGTTGTCTCATCTCTTCTTCAGTCTCCAACGTAGACTCAGATCCCTTCCTGTGCTTCCACTGTACACGCACAAGAGGAACCACTTTGTTTCTTAGCCGTTTCTCTTTTCTATCGATGATCGCCACTGGTTGCTCCACATAGTTGAGCCGTTCGTCTACTTCGATATCCTCCAGCGATACAATCATATCTTCATCGGCCAAACATTTCCTCAGATGAGATACGTGGAAGGTTGGGTGAATTCCACTCAGCTCATCTGGCAGTTCTAACCTATAGGCCACCTTTCCCACACGGGCGATAATTCGGAAAGGGCCTATATACCGCGGGCTCAGTTTACCCCGCTTTCGGAACCTAATAATTCCTTTCCAAGGCGAGACCTTCAACATGACCCGATCACCGACCTTGAATTCTATCGGTCTTCGCCTCTTGTCAGCATACGACTTTTGTCTGTCTTTCGCCGCCTTCATGAAGGCTTTGATCTTTTCTAACTTTTCAGTCGTTGCTTCAACTACCTCGACACCACCCAGTTCCTTCTGCCCAATGTCTCCCCAACATACGGGCGTCCTACATTTCCTACCGTACAACATCTCGTAGGGCGGCATGCCAATGCTGGCATGATAACTGTTATTTTACGAGAATTCTGCTAACGGCAGGTGATCGTCCCAACTTCCTCCAAAATCATCACGCACGCTCGAAGCATGTCTTCGAGTGTTTGGATCGTCCTCTCAGACTGACCGTCTGTCTGGGGGTGATATGCCGTGCTAATGTGTAGCCTCGTCCCCATTGCATCATGAAACCTCTTCCAAAATTTGGAGGTAAACCGGGTGTCACGGTCAGACACAATAGACACCGTACGCCATGACGAGCTACAATTTCTTTGATAAATAGATCCGCCAATCTTTCAGATGAATACGTCTCGCGGATCGGTAGGAAGTGGGCACTCTTCGTCAATCGATCAACTATCACCCATATAGCATCATACCCTTTCGGGGTACGTGGTAGTTTCGTGATGAAATCCATGGTGATGTGTTCCTACTTCCACTCGGGTATATCCAACGGCTGGATCTTCCTGTACGGTTTCTGATGCTCTGCCTTGACCTGTGAACAAGTCATGCACTTACTCACATATTCCATCACATCACGCTTCATGCCCGGCCACCAATAGTCCTTCTTCATGTCTTGGTACATCTTGGTAGCGCGGGGAATGGAATATCGAGTCTTATGGGCCTCATCCATGATCTTTCCGCGTAGATCCCCGTACCGAGGAATCCACACTCGCCCAAATCGGTCTTAACACCAAGAGTGTTCTCACCCAGTTCTGTAACTAGACCTCTCATCCTTTCGGAGTTAAGACGATCTTCCTTCAAAGCCTCGTCTTGGAACTCCTTAACCTGTGTCATCACGTCAGAGGTCATAATCAGCTGATAAGCCTTCACTCGAATCGGCTCGGGCTTTTCTTTCCGGCTAAGGGCATCGGCCACCACATTGGCTTTGCCCGGGTGGTAATGGATCTCACAATCATAATCTTTTATCAGCTCCAACCACCGTCTCTGCCTCATGTTTAGATCCTTCTGCTCGAAGAAGTACTTCAAGCTCTTGTGATCCGTGAAGATGGTGCACTTCGTCCCGTATAGATAGTGCCGCCAAATCTTCAACGCGAAAACCACCGCAGCTAGTTCTAGGTCGTGCGTGGGATAATTGACTTCGTGGGTCTTCAGTTGTCGAGATGCATAGGCTATGACCTTTCCGCGTTGCATCAATACGCAACCCAGCCCAGAATAGGATGCATCCGAATAGACCACCAAGTCTTCATTTCCCTCAGGCAATGTCAAGACAGGAGCTTGTGTCAGTCTCGTCTTCAATTCCTCAAAAGCGTCCTCCTGTTCTCGACCCCACACGAACTTTACATCCTTGCGAGTCAATTTTGTCAAAGGTGAGGCTATCTTGGAGAAGTCTTGAATAAATCTTCTATAGTAGCCCGCCAGCCCCAAGAAGCTGCGAATCTCGGTTGGCGTCTTCAGTGACTTCCATTGCATCACGGCCTCAACCTTTGCTGGGTCCACCATTATTCCTTTTGCATTCACTACGTGACCCAGAAATTGCACCTTGCGTAACCAAAAGGCGCACTTGGAGAACTTGGCGTACAATTTCTCCCTTCTCAACGTTTCCAATACTTCCCGAATATGCCCGGCATGCTCTTCTTCACTTCTCGAATAAATCAGGATATCATCGATGAATACAATTACTGATTTATCTAACATTGGTCGGCACACTCGGTTCATCAAATCCATAAAAGCAGCCGGCGCATTGGTCAACCCGAAAGACATGACAAGAAACTCGTAGTGACCATAGCGCGTACGAAAGGCTGTTTTAGGGATATCTTGCTCCTTCACCTTCAGTTGATGGTACCCCGATCGAAGATCTATTCTTGAAAACCAACTGGCACCCTGAAGTTGATCAAACAAGTCATCGATCCTTGGTAAGGGGTATCTGTTCTTCACCGTCAGCTTATTCAGCTCGCGGTAGTCGATGCACATCCGCATACTACCATCCTTCTTCTTTACGAACAGGACCGGAGCACCCCAAGGTGAGATACCCGGTCTGATAAACCCTTTATTTAGCAGCTCCTGCAACTGCTCCATCAACTCCTTCATCTCCGTCGGAGCCAAGCGATATGGTGCTTTTGCGACAGGTTGGGCACCCGGTATCAGGTCGATCTGGAACTCGATCTCTCGGTCAGGTGGCAATCCCGATAAGTCTTCGGGAAACACGTCTGGAAAGTCACACACCACTGGCACATCGCATAGCTGTGGTGTTGGCGTCTCTATATTCTTCACATAACATAAGTAGGCGCTTCATCCGCGCCTCATACACTTTCCCGCCACCGCCATCGAGATCACCTTCGGAATCGTCATAACTCGATCGCTGTAAATTGTCACCGGACTTACGTCGGTCGCCGTCAGTCTAATCATCTTCTTTCGGCACACGATATTCGCTTCGTAGGTTGCTAACTAGTCCATCCCTAACACTACATCAAATCCTCCTAGAGGCATCACATGTAACTTGGCAGCACACCTATGGCCCTCTAATTCTATGGCACAGCCTTCTATCACATCCGTAACCCTAGTGGATTTACCAATAGCGGTTTCTACTTCAAAGGACTTATCGAGGCATTTACTTCTAACAGGCAATTTAGCACAGAAGGTAGTAGAAATAAAACTCCTACTTGCACCCGAATCAAATAACACAGAGGCTAAAATTTGGTCTATTAGGAACGTACCGGACACAACGTCAGGGTCCGTTCTAGCCTCCTCCTGCGTCATGGTGAACGCCCTAGCCTTTGCCCTCGGTGCTTCTCCTCCCCTCATCTTCTCCCCTGAGCCCTCAGCCCTCGGCTTCTTGCAATCTCTGCTCATATGACCACTTTCCCCACAGTTAAAACACTTGCCCATTCGGCAATCCTTGGCCATATGCCCAGTCCTCCCACACTTGAAACAGATGTTGGATCCCCACTTACACTCCCCCGAGTGCTCTTTCCCACACTGTCCACACTTCCTTATCCCTGCTCCCTTCGCGACCACTCGGCGGTCGTCTACCCTTGCCTTCTTGTTACTTGTCGAGGTATCACCTCGACCAAACCTCTTTCCCTGCCAACCCTTCTCACCACCTCCCTTCTTACCGCCCTCAGCCTTCACCAACGCAGCTCGCTCATCGTACAACCTCCCCGCCAAATCCACTGCCGACCTGAAAGTACTTGGTCGAGCGGAAATCAAATGCCAACGTATTTCGGCTGGCAACCCCTGAATATACCGGTTGATCTTTCGAGACACCGGCGTCACCTGCTCTGGGACCAATCGCGCCATATCGTTGAACTTGGCAGTGTATTGTTGGTGGGTCATCGTCCCTGCCTCCAACTGCAGAAACTCTCTCTCAACTCGGTCCATTTCCCGTCGAGGACTAAATTCCTCGATCACCATCCTTTTCAGCTCGGACCACTTCATCTTCCCAATGGCCCTGCTACCCTCAGCCTGGACAATATTGTCCCACCAGCACAACGCCGTCCCGTAAATGAGTGGGTAGCAAACTTAACCTTTTTATCCTCCTGGCAATCGCTGATATCGAGGACCGCCTCCATTTCTCTTACCCATTGGTGAGCATCGGCAGCGGTACCAGAACCATCAAAAGTCGGGGGCTTGCACCTCATGAATGCCCCGTAGTTACAACCCCGTGTTGTCTCACGCTCGGCCTCTTCCTCCTCCTCCTCTTCATCATCAAAAAGAACCGTTTCCGGCCCTTGTTGCTGTTGCCGCCTCCCTGAGGCTCGATTCCTCCCTCGCCTCTCATCCTCGCGTACAGCTTCTATCACCTCGGTCACTACAGACGGTAAGATCGTCTGCATGACTTGGTGCACCTCCTCGATCACTGTCTCTTTCATCGAGGCCCTCAAATCATCACTCTCATCCACTCCCCCCGAGGGAGTAGTATTAGGTTCTTCAGGAACCTTCTTCTCTTGTCTAGGCCTTCCTCTTGTGGCTCGTGGTTCCGCACCACTTCCGCCACTGCCTCCACCAAGTGAGGCTTTAGATGATCTACCACCGACCATCTTCTATCTCACACTGAAAGGTTCAAATACCAACACGGTCATTCAAGGAAATAGCTCAGTTTATGTTAAGTACAGTAAGTTGCTAATTACAGTGGCCAGTTGTGATTAGTCACTTACTCTACTTTTCACACCCCAAGCATTACCTTTACTGACTACATCAGTACCTAAATCTAACAGCACACATAAACCACATTACACGCGCACATAACTTTGATTATCATTAAGAAAATACCTGATGGCACGCAGCTACTCAGATGGCATTCATCCCCTTTCTGTCCCATTTCTCAGTTTAAGTTTTAGGTTTATTTTGAAAATTTACCCATTTTACTTAAACTTTTGCTCTGATACCAACTTGTAAGGCCCCGCTCCCGGGCGCCTTACGGTTGGTGGTTCATTACGTAAAACATACATAATGTATATACTCATAAAATATCGCAGCGGAATTAATAAAATATACATTCTCATTCATTCATAAAAGTCATTACATCATTGACATGTTTACAAAATACAGCTTTCTCTGCTTTGCCTATCTTCGCTATAATTGCTACTGAAGCATATGAACCTTTGATTACATAAGTAATCTCGTTCATATGAATCCTCAGCAACCATAGGGTCATACAACGACCTCTAGAGAAGATATTAAGTTCAAAAATATAAAAATTATGTTTTTATACTAAAGAATATTCCTTAAGTAATTCCGTACATCGGAACCCTTACGGAACACTCTTGACACTCTCATGCAACATATTTCGTTGCATGTGCTATGCACACGCACTTCCAGTGCGTGGCAGCATATTCAAAATTAAAGAAGATTTCTTAAGTAATCCCTTTTATGGGAATCCTCAAGAAATCTCGTAATGGCATGCAACGTGATGAGTTGCGTGCGTTATGGGCCCACAACGCATGACATTGCAGCATTATCAAATGAAGAATGTCATCCCAAAAGAGCTGAGTAGCCTCCTCGTGCCATCCCCAGCAACGCTACCTGCCAACTGGAAACACATAAAAAGTCAGCGTTGCGAGTGAGTTCTAGTTTTATAATAAACATACTTTGTTCATATTAAAACCGTTCATTCTTTACACGTGATCATACATCGTACATACATATAGATAATATCTTTATTATCTCATTCGTTCATTCATTCGATCGTAATACATCGTTATCTTTCACTTCTCGTTTAGGTCCTGTCAAGCTTTACCCACTTCATGGCACGCTGCCATGATTACTGTGGTCGAATGACAAGGACCCCGTTACATCTTTTCTTGCACATTGGATATCTTTTGTACCACTACCATCTGCTATACCCCGAACGTTATTAGCTACCGGGCCGAAGTCATTAAATGAACAGCAAAACGTATGCCACGGTACTAGAGGTAAGCGGTAGGGATACCATACATATGGTCAATCACTAAGAAGGACCGTTAAACTTATCCAATGTTTGCAAGTCATCTTTCATTAATTCGTTCGTTAATGCATGTATTCATCATCTTTTAATCATTCGTTCATTCATTAATACATGCATTCGTCATCGTGTTCCTCTTTCGTTATCTTTCACTTTACGTTACATAATACTTCGTTCGTTCGTTCATTAATACGTAAAGCCATGGAAAGATATTCATACATTATGATAAGGAACACACACATCATACATACATCATCACACATATCATCATACGTACATCGTCATACATAACATCATACATGCATCATCATACATCATCATACATAACCTCGTACATACATAGCCTACATCATCAATCATCACTAGGCACTTACTACCGTATCCTTCCCGAATCCGGGACTTACTATGCGTCATCTTGGTGCAGTAGCACTAACTGTCCCTCCAAGACCGTGGGGACTCATACTAGGACCTTATATAACGTGCCGAGTCCACAACCATACCTTAGACGTATAACACAACATTATACCCAAATGGGTCATACATACATACGTTAGTAAACAAGTTTATATGTGTTCCAGCCCCAAAAATCATTTAAAATCAGTAAATGAGGGGTCCTAGAACTCACCTGTGCTTGACAAGCAGCTTCTCAATCAAGCCTTAAAGTCGCGGGTCACACTACACTGCCTGCAGATAAGTTAACACTCAAAAGAGTTAATTTCTGCCTAATTTCGCTACTAAGTTCGCAGGTAGTTTCGCCCGTAAATTCGCCAGCAGTTTCGCCGGGCAAATCAGCAGTTTCGCCGGGCAAATCAGCAGTTTCGCTGCTAGTTTCGCCGGGCAGCATTCTACCAGTTTCGCTGGACAGATTCGCTACCTCGAGCGCCCAGCTTTCGTTGGAATTCCCTAGTTTCGCAACATCTAAGGTCAAGTTGGGCATTGACATAGTCATCAGCGAAACTATAGTTTCGCTCAGGCGAATATGTAGTTTCGCCAAATCGAAATTGTAACTTCGCTGTAAACCCTTCCAGTTTCGCTGGACGAACCTACAGTTTCGCTGGTCGAGACCTTAAATTCGCAGAACGAGCTGAAATTTACGAATCAGCTCGTTTTAGCCCAAAAATCCAATCCTTTCCACCCAAACCCTTGGATTATCATCCAGGAAGCTATATCTAGGCTCATTACACGTTTTCTTACCCTAAAACGTGTGTTTTGGGGCGATTTTTGCCACTTTAAAACCTCAAAAACCCCCACTCGGGTTTTTCACCAAATGTAGCAATTTAGATACGTTTCTTACCTTGATTCTTGTAGTTTAGGAGTCCACAAACACCAGCCTTCGATTCTTGACCACCCGAGCTTCAATCCGGCACTTTCTCTCTCTACACTTTCTCTCTCTAGAATGGCGTTTGAGTGAAAATGAGAGTTGCTCAGCTGATCCATCTATTTATATGCCAGGCGTTCCCGGGACCCCAAACTCGTTAAACTCGTGACCCGGAGGGTTAACTCGGTGTAATACCCGCAACCATTTTATATTTATTAAATGGTTTTTCATCCGAGCCCATCACTATCATTTGACTCGATTAGAAAATTTTCCGGGTGTTACAACGGCTGGGTGAAACTTAGGCCATAATAGCATTTTGTAAGATGGGCGACACAGTTGTGTCGAGGTTTTAGTTGCATGGTCGCCATTAATGGTGTATGGGAATTTCAGAGGTTTGGAAGGATTAGGTCAAATGAGGAGTAAATGCTCTGAAAGTGGGGTATTTATAGGGTAGGTCAAAGGTTGAAAGAAAACTACTGAAGGTTTTGGTGTTAGTTATCAGTTGTTGTAACAACTGATGACGTGGTTTTAACCTTCAGTGGTTATAACATCTGAGGACTTGGTGTTGGTCTTCAGTAGTTGAAACTACTGAGACTTTGGTTTTGTCCTTCAGATGTTGTAAACTTCTGAAGAGTTACTGTCAGTCTTCAGTAGTTATGAACTACTGATGACCTAATATTCTTCTTCAGACTTTGTAACAACTGAAGACTTGGTGTTAGCCTTCAGTAGTTGTGAACTACTGATATCAGTAGTTATGAACTACTGAAGACATGGTATTGCTTCAGTTGTTGTAAACAACTGAGGACTTGGTGTTAGCCATTAGTTGTTGTGAAACTACTGAAGACATGGTTTTGTCCTTCAATTGTTTGGGTATGAAACAGCATCTGTTGTCATCAGCTGATGAGAAATTACTCATCAGCTGTTTCCATCAAATCAGTTGTTTCATACTAGCCTCCACACCTACTCATCAGCTCTTTGGCTGACTTTCAGATGTTTCATTGACCCTTCAGCTCTTGTGAATATTTATGCCTTCAGCTTTTGTGATCAGATGTTCACAAGTGCTGATGAAATATTCTTCAGAGCTGGTGAACAAATTTTTCTTCAGTACTTGTGTAAGATTACACATCAGTAGTTGTGAACGAAATTTGTTCTTCGGTACTTATTTATTTGAAAATCATACATCAGTAGTTGTAATCCACCTCACTACTTTAGTTGTTTTCAATAAATAATGTACATTAGTACTTTGAGTCATTTTAGTCTTCAGTAGTTGTGAAAGCGCTGAAGACTAAATTACTCATCAGTACTTGTATTTGACCTAATGCTCATCAGTAGTTGTGAAGTAAAAGCATCAGCAAAGGTCAAATTAGTCAAGCTGCAGCATACCAAGCCTTAGTACCAAATTTGGAATGTGGCACTATCTAAAGGCTTAGTAAAAATGTCTGCAAGCTCATCAGCACTAGGCACAAACTTAGGATCAATCAGACCTTTCGCATAGCAATCTCTAACAAAATGATGTCTGATCTCAATATGTTTGGTCCTAGAGTGCTGGAATGGATTCTTAACAATACAAAGAGCTGAAGCACTATCCATTAATAATGGAGTCTTAGTCTCAGTAATGCCATAGTCCAGAAGTTGGTTCTGAAGCCAGAGTATTTGAGAGGTACAACTTGCAGCAGCAATATACTCAGCTTCAGCAGTGGATGTAGCAATGGATGTTTGTTTCTTACTCTGCCAAGAAACTAAACAATTTCCTAGGAATTGGCAACCACCAGAAGTGGATTTTCTGGTGACTTTGCATCTTGCATAGTCACTATCAGAGAAAGCAACTAATTTGCAAGAATGCCCAGTTGAATACCAAAGACCTAGTGATTGGGTACCTTGCAGATATCTAAAGATCCTTTTGACTGCAATCAAATGGGATTCTTTAGGTGCAGCCTGAAATCTAGCACAAGCACATGTTGAAAACATGATGTCAGGTCTAGAAGCTGTAAGGTACATATCATACATCTGTAAAGGGTTTCATCAACCGCTTTACCTTTCTGATCTACATCTAGTTGTGTGATGCTGCTCATGGGAGTAGAACAGGGCTTACAGGTTTGTAAATCAAACTTTTTCAACAACTCTTTGGTATACTTGGACTGATGGATGAAGATTTCATCATCCTGTTGTTTGATTTGCAAGGCCAGAAAGTACTGTAATTCTCCCATAGCACTCATTTCAAATCTTAGCTTCATAAGCTTTGTAAATTCATCACACAACTTTGGATCAGAGGATGCAAAGATGATGTCATCAACATAAATCTGAACAAGGAGCTTATGTTGTCCTACAGTCTTGATGAATAAGATTTTATCAATGGTGCCTCTAGTGAACTTATTCTCTAGAAGAAAGGTTGAGAGTGTCTCATACCAGACTCTAGGTGCTTGCTTCAGCCCATAGAGAGCCTTATCAAGCTTGTACACCTAATCAGGATGTTTATTGTCCTCAAAGCCTGGTGGTTGACACACATAAACCTCTTCTTTTATTTTTCCATATAGGAAGGCACTTTTGACATCCATTTGATAAACCTTAAGACTGTGAAAGGCAGCATAAGCTAAGAACAGTCTGATTCCTTCCAGTCTGGCCACAGGTGCAAAGGTCTCATCATAATCGACGCTTCCTCCTGTGCAAACCCTTGAACAACCAGTCTGGCCTTGTTCTTGACAATTTGGCCCTTCTCATCTGTTTTGTTCCTGAATACCCACTTGGTGCCTATAGCACACTTATCTTTGGGTAATGGAACAAGCTCCCACACTTGCTGTTTCTTGAATTAAAGAAGCTCAAGCTGCATAGCTTCCACCCATCCATTGTCTCTTAAAGCAATATGATAGTTCTTTGGCTCTTGCTGACTGATGAAGAGAGCATAGAAGCAGAAGTTGGACAATTGATTCCTGGTTGAAACTCCAGCATGGATATCACCAATGATCTGTGATGTGGGGTGATTCTTGAGCTCTTGATAGACTATGATATCTGTGCAAGTGTTTGTAGACCCATCAGCAGCAACAGATGGTGATGGAGATTCCTGAAACCATGTAGAGGATGGCAGCTCAAACGAAGTAGAGCAAGCAGAAATCTCATCAGCATTTGTAGTGGATGGAACTGCTGAGGCTACAGGAGCATCAGGTTCAGTGGACTCAGGCAGGTTGTCACTGATCCTGAAGAGGTGAGTACTGACTACATCGTCATCAGTACCACCAGGTGGAGATCTGCTGACAGGCTCAACAGATGGAGGTTGATAAGGAACATATTACAGTATGTCCAGATCAAACAACTCAACAGGGTTTTGTGGAATCTTGTCCTTTGGAGATTCATTGAACTTAACATGCAGAGTTTCTTCAACTCCCTTAGTTCTACAGTTGAAGACTCTGTATGCCTTGCAAGTTGATGAATAACTAACAAAATACCCTGCATCCACCTTACTAGCAAACTTCTGGAGTGGGTTGCTAGTGTTGAGAATAAAACAAGGACACCCAAAGGCTCTAAAGAATGAAATAAGAGGGGCCAAATGATGAAGAACTTCATATGGAGTCTTCATCAACCTCTTATTCACTAAAGCTCTATTCTATACATAGCAAGCTGTATTGACAGCTTTAGCCCAAAAGGTCAGTGGCAACCCTGAGTCAGCCAACATTGCCCTTGCTGCTTCAATGAGGGTCCTGTTCTTTCTTTCCACCACTCCATTCTGCTCAGGAGTTCTAGGAATGCTAAACTGCCTTCTAATTCCCTTGGACAGGTAGAAGTCATCAAGTGTGTGGTTTCTAAACTCTGTTCCATTGTCACTCCTCACTCACTTGACCTGTAGGGAATACTGCTTTTCTACATGTAACACAAAGTTCATTATTGTCTTTGCTGCTTCATCCTTGGAGTGCAAGAAGAAAGTCCATACAAACCTGGAATAATCATCCACAATTACCAGGCAGTATTTCTTCTTTGCCATGCTCATTACTCTGACAGGACCAAAGAGATCCATGTGCAGAAGCTGTAAGCAGGTAGTGGACTTTGGTTCTTCTATTGAAGGGAATGAAACTTTGTGTTGTTTTCCTTTCACACAAGCAGTGCAGTCATCTTCACACTTGAACTCCTTCTGAGGCAATCCTCTTACTAAACCATGGCTTATAAGCTGATTCATGTTCTTGAAATTAACATGACCCAGCCTTCTATGCCATAGTGTAGATTCTTGAGGAGATGCCTTGGAGAATAGGCAAGGATGGCCTTTTAGATTAATCTTTTTGGAAAGATCTAAGGCATACACTCTTCCTGTCCTGTTGGCCTTCAGGAGAGTGTGTTCATCCAATGCCTTGTCAATCAAACTCAGAACTTTGGATGATAGAATCCGACAGTTCTGGCTTGTGAAAAGGGCAACATGGCCTTTGTCACACATTTGACTGACACTCAAGAGGTTGTACTTGAGATTCTCCACATGGTTAACATCATCAAACCTTATTTCCCCATTGGAAACAAAGCCTTTACCAATGATGTAACCCTTTGCATCATTGCCAAAGGAAACAAATCCCTTCTTTCCTTAGAGTAGTCATTAAGAAGGGAGCTGCTTCCTGTCATGTGCATGGATCCTCCACTGTCTACATACCAGATGCTTCTATGGCATGTTGAATAACCCTGCAAACACAACCATGTGTTAGTTTGTCTTGGAGACCCAAACCTGCTTGGTTTTGGGTCTGTTCTCAGCTACAAGTGCAGCACTAACAGGTGTGTTGTGTGTCACAGCTTGAGGTGAAGAAGATGGTACAGACGAGGAACCCTTTGGCTTGGACTTCCTTTTCTGTGGTTTCAACACAGGAGCATCTAAGTGGTTGACTCTTCCCACTAGGTGCTGAACCATCATCACCAATTGTGTCTAATTCTGTGATAAGGCCTTCAGCTCTTCAGACACATTGGAGTTTGTTGATGATGAGTTCCTATGTTGTACCATCTTTTTCTGAGCAACCTCAGCTGTTGCCTGAGTAATCCCTACCTTCTTTTTAGATTTAGCTTTGGGCTTAGGGACTTCAGGCTTGGATGTTGCTAGTACAAACTTGGTTTCAAACTCATTCTTCATTTTATTGATGCTTTCATTAATTTTCTCCTTCTTTTTGAGTTTGGCACCCCTTTTGTACCAGCAATCATCATTAAGATGATTGAACAAGCCACATATCTCACATGGCTTTTTCTTCATCTTATGCTGATCATCAGCTGAAGAGGATTTAACTGCTGAAGACTTGTTCTTCAGCTGTTTGTCATCAGTACTAGCAGTTTTCTTCCCAGTGCCTGCTTTCCTGGTATCCTCTCTAGTTGTCTTCAAACCTTTCCTACTGTTAGTTTTCTTCTCTTCAGTGCTAACAGTATTTGAGGTTTGAACTTCAGATGTTGTCACTTGCTCTCTAGTACCTTCAGTACTTCTAGTGACAACGCCTGAGTTGATCAGCCTTTTGGTCATGTGACAGTCAGCATTTGAACCATCAGCTGTTGTAGCATCAGCTGATTGGTTTTGGTAGGAGTAAATGCTGACATCTATCTCTAATGATGCTGATTCAGAGGATAGTAAGTCACATGATGAGAAGGATTGGTTATTGCTCTCCCCATCAGATTCAACTTCTGCTCTTAAAGTGAAATCTGTGGGAGGAGCAGTGTGATTATAACCAATGCCAAACTTCATATTGGAAGCTGATTGCTTGCTAAGAAGCATTTCAAAACCCTTACATGATTGCACCTATCGATCACACTCAACTTGGGTGGTTGCAAGAGTTTCCTTGAGGTCTTTGTACTTTTCTAGAAGTACATCTTCCCTAGCTTTGTCATCTTTGATTTGGCATTTAAGCTTGTAAATCTCATCATTTTTATCTTTTAAAACAACCTCAAAATCAGCTTTTCTTTTGGAAATTGTTTGCTCAAGCTCAAGATTTTTATCTATTAAAGCTACATTTGCTTCTCTAATAGAAGCAAATGCTGCTATGCATGATTCTGAACAAAGCTTGGCTTTTGCCTCAGTGGATACCTGAGATGAGGCATTGGATGATGACCCTTCAGCAGAATCAAGGGCCATCAGAGCAAGATTTCCAAAAGGTTGGTCACCACCATGTTGACCAGCACCTTGAAGTAGTTGATCCTGACCAGATAGCTCTTCTGGTAGACTACTCCAGTCAACAACAGTTGGGGTGAAAAAGCTTTGTTGTTGAGGTTGTGTGTGGTGATGAGATTGGGAAGAATGAGGCTCTGGAAGAGCATGAGGTGGTTGAGCCGGGGGTACTTGAGTTTGACTAGGCTGAGGCATGTAGTAACAGGGGTAAGGATACGGCATATGACCCTGTGGCACAAAATAAGCAGGTGGTGCCTGTGCCTGAGATGGATACCTAGAACTGGAGGAAGGTTGCCCTTTGTGCTATGAGCTATTGCTGGGAAAAGTCACAAAGGGTGCAGATGAGTTAGATCCAGATGATCTACACTCTCTTGCAAAGTGTCCAAGCCTTTGGCACTTGTGGCACCTCAACTTGCTCTTGTCAAAACCAACTTTGGTTTTGCCAGAGAGTCCTGGGAATTTCTTACCAGTTCTCTTGTAGAACTTTTGAGAGTGGATATTTATCATTGCCATTTGGTTCAAAATATCCATCTCTTCCAGATCATCATCTGGAATGCCCTTCAAGTCCTCCATCAGAAAACACAAGTTGTCACCACCACCTCCTGAACTACTAACACCAACAAAAGCTTGTTCTGAGTTGGTAGAGAAATCAATATGCTCATCATAAGAACTTTCTGATGAAGCATATTCTGACTCATGACTTATCAAGGCAGCATTACCTTGGACAAAGTCATCAGCAAGTTTGCCAGAAGATGACAACTTCCTCTTTGGCTCTACCTCTCTCTTAAAAGTGAGCAATTTCCCATGAAGTTGGGTGAGAGATAGAGTGTCCAGGTCAGCACTGGAGCGTAGGACAATGGTATATGTGTCCCATCTCTCAGGCAATGACCTGAGGAACCTGTTGTTCATCTGGCTTTTGGAGTATTCTTGTTTGACCATCTTCAGCTCAGAAATCAAACAAGAGAACCGCTCAAACTGTTGGGTCAGAGTCTCACCCTTTCTATATGAGAATGTCTCATATTGTTGGGCGAGGATTTCCCTATTGTTTGCTAAGACCGAATCAGTTCCTCCAAATTGTTCCTTTAGAGCAACCCATAGGTCATGAGCAGACTCATGATGCAAGAGCCCTGAATATATCTCATTAGGAATGGCCATGGCTAGAATTCCATGGGCTCTAGCATCAATTTCGAACAGCTTTAGATATTCGTCCGAATATTGTTCAGGTTTCTTCGCAACCTGTTCATTAGATTCCGGGATGCTCACCATAGGCTTGTATGGCCCATGCACCACTGACTTCCAACAACCAGCACTGTTGACAGCCAAGTGGTGTAGCATACGTCTTTGCCATATGCTATACTCGTTCCTAACCAGCATCGGAGGCTTGGTTGCGGAACCAGTATTGTGAGGATCATTAGTTGGTGTTGTCATCTCAGGTTTTAGTCAAAAACAAGTTTAAACAAGACAAACGTAACTCGAAACCACCAAAAGACCTCAAGATTTTGGCCAGAAACAGCAGAAACTCACTCTCTATGGCTAATTCTTGCAAATTGCTAATTTGATCAAACAGAGAGATCAAAAGAGCAGTTTCAAATGATCAATAGTGAAACTGATCAATGATTAACCAGCTCTAATACCATTTGACAGGATCTCAGCCTCTCGTTTGATCAATCAGATTATGTTTGCAGCGGATTTAGCACATTAATTAGCGATTAATGCAAGAACATAAAAGATATTGCATGTAAAAGCACAAGCATAGAGAGAGAAAAGAGTTCTGCGAAACAATAAATGTTCTATTGCTTAGCACGTTTCGGCATTTAAAACAGCATGGTTCATCATCCTTTTATAGGCGGCAAAAGGATGGGTTGATGTCCTTTTTCTGACATCAACTAAATATTAAAATTACAACTGACAAAACATAAAACTACTGAAGATGTCAACAGCTGACATCTTCTTACAAAAGTTTCCTAAGTACTGACAAAAGTAAAACTACTGAAATCCTACAACGACTGAAGAAAGAAACTCTTCAGTCGTTTATATCTACTGATACTATAACAACTGAAGAACATGCTCTTCAGCTGTTGTACAACTACTGAAACAAAATAAACTACTGAAAAGGAAAAACCATCACAACAACTGAAGAAGACTTCTTCAGCTGTTGTGACAAACTCTGAGTCTTCAGTACTTGGTCTTCAGACTTAGCTTCAGATGATGTAACAACTGATGACTTCAGTAGATATCATCAGTTGTTGTCTTCAGTCTTTGTCTTCAGACTTTGTGCTTCAGTAGAAGGTCTTCAGTTCTTCAGTTCTTCAGCTTTTGATTCTTCAGTACTTGTCTTCAGTACTTGAAGTCTTCAGTACTTGTAAGATCAGTACTTCAGACTTCAGTACTTGGTCTTCAGTACTTTGAAGTCTTCTTCAGCTGTTGTTCTTCAGTTCTTTGATCTTCATACTTTGTTCTTCAGACTTTGTCAGAACCGTTGATGGTTGGAGCTAAGATGCTCTCGAGTCTGACATTCAAGCAAGAGAACACAATAGCTGATGGGAGTCTTCAACAGTTGTTGTGATGTCATGTGGGACTTAGAGGTTTTCCTGATCTTGGCTCATTGGTTCTTTTGGTCCAACAGTTTCTGATCGAGACCCAAGATTTACTTCTCGTTTTTGGAAGGGTCTGCAAGCCGCATGGGGTACTAAGTTGAGATTTAGTATAGCATTTCATCCTCAAACTGATGGTCAGTCAGAGCGTACTATTCAGACACTTGAGGACATGCTTTGAGCTTGTGCCTTGGAGTGGAATGGGAACTGGGATGAGTATTTGTGTTTGGGCAAGTGTGCTTACAACAACAGTTGGCAAGCTATCATTGGCATGGCACCTTTCGAATTATTATACGGTCGTAAATGTAGAGCACCTATTTGTTGGGAAGAGGTCGGTGAAAGAGTCATTGAAGGACCCGAGTTAGTTCAAATCACGAATGAGAAAGTTGCTATTGCGAGAGAAAAGTTATAGGAAGCTCAAAGTAGACAGAAAAGTCATGCAGACCGACACCGTCGACTTTTGGAATTTAAGGTCGGTGATAAAGTATTTTAGGAGTTTCACCTTGCAGAGGCGTACGTCGTTTTGGCATCAAAGGAAAGCTCAGCCCAAGATTCATCGGGCCATTTGATATTTTAGAGAGAGTTGGTGAAGTCTCCTACCGTTTAGCACTACCACCTCAGTTGTCACATGTGCATGACGTCTTTCACATATCACTTTTAAGGGGATTCAATTATCATCCACTTCACGTGGTGAACTATCCGCTTCATTTGATTCGCGAAGACTTGTCGTTCGAGGAGGAACCCCAGGCCATACTTGACCGACAAAAACATATTATGCGTAAGAAAACTATTCCTTTTGTTAAGGTATTATGGAAAAACCATTCTGAACGTGAAGCTACATGGAAGATAGAAGATGCAATCCTTTCTCAATATCCGTATCTATTTATCTCTTAGTTATTATCATTTTATATGTTTCTGCTATCAGTTATGAGATTATCAGTTATCTGTTTCTCGGACATCACATTAGTCATCTCTTATATGATTTCGTCTGTTGGATCGATTCTGTTTCAGCAATTGAATAATTACGAGTGATTTTGTTCACTTGTTGATTTTCACTACTCCGTGTACGTTATGTCATATCTTGTTCGATCTGTATCTAGCAATTTCGTGGACGAAATTATTTTAAGGGGGGGTAGAATTATAATACCCATAATAACAATAATAATAAAAATAACAATAATAGTGATACTACTAATAATAATATTAATCTATAAAAAAAATTCTAATCTTAGAAATTGTTTAAAACTTGAGATAATTAAGTTAGAGGGGGGCTAGTTGTCATTTTTAAAACATCAAAGAAAGGTTTGTACATGAAATGAAAAGAAACAAAACCACAAGGACTAAAACTGTAATGTAACATCCACAAGTTCAAAATTTATATATTTAATTAAATTTAATGTTCAGTCGCATGCCATACGTGCGAATGAAGCTCAATCGCACGAATGACGGGCGTATGGGCTCAGTCGTACGATTGAGTCGTGCGAATAAGCCAGTCGTGCGATTGAGTATGTCGGCTAAAAATAGGCATGTAGGATAAGTAGGGCGGTTAAAGGGTGTTGAAGGCAGATTTTATCTGCTGTAACCTCATCCTCTTGCTCCTCACGAACCCCAAACACCTTGTTCTTGCCCAATCGATCAAACTAGCTCCGTTTAGGTAAGTTTTGCTTGGTACGGATCGATTTTTGAATATGTTAAGCTGTGTGGGTGGTGGGAATTGATCCAAAAACATGTTTTAATCAGATTTTTTGTTCAATCTTTCTGTTAAACTGAAAAGTGAAGGTTCGGGCCCTAGTTTTTATGAAATTTGATGAAATAAGGACCCGAAACGGTTGTAAATGAGGTGTACAGGTTCTGATATGAATATGGTATAGTCTGAACGGTTAAAACTCGAGTTTTTGGATCAAATATGCCAAGAACACAACTGCTGATCCGTTTCAAGCGAATGAGCCCAATCGCATCACCTATTCGTGCGACTGAATCAATCGCATGGTTCAAACGTGCGACTGAAGTTCAATCGCATGAACCAATCGCACGAATGGAGGTCATTCAAACAAACCCTGTTATAGCTCATTCGCACCTCTGTCGTATGGTCCATTCGTACGATTAAGCTCAGTCACATGTTCAATCGTACGAATGAGTCCAGTCGCATAGCCTTAGTCGTGTGAAGTAGTCAGCTAGGGGAAATTTGACTAAGTTAGGGTTATTGTTTTAGATTTGCTTTGAGAAAGAGAAGTTTTAGCTGCCCTAGCATATTTGGATTGATAACCACTTGTTGGAAACCTTAAGATTAAGGTTAAGGCGTATAAACTTGTGATTACTCCTGATTTTATGCAACAACTGAGAGAAGCCCAATTGGAAGCATTAAAAGAAGAAAATATTAAGAGAGAAAGAATGGTTGGTCAAGAAAAATATTTAAAAGAAAATAGTTATGGTGTTAAAATCAGATTTGGTCGAATGTGGGTTCCGTTGGTTTTACGTGATACGGTACTTGATGAAGCTCATAAATCTAGGTATTCCATTCACCCAGGCATGACTAAGATGTATCAAGATTTGAAGCAAGATTATTGGTGGCCAGGGATGAAATTTAATGTGATGCAGTATGTAAATAGATGTCTGACGTGCGCCCAGGTGAAAGCTGAACACCAGAAACCTTCTGGATTGTTGCAGCCATTACCTATTCCAGTTGGAAGTGGGACGATCTGACTATGGATTTTATAACAAAGTTGCCCCGTACACCAAAAGGTTATGATACTATTTGGGTAGTGGTAGATCAGCTAACCAAGAGTGCTTTATTTCTACCAATACGGGAAACCTATTTGGTAGAAAAGCTAGCTGATATCTTTACTAAAGAAATAGTTAGATTGCATGGAGTTCCGAAAAGTATCACGTCTGATAGAGATGCTAGATTTACTTCTAGGTATTGGAGAAAATTTCACGAAGCCATGGGAACTAGACTTTACTTTAGTACAGCCTATCATCCCCAAACAGATGGTCAAAGTGAAAGAACTATTCAGACATTGGAAGATATGCTACGGGCATGTAGTATTGATTTTGGAGGCAGCTGGGATAATCATCTTCCATTAGCTGAATTTGCATACAACAACAGTTATCAAGCTACCCTTCAAATGTCCCCGTTTGAGATGTTGTACGGAAGAAAGTGCAGAACTCCACTTTATTGGGGAGACATGGGGCAACGTGAATTGGGGAATAGTGAAATAGTTGAAGAAACAATGTTAAAGTTTGAAGTAGTCAAAAATCGTATTAGAGAAGCGAAAAGCAGGCAGAAATCGTATGCAGATCGTAGAAGAAAACCATTAGAATTTAAAGTTGGGGATTTTGTTTTGTTGAAAGTTTCTCCATGGAAAGGCATTATTCGATTCAGAAAGAGGGGCAAGTTAAGTCCACGTTTTATTGGACCTTTCCAAATAGTGGAGAAAGTAGGGTACGTGGCGTATAGGTTGGACTTGCCTGAAGAACTAAGTGCTATTCATCTAACCTTCCACGTCTCTCAGTTACGGAAGTGTCTAGGTAATGAAACTCAATATGTACCATTAGATGATATTGAGGTTGATGAGAAGCTCAATTATGTTGAACAACCTGTGGCCATTATGGATCGTAAGGAGAAGAAACTTAGAAATAAAAGCATTAGCTTAGTCCGGGTGCAGTGGGCACATCGCCAAGGATCTGAGTCAACCTGGGAACCAGAAGAAGAGATGAGGCGGAACTACCCTCATTTGTTTTAGTCAGGTTTCGAGGACGAAACCCTAAATAAGGTGGGTAGACTTGTAACATCCAAAAGTTCAAAATTTATATATTTAATTAAATTTAATGTTCAGTCGCATGCTATACGTGCGAATGAAGCTCCATCGCACGAATGACGGGCGTATGGGCTCAGTCGTACGATTGAGTCGTGCGAATAAGCCAGTCGTGCGATTGGGTATGTCGGCTAAAAATAGGCATGTAGGATAAGTAGGGCGGTTAAAGGGTGTTGAAGGCAGATTTTATCTGCTGTAACCTCATCCTCTTGCTCCTCACGAACCCCAAACACCCTGTTCTTGCCCAATAGATCAAACTAGCTCCGTTTAGGTAAGTTTTGCTTGGTACGGATTGATTTTTGAATATGTTAAGCTGTGTGGGTGGTGTGAATTGATCCAAAAACATGTTTTAATAAGATTTTCTGTTCAATCTTTCTGTTAAACTGAAAAGTGAAGGCTCGGGCCCTAGTTTTTGTGAAATTTGATGAAATAAGGACCCGAAACGGTTGTAAATGAGGTGTACAGGCTCTGATATGAATATGGTGTAGTCTGAACGGTTAAAACTCGAGTTTTTGGATCAAATATGCCAAGAACACAGCTGCTGATCCGTTTCAAACGAATGAGCCCAGTCGCATGACCTATTCATGCGACTGAATCAATCGCATGGTTCAAACGTGCGACTGAAGTTCAATCGCATGAACCAATCGCACGAATGGAGGTCATTCGCACAAACCCTGTTATAGCTCATTCGCACCTCTGTCGTATGGTCCATTCGTACGATTAAGCTCAGTCGCATGTTCAATCGTACGAATGAGTCCAGTCGGATAGCCTTAGTCGTGTGAAGTAGTCAGCTAGGGGAAATTTGACTAAGTTAGGGTTATTGTTTTAGATTTGCTTTGAGAAAGAGAAGTTTTAGCTGCCCTAGCATATTTGGATTGATAACCACTTGTTGGAAACCTTAAGGTGAGTTCTAATTGCCCTTTTATGTGTTAATGTCGTTTGATAAATATTGGTTGATAAAATCGGGCACTGGCATGCATATAAATAAATATAAATGTAAAAATGAGTTGAAAGTGGTAAATTGTGATAATTGGCGAGGTGGAGGTTTGACCCATCAAACTATAGACGGAGGTTTGACCCGTTAACGCCAAATATAGACGGAGGTTTGACCCGTCAATGCGCGAGGTGGAGGTTTGACCCACCAAACTATAGACGGAGGTTTGACCCGTCAACGCGCGAGGTGGAGGTTTGACCCACCAAACTAAAATTGATAAAAAGATGTCCATAAGTTCCTTGTGAGTATTCGATATGCATATCAATACTGGGATAAATAAATGGACTGATGAATGTGTGTGTGGATCATTCAGTGCGGTAACAGTTGATGAATTGTAACTATTGAAATGTGATGTATGTTAGAACTCACCAGTTTATCTGATTTTGTGTTTGTTTTCTAATGCATGCCAGGTAGTAATAGAGGTGCTCGTGATGGTCCCCCACAGAGTTAGCTTCCGGTTATGGTGTATGATACTGGCCACAAATGTTGGGTTTTGGGAATGAAGTACTTGAGGTTTAAAAAGTTTTGAAATATCGGATAATGTCTTGTAAATATTGTTAACGATGTAAACAGTTTTTAATATATAAAATTCCGCTGCATTTGTAGTCTCTGAGTTATTATATTAACCCAACTAGTAGCACTCTCTTTATTATATTATGGTTATGAGATTGAGGGTGTTACATGTAAAAAGACAAACTCACCCCTCTTTCTCTCTCCCCTTCCCCGCTTCTCCGATCGCCAGCCGGCAGAGCTCCGACGCGGCACCGGCGACCCCCAAAACGCCTTAAAACCCGGATTTTCAAATCCCAAAACACACCAAAACTCTCATGAGTCGGTTTCCAACAATAATACACGATAAAATTGGAGCAAAATCTGGCGGATTACAAGTTAGTGGACCACTAACTAATCCACTTTAACTTACCTAACATAATCCACTCAAACACAAATAATAAACAAATTAATCCGACCTAATCCATCATTTATCCATTTCTAATCGATTACAGCTCTTAATTCCACCTGAAACACACTCAAACACTCTGTCCGATACCACCTTCGATCGCGACCTGCAACTCTATCGAACACCAACCTCCGACCCTTCTAACTTAAAATTGATAGAGTGCTTTCGATCAATAGCATCAGTAGAAGCTACCTATGCAATTAATTTGATTAACATCATGATATGGGTACCTAACCAATGCTATGATAGCCGCGGCTTGTTCATCGAGTGTTCATCATCAATCCAACTTCAAATCAGGTAATAAAACACACCTATACATTCGGTTTATCATGGGGAAACAAAGCCCCAACATTAAATTGATTATTAACTTCGAATTCGTGTTCAATTTGATTGAAATCGAATTAGGGTTCTTATGATTTGGGAATTTTACTAATTAATGGATTTAAGAATTTAAAACCAAGATAAACCGCGGCTGTATGCCTTGGTTCACTGGTTAGTCTCATACCCCATAACCTTGAGGTCCCGGGTTCGAACCCGAGCCCCTGCCATATTTTTTTAGAGCCTTTTTGACCTTCTAAAAATATGTAAAAATTCTAAAAAAATTATAAAAATTAGTTTTATAAACCTTGTTTATTTTAAAAGTTATCTGATTATTTTCTATAAATTTATTTATTTAAAAACCTTAACAATTTTTACATATATTATTAACAAACATTATAAATGGTTTATTTTGTTTAAAAATAAACTTTAAATAGTTGACTTAGGCCCATATTGTACAGCCAACTTACTGAGGCCATAACTTGTTCATAACAGATTCAAATCAGTGAAACCTTATGTCCATGACGAAGTTCGTCGAAAACGAATCCGTTGATATATAAAACATCGAAAAACTCATTCGTTTAGACCTCCAAACAGTCGTTTTCGTAACAGCTAGCAGTTCTATGCAGCTGTAAAAATCCACGTTTTTCTCATATTTCGGTAATCCAAATCAGGAACTTTTCTAAATGAAAGTTGTTCAAAAATCACTAATCTAGTAAACTGGAGATTTTCAGAATTTTTAAACATCGTTTAGTCGTTTTAACGAGTGCGAACAGACAGGGGCAGAACTGGAACTTTTCTAATCTGAAATAAGAAAATCCAAACTATAATTTGAATTACAATATCATAGGTTCTCGCGGCGTTAACCGAGCCTAGACCTTGTTTCTGATTATTGTCATTCGTGTATAAGGTACGGATTCTTGGTTATTTTTATCTTAGTATAAATCTTATTCTTTTCCGTTACTTTGTAGTACGGATTTTGATACCTTGTTTCCGTTAATATGACTTCTTATGCCTTTATTTGTCGTATATCATTATTTACTTAGTATGGTCCTACTCGTTCGACTTATTAATTTTACTTGTTAAGACTTATAGCATGAAATATATATTTGATAAATTCGTTCTCATTATTGCATGTTCCCATAAATAATTTATTCATACGTCATATGTTGGTAGCTATACTACCATTTGATTTGACACTCTGTTACCCGAGCTTATCCGACATGTCATTGTGGTGTCAATGACGTGACACTTTTCGTGACGGTGTTTATAAATAGTTCACGACGTCTCCGTTAACATGTTAGTACTCAAATAGTACTTTGGCCATAATTATTTGGGAGGCGGATGGATCGATCCTAGTTCAGTTCAGACCAGTTCAGTTCCGGGGGATGGAATCATGTGTGTACGCCCACACACCATCTCATTGGTGCATAGTCTAGCTAGCTATGTGCTTATCAGTTTAGTTTTGGCTCTGGGTACTTCTTATATTACACGACTTATTTTGTTTGTATATACGCGTCGTGTAGATCAGTTCAGTTTCAGTATTACATGTTTAATTCAGTATCAGTATTATATATTTAGAATCAGATTTCTGTTTGCAATATCATATGATCAGTTCAGTATCAGATATCAATATTTTATGCTTCCAGTCGCTACTATTGTTATTTCCGTCACTGAGCAACTTTTGGCTCAGCCGTATTTTCTTTTGTGGTGTTTTTTTTATTTTATTGTAGGTAATCAGGGTAATCCGGGAAAGCATTGAAGAGTGAATTAAAGACCAAGATTGTATTTTACTTTAATTGATGTAATGAACACTTTAATTAGGTTCTTTCGGATTATTTGGGTTGTTTGAAGTTATTTCTTCTAACCGTCTCTTTAATATCATGGATTTGGTTTTTGATTTGATATCTGTAATAGTGACACTCAGCCTCTCCGGGTTGGGGTGTTACAGTTATGTAACACCCCAAACCGGAGAGGCTGACGTGTCACTATTACAGATATCAAATCAAAAACTAAATCCATGATATTAAAGAGACGGTCAAAAGAGATAAATTCAAACAAACCAGATAATCCGAAAGAACCTAATTAAGTTGTTCATTACATCAATTAAAATATACTATAATCTTGATCTACAACCACTCTTCACAGATTTCCCGAATTACGCTGATTACCTACAATTAAATAAGAAAACACCACCAAAGAAAAATACGGCTGAGCCAAAAGTGGCTCAGTGACGGAAATAACAATAGTAGTGATTTGAAGCATAAAAATACTGATATCGATACTGAACTGATCATACGGTATTGAAAACGGAAATCTGAATCTAAACATATAATACTGATACTGAACTGATCATGTAATACTGAAACTGAACAGATCTACACGACGTGTATATGCAAACAAAATAAGTCGTGTAATATAAGAAGTACCCAGAGCCGAAACTGAACTGATATGTACATAGCTAGCTAGACTATGTACAAATGAGATGGTGTGTGGGGCGTACACACATGATTCCATCCCCCGGAACTGAACTGATCTGAACTGAACTAGGATCGATCCATCCGCCTCTCAAATATTATGGCTAAAGTACTACTTGAGTACTAACGTGTTAACGGAGACGCCGTGAACTATTTATAAACACCGTCACGAAAAGTGTCATGTCATTGACGCCACAATGATATGTCGGACAAGCTCGGGTAACAGAGTGCTAAATCAAATGGTATTACAACTACCAACATATGACGTATCAAAAGAATTATTTATAGGAACATGCAATAATGAGCACAAACTTATAAAATATATATTGCATGCTATAAGTCTTCAACAAATAGAATTAATAAGTCGAACGGGTCAGAGCATAATAAATAATGTTAAACAACTAGTAAATACCAAAGGCTAAACGAGTCATATCAACGGAAACATGGTATCAAAAATCTGTACTACAAAGTAACGGAAAATATTAATTATACTAAGATATAACGAATCAGGAATCCGTACTACAAAGTAACGGAACAAAATTTATACTATGATAATGATAACCAAGAATCCGTACCTTATACACGAATGACAATAATCAGAAACAAGGTCTAGGCTCGGTTAACGCCGCGAGAACCTACGATAACGTAACGCAAATTATAGTTTGGATTTTCCTATTTTAGATTGGAAAAATTTCAGTTCTGCCCCTGTCTATTCGCACTCGTTAAAAATACTAAACGACATTTAAAAATTTTGAAAATCTCCAGTTTACTAGATTAGTGATTTCTAAACAACTTTCATTTGAAAAAGTTTCTAATTTGGATTACCGAAATATGAGAAAAACGTGGATCTTTACAGCTGCACAGAACTGCTAGCTGTTACGAAAACGACTGTTTAGAGGTCTAAACGAATGAGTTTTTCGATGTTTTATATATCAACGGATTCGTCTTTTGACGAACTTCGTCATGTACATAAGGTTTAACTGATTTGAATCTGTTATGAAAAAGTTATGGCCTCTGTAAGTTGGCTGTAAAATACGGCGTTTGTTAATATTATATATCAAAATTGTTAAGATTTTTAAACAAATAAATTTACAGAAAATAATCAGATAACTTGTAAACTAAACACGATTTATAAAACTGATTTCTAAAATTTTTAGAAATTTTTCATAATTTTTTAAGGCTGAAAAAGCCTTAAAAAAATAGGTGAGGGTGCCCGGGTTCGAACCCGGGACCTCTGGATTGTGGAGTAGTGTCTTAACCAGTGAACCAAAGGCCTCAGTCGCTTTAGTTCTCAGCTTTTAACTGTTTTAAACACAATTTCAGAAAATTCCCAAATTCCCTTATGAACCCTAGAATCAAAATCAACCCAATTGAACATCCAAACGAGTATGTTAATCAACGAAAGTTTAGGGCTTTTAATCCCCACCTAAAATCGAGCAAGAGGACCCCCTTTAATTACCTGATTTCTTTTGGAAAGGTATCACGAACACATGATGAACAGTCGCGGTTGAGAAGGACTCGGTTCGATGCCCAAATCACAATGATAATCCAATTCCTTTCGTATGAAGCTTCAACGGGTGTTTATGATTCAAAGCACTAAATTAATTTAAGGTTACAAGGCTTCGAGGACAGCTGTCGACCAAGTTGCAGGTCCGCGACAGAGAGGGTGATCGAACAAGATGAATTGGTGAATTGCAGGTGTAATTTAGATCGTTAATAGCTTAGAAACAGATATATGATCGTTTAGGTAAAGTTAATTGCATTATTATATACGTTTAGTGCGATTTAAAAACTTGTAAAGCGGCCGAAAGTTTAGTGGGTTGGGTTAGATCGATCGCACTAACCTTTTCTAAATTAGAGTGGGGTATTATGTTCGAGTAATTCACGCGGGTGTGTCAGGAACAAATGATTGGGTTTAAAATGCGTGTTTTTAAACGTTTTTGGGTCGCCGAAGCCGCGGTTTTTGGCCGGAAATAGTGGCCTGAAAAACCACCGGAAATGCGGGGTGGAGCGGGAGAGAAAGAGTTTTGGTTTTATCAATTTACACAACTGGTCCCTGTGGTTTTAAATAACTGTAACACCCCATCCCGGAGAGGCTGAGTGTCACTATTACAGATATCAAATCAAAAACCAAATTCATGATATTAAAGAGACGGTCAGAAGAAATAACTTCAAACAACCCATATAATCCGAAAGAACCTAATTGAAGTGTTCATTACATCAAATAAATTAAAATACAATCTTGGTCTTTAATTCACTCTTCGCTGCTTTCCCGGATTACCCTGATTACCTACAATAAAATAAGAAAACACCACAAAAGAAAATACGGCTGAGCCAAAAGTTGCTGAGTGACGGAAAGAACAATAGTAGCGACTCGAAGCATAAAATACTAATATCTGATATTGAACTAATCATATGATATTGCAAACAGAAATCTGATTCTAAATATATAATACCGATACTGAACTGAAAATGTAATACTGAAACTGAACTGATCTACACGACGCGTATATACAAACCAAATAAGTCGTGTAATATAAGAAGTACCCAGAGCCAAAACTGAACTAATAAGCACATAGCTAGCTAGACTATGCACCAATGAGATGGTGTGTGGGCGTACACATATGATTCCATCCCCCGGAACTGAACTGATCTGAACTGAACTAGGATCGATCCATCCGCCTCCCAAATATTATGGCCAAAGTACTAAGTGAGTACTAACGTGTTAACGGAGACGCCGTGAACTATTTATAAACACCGTCACGAAAAGTGTCATGTCATTGACGCCACAATGACATGTCGGACAAGCTCGGGTAACAGAGTGCTAAATCAAATGGTAGTACAGCTACCAACATATGACGTATCAATAAAATTATTTATGGGAACATGCAATAATGAGCACGAATTTATCAAATATATATTGCATGCTATAAGTCTTAACAAGTAAAATTAATAAGTCGAACGAGTAGGAGCATACTAAGTAAATAATGATATACGACAAATAAAGGCATAAGAAGTCATATTAACGGAAACAAGGTATCAAAATCCGTACTATAAAGTAACGGAAAAGAATAAGATTTATACTAAGATAAAAATAACCAAGAATCCGTACCTTATACACGAATGACAATAATCAGAAACAAGGTCCAGGCTCGGTTAACGCCGCGAGAACCTACGATATTGTAATTCAAATTATAGTTTGTATTTTCTTATTTCAGATTAGAAAAGTTCCAGTTCTGCCCCTGTGTGTTTGCACTCGTTAAAAATACTAAACGATGTTTAAAAATTCTAAAAATCTCCAGTTTACTAGATTAGTGATTTTTGAACAACTTTCATTTAGAAAAGTTCCTGATTTGGATTACCCAAAAACATGGATTTTTATAGCTGCACAGAACTGCTAGCTGTTACGAAAAGGACTTTTTAGAGGTCTAAACGAATGAGTTTTTTGATGTTTTATATATCAACGGATTCATCTTTCGACGAACTTAGTCATGGACATAAGGTTTAACTGATTTGAATCTGTTATGAAAATGTTATGGCCTCTGTAAGTTGGCTGTAAAATATGGTGTTTGTTAATATTATATATCAAAATTGTTAAGATTTTTAAACAAATAAATTTACAGAAAATAATCTGATAACTTGTAAAATAAACACGAGGCCTCAGCCGAATTAGTTCTCAGCTTTTAATTGTTTTAAACACAATTTCAGAAAATTCCCAAATTCCCTTATGAACCCTAGAATCAAAATCAACCCAATTGAACATCCAAACGAGTATGTTAATCAACGAAAGTTTAGGGCTTTTAATCCCCACCTAAAATCAAGCAAGAGGACCCCTTTAGTTACCTGATTTGTTTTGGAAAGGTATCACGAGCACACGATGAACAGTCGCGGTTGAGGAGGACTCGGTTCGATGCCCAAATCACGATGATAATCCAATTCCTTTCGTATGAAGCTTCAACGGGTGTTTATGATTCAAAGCCCTAAATTAATTTAAAGTTACAAGGCTTCGAGGACAAGATGAAATTGGTGAATTGCAGGTGTAATTTAGATCGTTAATAGCTTAGAAACAGATATATGATCGTTTAGGTAAAGTTAATTGCATTATTATATACGTTTGGTGCGATTTAAAAACTGTAAAGCAGCCGAAAGTTTGGTGGGTTGGTTTAGATCGATCGCACTAACCTTTTCTAAATTAGAGTGGGGTATTATGTTTGAGTCATTCACGCGGGTGTGTCGGGAACAAATGATTGGGTTTAAAACGCGTGTTTTTAAACGTTTTTGGGTCGCCGGAGCCGCAGTTTTTGGCCGGAAATAGTGGCCGGAAAAACCACCGGAAATGCGGGATGGAGAGGGAGAGAAAGAGTTTTGGTTTTATCAATTTACACAACTGGTCCCTGTGGTTTTAAACTTTTGTTACTTTATGTACAAACTTAATAATTTAAGTTTCAAAAATGGCACAATGCCCCCCTGAACTTTTATTATTATTATTACTTTTATTATTATTATTATTTTGGGTATTATAATTCTACCCCCCTTAAAACAATTTCGTCCACGAAATTGCTAGGTACAGATCGAACAAAGATATGACATAACGTACACAGAGGAGTGAAACTCAACAAGTGAACAAAATAACTCATAATTATTCAATTGCTGAAACAGAATCGATTCGGCAGACAAAATCGTATAAGAGATGACTAATGTGATGTTCAAGAAACAGATAAATGATAACTTCCTAACTGATAACAGAAACATATAATAGATAATAACTAAGAGGTAAATAGATACGGATATTGAGAACGGATTTCATCTTCTATCTCCCATGTAGCTTCGCGTTCGGAATGGTTTTTCCATAATACCTTAACAAAAGGAATAGTTTTCTTACGCATAATGCGTTCTTGTCGGTCAAGTATGGCCTCGGGTTCCTCCTCGAACGATAAGTCTTCACGAATCAGATGAAGCGGATAATTCACAACGTGAAGAGGATGATAATTGTACCCCCTTAAAAGAGATACATGAAAGACGTTATGCACATGTGACAGTTGAGGTGGTAATGCTAAACGGTAGGAGACCTCACCAACTCTTTCTAGAATGTCAAATGGTCCGATAAACCGTGGACTAAGTTTCCCTTTAAGACCAAAACGTCGTACGCCTTTGCAAGGCGAAACCTTCAGGAATACTTTGTCACCGACCTTAAACTCCAAAAGTCGACGGTGTCGGTCGGCATAACTTTTCTGTCTACTTTGAGCTTCCTTTAACTTTTCTCTCGCAATAGCAACTTTCTCATTCGTGATTTGAACTAATTCCACAGAAAGAATCGAAGAGCCTCGGATAATTTAAACCGTGTAATGCTTATCCACATTTGCATGCAATATAGTTTGTTTATTGAGACTTATAGTTCCAAAATGGTAATTAGATCTAAAGATTGTTATGATCAAATGTGCATCTCCTACCGAGTGTTTAGTTCTTTCGTTATCGCGGTTTATATTGTGTTTAAAACAATTAAAAGCTGAGAACTAATGCGGCTGAGGCCTTTGGTTCATTGGTTAGTTACATGCATGCAATCCGAGAGGTCCTGGGTTCGAACCCGGGCACCTCCATGTTTTTTTAGAAGGCTTTTAGCCTTAAATAAATTACAGAAAATTTTTAAAAAAAATACAAATCATTTGGTAGACTTCAAATATTTTTAAAGGTCACTGAATATTTTCTATATTTTTCTAAGTTAGTTAAATAAGTATTTTTTGTAATAAAATATTTTAACAAGAATGTTTTTGAATAATTCTTTAAAAAGAATAAATCCTTAAATAATAATTAATAAATTATTATTGGTCTAAACGTTCTTAATATTGTTTAGATCACGATTATTTCAAATAATTACAAATATTGCACCATCCAAAACGTTAGCTAAGCAACAATTAAGTTCATTTAATTAAGGTTCTGAAAAATGACGTGAAATGGTTATAAACGTATAATGTAGGTGCTAGTGAAAGTTAAGGATAACTCGATTTTGTTTGCTTTTGCGCTTTGACTAAGGTACGGATTCTTGGTTATTTTATCTTAGCATAAAACTTATTGTTTTCCGTTACTTTGTAGTACGGATATTTGATACCTTTAGTATGTCGTCTTCGCTTCCGTTGATATGACTTGTTTGGCCTTCGGTATTTTACTAGTCGTCTATCATTATTTATTTAGTTATGCGCTGACTCGTTCGATTGATTAGTTTTACTTATTGAGACTTATAGCATGCGATATATATCTTATAAATGTGTGCTCATTATTGCATGTTTCCATAAATAATTTTATTGATATGTCATATGTTGGTAGCTGTACTACCATTTGATTTAGCACTCTGTTACCCGAGCTTGTCCGACATGTCATTGTGGCGTCAATGACATGACACTTTTCATGACGGTGTTTATAAATAGTTCACGGCGTCTCCGTTAACACATTAGTACTCAAGTAGTACTTTGGCCATAATTATTTAGGAGGCGGATGGATCGATCCTAGTTCAGTTCAGATCAGTTCAGTTTCGGGGGATGGAATCATGTGTGTACGCCCACACACCATCTCATTGGTGCATAGTCTAGCTAGCTATGTACTTATCAGTTCAGTTTCGGCTCTGGGTACTTCTTATATTACACGACTTAATTTGTTTGTATATACGTGTCGTGTAGATCAGTTCAGTTTCAGTATTACATGTTCAGTTCAGTATCAGTATTATATGTATAGAATCAGATTTCCGTTTTAGTACCATATGATCAGTTCAGGATCAGATATCGGTATTTTATGCTTCGTATCATTACTATTGTTCTTTCCGTCACTGAGCAACTTTTGGCTCAGCCGTATTTTCTTTTGTGGTGTTTCCTTATTTTATTATAGGTAATTAGGGTAATCCAGGAAACTAGTGAAGAGTGAATTGAAGACCAAGATTGTATTTTACTTTAATTGATGTAATGAATAACTTAATTAGGTTCTTTCGGATTATCTGGTTTGTTTGAATTTATCTCTTTTGACCGTCTCTTTAATATCATGGATTTGGTTTTTGATTTGATATCTGTAATAGTGACACGTCAGCCTCTCCGGGTTGGGGTGTTATTACATATTATTAATATGATTAATAATTATCAAAACTGTTTTGATAAATAAACCTAACCAAGATACCACTGACTGTTATAATTGATACCAGAATGAACCCGACAGCATCTTGGAATACAAACAATGCAAATACAGAATATGAATAACTTACTGATGAGATATAATATACCTTTGTGGTTAATAATTAACCGTTTGAGACACCGAGGGACAACGAATGAATGCTAGAATCAACGAAAACACTAAATTGGAACACAGTGGTTGCGGCTCTAAGAGGCGTGGACCACGGTTGCAATCAAATATATCGGTTGTTTGTTTGAATATCAATCTCATAAATACCACTTCGAGGTTTAGCCTCAAAATAAAAGATATCATTCAAGTAGGCAGAAATAACAGCATCATTAAAAACATACTTGAATCCTCGTTCAAACAATAAAGAAACTGAAATAATGTTTCTGGTTAAACGAGGAGCAAACAAACAATTATTTAAAGTAATTACAAGACCAGATGGACAAGAAAGATGATATGTTCCAGTTGCTAGAACCGGTACTCTTTTCCTATCACCAACGATGAGCTCCATGTCGCCTTGTTTCAGTTTCTTCCACTTTTCAGGCTCCTGCAAGACATTAATGATGTGGTAACCACATCCAGTATCAAATACCCATGTGTTGCTGGAAACAGTGAAAAGTTTAATAACATAAATCAGAATACCTGAAGAAGAGCCTTCACCATTGGCCTTCTTCACCTTCAGCTTGGCTAGATAGTCAGGACAGTTACGTCTCCAGTGTCCTATCTTATTGCATTCAAAACAGTGTCGCTCCTCAGGAGGGGGCGCTGCTTTGTTTTTAGCCAGCTGTTTGTTGTTGGTGGCAGGCTTGGCAGCAATAACTTTACCTTTACCCTTATTGTTATAAGTTTTTTTATTGGGGTTTGGTTTCCTAACACCAGTAGATCGGACCATCAACATTTGACTGGCTTTACCTGGTATGTTTTGCTCAGCAGTTTTGAGCATACCGTGTAGTTCAGCTACACTCTTAACCCACGCATTCATATTAAAGTTCATTATGAACTGGTCGTAAGAACTAGGCAAGGGTTCAGTGGTATCTTCGTTAGATTTATTTATCAAAACAGTTTTGATAATTATTAATCAGATTAATAACAGTTAACGCAGCAGAGTAATAATAAAATACCAGAATGAACCCGACAGGATCTGGGTTACAAACAATGCAAATACAGAATACGACTAACCTACTGATGAGATATAATATACCTTTGTGGTTAATAATTAACCGTTTGAGACACCGAGGGACAACGAATGAATGCTAGAATCAACGAACACTAAATTGGAACACAGTGGTTGCGGCTCTAAGAGGCGTGATCCACGGTTGCAATCGGGTGTGTATGGTTCACGGCAGGCCTGGTGCAAGTGAGCAGCGGCGATGCGGTGGTGCGGGCGAAAAGTGACAGTGATATTCGGTTGTTTGTGATCGGAAGAAAAAAACCAACTTTCCTTTATCTCTTCTTTTTCTAGATGATGAAGAATTTGGAAGTTGCAGAGAGATTGTCGAGATTCATTTTACATTGAATCTTTTTCCAATTTGTATAGGAATAAAGTCAATTGAAAGTGGTGTTTGGTATTTTATATCTTTGACAACAAGACCACTATTTCTTGCTTTCTGACAGATCACGATTGCAACTACAATAATTATTTATTGAGTGATGTTGGATCAATTGAAATACTAAATCAAAACATATCACGATCACATTTCCTGTACAGATATGTTTTGATTTAGGGTTCAGTGGTATCTTCGTTAGGTTTATTTATCAAAACAGTTTTGATAATTATTAATCAGATTAATAATATGTAACGCAGTGGAATATAAATAAATACCAAAAGTGAACCCGACATGATCTGGGTTACAAACAATGCAAATACAGAATATGAATAACCTACTGATGAGATATAATATACCTTTGTAGTTAATAATTAACTGTTTGAGACACCGAGGGACAACGAATGAACGCTAGAATCAACGAACACTAAATTGGAACACAGTGGTTGCGGCTCTAAGAGGCGTGGTCCACGGTTGCAATCAAATATATCGGTTGTTTGTGATAGGAAGAAAATTCCAACTATCCATCTTATTTCTTCTTTGTGTTTGAGAGATACAAAGAGAGATTGAAAGAAGATGATCTGCAATTCAAATGGGAAAATAGAATTTATGGAAAAAGCAATCTCAGATTTGCTTTTTGCTTTACAGATCAATTCTTCATTTGCTTTTCAAAAGGAATCTTGTCTTTTAAAATCGAAAGCTGCACTCCAACTTATCTTCTCATTTCTTTCATTATTGAAAGCAATAATGGGACAAGGTGGCAATCCCACTTTGATTTTTTTTTTCTTTATTTATTTATTTAAATAAACATTAATACTAAATAATTTATAACAATTATAAATTATAAAAACCCGATATAGTTCGTAAGCGCCAGTTAATCAAATTAAGTGGACTTAATATTTGTTGCCCAAGGTGTAACTCTTATGGGTCATAGCTCGGTTGGCAACGTGACGTAACCAAACCCGTACATAATCCAACAAGCTTCCACTTGGACGGCATTCGGTTAAATTCCACGTAGACAGTCAGCGGCGCCCTAGCTGCACATGGCTGCCCCCAACAAGGTATGACACTTTAAAGTCATTAACCAAACATCTTCTTCTAGTATTATTTTACTATAACAAGACAATAAACTTATGGTAATCATAGTCATTTATCCTTTCTGTAAAAGACATCAATTGAGTCATTGAGATTAATTCTCATATGGAGCTCAATCATTATTGTTCTCGATCCAGATTCAAAATGGTCCAATCAAACACACAGTCAGTTTGGGTTAGGCCTCACACTTCACCAGTTTGAATCAACGAGGGCGCCATGATGTCTAACTGCTACATATAATGTAAGAGTACAGAATCCCTTATTGACTACATACAACTCCCACTGAACTTCAGAATTATTCCCAACCAAAGCCTTTATGACTGGCAGTTACGCGACAGCGGTTGACAGTGATCAAAGAATAACCCTCGGTAAACGGAAGTTCTAGTATGCATCTCAGGTCATAGGATACTAAATGAGTATACCAATATCAAAGCATCTTATAATGAAGATGGTTTGTGGCGAGTTACATCCAACGTCATTCATAATGAGGTCTGTGAATTTAGAAGTCAACTCCTTGACTCTAAATTCAGAATGGTCTTTATTCAGAATTGTTCCCACAAGTCTGACCGACTATGGATAATTTAGAATACAATATCCATGGATTAAACGTATTAAAATTGAACACGGTTATAGGATTCAAAATTGTATCTATATAAGTAGATCAAAATGAATTCAAAAGTATAACTGTTTAAAAGTTCATACATCCAAATACTAAATCAAAACATATCACTAGCTAATCTAAGCCCGATCGCAATTCTATGCAGATCATGCTTGTTCTGAGTCATGGGCTTAGTAAACGGGTAAGCTAGGTTTTGATCTGTGTCGATTTTTCTTATCACGATGTCTCCCTGTTTCACTATGTCCCGTATATAATGAAACTTCCACTGAATGTGCTTGGCCCTGTGATGATATCTGGGCTCCTTGGCTTGAGCAATAGCACCTGTGTTATCATAAAATATCTCGATTGGTTGCTGAATACTTGGAACCACATCGAGATCGGCTATGAACTTCTTCATCCAAGCAGCTTCCTTTGCAGCATCAGATGCTATAATGTATTCAGATTCAGTGGTAGAATCTGCCACCACACTTTGCTTGGAACTTTTCCAAGAGATGGCTCCACCATTGAGAGTGAATACAAAACCAGATTGTGAGCGAGAGTCGTCTCGGTCAGTTTGAAAACTTGCATCAGTGTAACATCTTACAGTGAGCCGTTCTTCAACTCCTCCATATATTAAACATGTCTTTAGTCCTTCTCAAGTACTTCAGAATGTTCTTAACTACAGTCCAATAGGCAAAGCCGGGGTTTTACTGATAACGGCTAGTAATGCTCAAAGCATACGAGACGTCAGGTCTAGTGCACAGCATAGCATCCATGATGGAACCAATCGCTGAAGCATATGGAACCTTTTCCATTCGCTTAACATCAATGTCCGTTAAAGGAGATTGCGATTTGTTCAACACGGTACCTTTAGTCATTGGAACACCTCCTTTCTTGGAGTTTTCCATCTTAAATCGCGTCATCATTTTGTCTATGTATGTGCTTTGACTAAGCCCTAGAAGTCACTTAGATCTATCCCTATAGATCTTTATTCCTAGAATGTAAGCAGCTTCTCCAAGATCTTTCATTGAAAAACGTAACGTAACCGAACCCGTACACAATCCAACAAGCTCCCACTTGGACGGCATTCGGTTAAATTCGACGTAGACAGTCAGCGGCACTCTAGCTGCACATGGCTGCCCCCAACAAGGTATGACACTTTAAAGTCATTAACCAAACATCTTCTTCTAGTATTATTTTACTATAACAAGACAATAAACTTATGGTAATCATAGTCATTTATCCTTTCTGTAAAAGACATCAATTGAGTCATTGAGATTAATTCTCATATAGGACTCAATTATTATAGTTCTCGATCTAGATTCAAAATGGTCCAATCAAACACACAGTCAGTTTGGGTGAGGCCTCACACTTCACCAGTTTGAATCAACGAGGACGCCATGATGTCTAACTGTTACATATAATGTAAGAGTACAGAATCCCTTATTGACTACATACAACTCCCACTGAACTTCAGAATTATTCCTAATCAAAGCCTTTATGACTGGCAGTTACGCGATAGCGGTTGACAGTGATCAAGGAATAATCCTTGGTAAACGGAAGTTCTAGTATGCATCTCATGTCAGGAGGATACTAAATGAGTATACCAATATCAAAGCATATTATAATTCAAATTTAAAAATTATCAACTTAAAAATCGGTTGTCTATCTCGCAATGATCCTTGTTTTAATAGGGTATTAAAATCTGGTGTCCCGAGAGCTGAAAGGGTTCGTCATTTATTATCACGAACTATATATTGTAAAACTAACTTTTACGACGCACGTATAACTTGATTATACGTTGTGTTTGACCCTATTCGGTAAACACTAAAATTGGATCCCATAGATAAAAATCAATAGTCTATGCCACCCTACTATAAGGAACGCTTGGAACATTAAGCGAAACATCAGTGTCTGGAGCCACAGCACCGCACTTCATGTGTAGTTTATTCTTCCAAGGTGCAAGGGTTTTGTTGACACATCCAACCCTTTCACAAGTAACTGTTTTAGGATGACTATTACTTTTCTCTCTTGTTACGTGCCACAGCTGTCTAGAGAGAAAAGTGGGCATAGATGAGGCTAAACATATCAATGCATTGACAAATGTTGTCGTTGCGGCCTTATGCACGAGAGTTGTGCAATTTTCACAATTGATAAACATTGTCAGTCTGCCTAATCACTTACTAATGTTGCGTGCCCTAGCTGCCTTTAGTGACTGACCAAGCCAGATTCTCATTCCTTATTTAAAATTACTGTAAATGGGTCATTAATTAAAATAAGGAAACAACACATCGAAAATACTAATTAATTTATTTTGCTTATTTAAATAGATGTCTTCAGAAACCAACAACTCCTTCATTCTCAAGTCTATTCTTGAGAAAGAGAAACTTGATAACACCAACTTTCTCGCATGGCACCGCAATCTGAGATTGGTTCTCAAGATGGCGAAAAAGCTCTATGTTATAGATAGCGTTGTTCCCAACGAGCCTGAAAACAATACCGCCGTAGCCCGTAGAACTTGGAAAAATTTAAGGAGGATGCCGATGAGGTAGCCTGCCTTATGCTAGCCACCATGATACCATGAAGCAGCTTATATCCTGCAAAATGCAAGTAGGCTCGCCTGTTAGTGCCCATGTGCTTAAAATGAAAGGGTACATCGACCAAATGGCCAAACTTGGTTATCCTATGCAAGATGAAATGGCAGTAGACTTCATTTTGAACTCCTTGCCTAGTTCTTACGATCAGTTCATAATGAACTTTAACATGAATGCATGGGTTAAGAGTGTAGCTGAACTACACGGTATGCTTAAAACTGCTGAGCAAAACATACCAGGTAAAGCCAGTCAAATGTTAATGGTCCGATCTACTGGAATTAGGAAACCAAACCCCAAGAAAAAAACTTATAACAATAAGCGTAAAGGTAAAGTTGTTGCTGCCAAGCCTGCCACCAAAAACAAACAGCTGGCTAAAAACAAAGCAGCACCACCTCCTGAGGAGCGACACTGTTTTGAATGCAATAAGATGGGACACTGGAGACGTAACTGTCCTGACTATCTAGCCAAGCTGAAGGTGAAGAAGGCCAATGGTGAAGGCTCTTCTTCAGGTATTCTGATTTATGTTATTGAACTTTTCACTGTTTCAAGCAACACATGGGTATTTGATACTGGATGTGGTTACCACATCATTAATGTCTTGCAGGAGCCTGAAAAGTGGAAGAAACAGAAACAAGGCGACATGGAGCTCATCGTTGGTGATGGGAGAAGAGTACCGGTTCTAGCAACTGGAACATATCATCTTTCTTGTCCATCTGGTCTTGTAATTACTTTAAATAATTGTTTATTTGCTGCTGGTTTAATCAGAAACATTATTTCAGTTTCTTTATTGTTTGAACAAGGATTCAAGTATGTTTTTAATGATGCTATTATTTCTGTCTACTTCTTTTACTTTGAGGCTAAACCTCAAAGTGGTATTTACGAGATTGATATTCAAACAAACAATAATGCATATAATCTTTCTAAACGTATCAAATCTGGAATTAACGATACGTTTCTATGGCATTGTAGACTTGGCCATATAAGCAAGGCCCGTGTGAAAAGGCTGCAGTCCGAAGGGATTCTTGAATCCACAGGACCTGAATCTTTTGATGAATACGAATCTTGCTTAGCTGGCAAACTCACAAAGGATCCTTTCACCCATGTTGGTGAACGGGCTAAGGATCTGTTAGCACTTATACATTCTGATGTATGTGGTCCTTTCAGAACCATGTCTAGAAATCACGAAAGATACTTTGTTACGTTTATTGACGATTATAGTCGATACGCATATGTCTACCTTATGAAGCATAGACATGAAACCTTTGAAAAATTCAAAGAGTTTCAGAACGAAGTAGAAAACCAACTTGGTAATACTATCAAAGTATATCGATTAGGATATTGTTTGCCATAGCCGCGTACTATGATTACGAGATATGGCAAATGGATGTCAAAACCGCTTTTCTAAATGGACATCTCTCTGAAGATGTCTATATGGTTCAGCCCGATGGTTTTGTCGATCCACAATATCCAAATAAGGTGTGCAAACTGAACAAGTCCATTTATGGACTTAAACAGGCATCCCGTAGCTGGAATCTTCATTTTTATCAGAGAATCGTCGAATTCGGTTTTGTCAAAAGTGAAGATGAGCCTTGTGTTTATAGAAAGGCTAATGGGAGCACTATATCATTCCTCATATTGTATGTGGATGATATACTGATCATTGGAAACAATATCTCAATGCTTAACGAAGTTAAAAAATGGTTGGGAGCTTGTTTCGTAATGAAAGATCTTGGAGAAGCTGCTTACATTCTAGGAATAAAGATCTATAGGGATAGACTAAGCGGCTTCTACGGCTTAGTCAAAGCACATACATAGACAAAATGATGACGCGCTTTAAGATGGAAAACTCCAAGAAAGGAGGTGTTCCAATGACTAAAGGTACCGTGTTGAACAAATCGCAATCTCCTTCAACGGACATTGATATTAAGCGAATGGAAAAGGTTCCATAAGCTTCAGCGATTGGTTCCATCATGTATGCTATGCTGTGCACTAGACCTGACGTCTCGTATGCTTTGAGCATTACTAGCCGTTATCAGCAAAACCCTGGCTTTGCCCATTGGACTGCAGTTAAGAACATTCTGAAGTACTTGAGAAGGACTAAAGACATGTTTTTAATATATGGAGGAGTTGAAGAACAGCTCACTGTAAGATGTTACACTGATGCTAGTTTTCAAACTGACCGAGATGACTCTCGCTCACAATCTGGTTTTGTATTCACACTCAATGGTGGAGCCATCTCTTGGAAAAGTTCCAAGCAAAGTGTAGTGGCAGATTCTACCATTGAATCTGAATACATTGCAGCATCTGATGCTGCAAAGGAAGCTGCTTGGATAAAGAAGTTCATAGCCGATCTCGATGTGGTTCCAAGTATTCAGCAACCAATCGAGATATTTTGTGATAACACAGGTGCTATTGCTCAAGCCAAAGAGCCCAGATCTCATCACAGGGCCAAGCACATTCAGAGGAAGTTTCATTATATATGGGACATACTGAAATAGGGAGACATCATGATAAGAAAAATCGACACAGATCAAAACCTAGCAGACCCGTTTACTAAGCCCATGACTCAGAACAAGCATCATCTGCATAGAAATGCGATCTGGCTTAGATTAGCTAGTGATATGTTTTGATTTAGTATTTGAATGTATGAACTTTTAAACAGTTATACTTTTGAATCCATTTTGATCTACTGATATAGATACAATTATGAATCCTATAACTGTGTTCAATTTTAATACGTTTAATCCATGGATATTGTATTCTAATATATCCATAGTCGGTCAGACTTGTGGGAACAATTCTGAATTAAGACTATTTTGAATTTAGACTCAAGGAGTTGACTTCTAAATTCACAGACCTCATTATGAATGACGTTGGATGTAACTCGCCACAAACCATCTTTATTATAAGATGCTTTGATACTGGTATACTCATTTAGTATCCTATGACCTGAGATGCATACTAGAACTTCCGTTTACCGAGGGTTACTCTTTGATCACTGTCAACCACTGTCGCGTAACTGCCAGTCATAAAGGCTTTGGTTGGAAATAATTCTGAAGTTCAGTGGGAGTTGTATGTAGTCAATAAGGGATTCTGTACTCTTACATTATATGTAACAGTTAGACATCGTGGCGCCCTCGATGATTCAAACTGGTGAAGTGTGAGGCCTCACCCAAACTGACTGTGTGTTTGATTGGACCATTTTGAATCTAGATCGAGAACTATAATAATTGAGTCCTATGTGAGAATTAATCTCAATGACTCAATTGATGTCTTTTACCGAAAGGATAAATGACTATGATTACCATAAGTTTATTGTCTTGTTATAGTAAAATAATACTAGAAGAAGATGTTTGGTTAATGACTTTAAAGTGTCATACCTTGTTTGGGGCAGCCATGTGCAGCTAGAGCGCCGCTGACTGTCTACGTGGAATTTAACCGAATACCGTCCAAGTGGGAGCTTGTTGGATTATGTACGGGTTCGGTTACGTCATGTTGCCAACCGAACTATGACCCGTAAGAGTTACACCTTGGGCAACAAATGTTAAGTCCACTTAATTTGATTAACTGGCGCTTACAAACTATATCAGGTTTTTATAATTTATAATTGTTATGAATTATTTAGTATTAATGTTTATTTAAAAAAACATCAAAGTAAAATAAAAGGTAAAGAGACAAGTTGCTAGTGGAGGCAAAATGAATTGAGATCGATCTGTAAAGAAAAAGGTATGATTCCTTTTTTAATACATATATTCAATACATATTCATACCACTGAAGAGGCAAGTGGTTTTTTTGGTTGGTTTGAAAACAACATTCTCTCTCTATATATATACACACATTACTCATACGAAGAGGTTGATCTCTTTTGTCAAATCTTCAAAGAAAAGAGAAGAAGAAAAGTTTGATTTTTCTTCCTATCACAAACAACCGATATATTTGATTGCAACCGTGGACCACGCCTCTTAGAGCCGCAACCACTGTGTTCCAATTTAGTGTTCGTTAATTCTAGCATTCATTTGTTGTCCCTCGGTGTCTCAAACGGTTTATTATTAACCACAAAGGTATATTATATCTCATCAGTAGGTTATCAATATTCTGTATTTGCATTGTTTGTAACCCAGATCCTGTCAGGTTCATTCTGGTATTTTATTATTACTCTGTTGCGTTAACTATTATTAATCAGATTAATAATTATCAAAACTGTTTTGATAAATAAACCTAACGAAGATACCACTAAACCTAACAGTGGTATCTATCTTCGTTTGGTTTATTTATCAAAACAGTTTTGATAATTATTAATCAGATTAATAACAGTTAACGCAGCGGAGTAATAATAAAATACCAGAATGAACCCGACATGATCTGGGTTACAAACAATGCAAATACAGAATATGAATAACCTACTGATGAGATATAATAACCTACAGAATATGGAAGTTGAAAGAAAAAATCAAAGCTATGAGAGTTCTGACGATTGTGCCTTGTACTTCCAATCTTATCTTGATTACATCCAAAGGAGTAGTTAGGTATCCACTAACACCACCAGCTATTCTTTTCAGTAAAGTGATTCCAAAGCAAACATATTAAAATGAAAAGGTGAAAAAATTGCACATGCAATCATGAACATCCATGGCCTATTACAATTATAACAATTATAACAATATAAATTATAAATTATAAAAACCCGATATAGTTCGTAAGTGCCAGTTCATCAAATTAAGTGGACTTAATATTTGTTTCCCAAGGTGTAACTCTTACGGGTCATAGCTCGGTTGGAAACGTAACGTAACCGAAGCCGTACATAATCCAACAAGCTCCCACTTGGACGGCATTCGGTTAAATTCCACGTAGACAGTCAACGGCGCTCTAGCTGCACATGGCTGCCCCCTACAAGGTATGACACTTTAAAGTCATTAACCAAACATCTTCTTCTAGTATTATTTTACTATAAAAAGACAATAAACTTATGGTAATCATAGTCATTTATCCTTTCTGTAAAAGACATCAATTGAGTCATTGAGATTAATTCTCATAAAGGACTCAATTATTATAGTTCTCGATCCAGATTCAAAATGGTCCAATCAAACACACAGTCAGTTTGGGTGAGGCCTCACACTTCACCAGTTTGAATCAACGAGGGCGCCACGATGTCTAACTGCTACATATAATGTAAGAGTATAGAATCCCTTATTGTCTACATACAACTCCCACTGAACTTCAGAATTATTCCCAACCAAAGCCTTTATGACTGGCAGTTACACGACAGCGGTTGACAGTGATCAAAGAATAACCCTCGGTAAACGGAAGTTCTAGTATGCATCTCAAGTCATAGGATACTAAATGAGTATACCAATATCAAAGCATCTTATAATGAAGATGGTTTGTGGCGAGTTACATCCAACGTCATTCATAATGAGGTCTGTGAATTTAGAAGTCAACTCCTTGAGTCTAAATTCAGAATAGTCTTTATTCAGAATTGTTCCCACAAGTCTGATCGACTATGGATAATTTAGAATACAATATCCATGGATTAAACGTATTAAAATTCAACACAGTTATAGGATTCATAATTGTATCTATATCAGTAGATCAAAATGAATTCAAAATTATAACTGTTTAAAAGTTCATACATCCAAATACTAAATCAAAACATATCACTAGCTAATCTAAGCCCGATCGCATTTCTATGCAGATCATGCTTGTTCTGAGTCATGGGCTTAGTAAACGGGTCTGCTAGGTTTTGATCTGTGTTGATTTTTCTTATCACGATGTCTCCCTGTTTCACTATGTCCCGTATATAATGAAACTTCCTCTGAATGTGCTTGGTCCTGTGATGATATCTGGGCTCTTTGGCTTGAGCAATAGCACCTGTGTTATCACAAAATATCTCGATTGGTTGCTGAATACTTGGAACCACATCGAGATCGGCTATGAACTTCTTCATCCAAGCAGCTTCCTTTGCAGCATCAGATGCTGCAATGTATTCAGATTCAGTGGTAGAATCTGCCACCACACTTTGCTTGGAACTTTTCCAAGAGATGGCTCCACCATTGAGTGTGAATACAAAACCAGATTGTGAGCGAGAGTCGTCTCGGTCAGTTTGAAAACTAGCATCAGTGTAACATCTTACAGTGAGCTGTTCTTCAACTCCTCCATATATTAAAAACATGTCTTTAGTCCTTCTCAAGTACTTCAGAATGTTCTTAACTGCAGTCCAATGGGCAAAGCCAGGGTTTTGCTGATAACGGCTAGTAATGGTCAAAGCATACGAGACGTCAGGTCTAGTGCACAGCATAGCATACATGATGGAACCAATCACTGAAGCATATGGAACCTTTTCCATTCGCTTAATATCAATGTTCGTTGAAGGAGATTGCGATTTGTTCAACACGGTACCTTTAGTCATTGGAACACCTCCTTTCTTGGAGTTTTCCATCATAAAGCGCGTCATCATTTTGTCTATGTATGTGCTTTGACTAAGCCCTAGAAGCCGGTTAGATCTATCCCTATAGATCTCTATTCCTAGAATGTAAGCAGCTTCTCCAAGATCTTTCATTGCGAAAAAAGCTCCCAACCATTTTTTAACTTCATTAAGCATTGAGATATTGTTTCCAATGATCAGTATATCATCCACATACAATATGAGGAATGATATAGTGCTCCCACTAGCCTTTCTGTAAACACAAGGCTCATCTTCATTTTTGACAAAACCGAATTCGACGATTCTCTGATCAAAATTAAGATTCCAGCTACGGGATGCCTGTTTAAGTCCATAAATGGACTTATTCAGTTTGCACACCTTATTTGGATATTGTGCATCGACAAAACCATCGGGCTGAACCATATAGACATCTTTAGAGAGATGTCCATTTAGAAAAGCGGTTTTGATATCCATTTGCCATATCTCATAATCATAGTACGCGGCTATGGCAAGCAATATCCTAATCGATTTGATCATAGCAACCGGTGCGAAAGTTTCATCATAGTCAACACCGTTGGGTTCAGTGGTATCTTCGTTAGATTTATTTATCAAAATAGTTTTGATAATTATTAATCAGATTAATAACAGTTAACGTAGCGGAGTAATAATAAAATACCAGAATGAACCCGACAGGATCTGGGTTACAAACAATGCAAATACAGAATAAGAATAACCTACTGATGAGATATAATATACCTTTGTGGTTAATAATTAACCGTTTGAGACCCCGAGGGACAACGAATGAACGCTAGAATCAACGAACACTAAATTGGAACACAGTGGTTGCGGCTCTAAGAGGCGTGGTCCATGGTTGCAATCAAATATATCGGTTGTTTGTGATAGGAAGAAAAATCCAACTATATTTCTTCTTTCTTCGACATGAATTTTAGGATGTATCGAGAGAGAGAGAGAATGTTGGTTTTGAAAAAATGAATCACCTCTATCCCACTTTGCCTTCTCATTCCTTTTAATATTGAAAGCAATAATGGAACAAACGTGGAAAGCAGTAATGGATCAGATGGAATGGTGGAAAGCAATTCAACTTCCTTTTTTTTCCATTATGCTATGTCAATTGAATGATTAATATATAAAAAGGAATCTTAGCTTTTCCTTTATTTATTTAAATAAATATTAATACTAAATAATTTATAACAATTATAAATTATAAAACCCGATATAGTTCGTAAGTACCAGTTAATCAAATTAAGTGGACTTAATATTTGTTGCCCAAGGTGTAACTCTTACGGGTCATAGCTCGGTTGGCAACGTAACATAACCGAACCCTTACATAATCCAACAAGCTCCCACTTGGATGGCATTCGGTTAAATTCCACATAGACAGTCGGCAGCGCTCTAGCTGCACATGGCTGCCCCCAACAAGGTATGACACTTTAAAGTCATTAACCAAACATCTTCTTCTAGTATCATTTTACTATAACAAGACAATAAACTTATGGTAATCATAGTCATTTATCCTTTCTGTAAAATACATCAATTGAGTCATTGAGATTAATTCTCATATAGGACTCAATTATTATAGTTCTCGATCTAGATTCAAAATGGTCCAATCAAACACACAGTCAGTTTGGGTGAGGCCTCATACTTCACCAGTTTGAATCAACGAGGGCGCCACGATGTCTAACTATTACATATAATGTAAGAGTACTGAATCCCTTATTGACTACATACAACTCCTAATGAACTTCAGAATTATTCCTAATCAAAGCCTTTATGACTGGCAGTTACACGACAGCGGTTGACAATGATCAAGGAATAACCCTTGGTAAACGGAAGTTCTAGTATGCATCTCATGTCAGAGGATACCAAATGAGTATACCAATATCAAAGCATCTTATAATGAAGATGGTTAGTTGTGAGTTACATCCAACGTCATTCATAATGAGGTCTGTGAATTTAGAAGTCAACTCCTTAAGTCTAAATTCAGAATAGTCTTAATTCAGAATTGTTCCCACAAGTCTGACCGACTATGGAAATTTAGAATACAATATCCATGGATTAAACGTATTAAAATTGAACACAGTTATAGGATTCATAATTGTATCTATATCAGTAGATCAAAATGAATTCAAAAGTATAACTGTTTAAAAGTTCATACATCCAAATACTAAATCAAAACATATCACTAGCTAATCTAAGCCCGATTGCATTTCTATGCAGATCATGCTTGTTCTGAGTCATGGGCTTAGTAAACGGGTCTTCTAGGTTTTGATCTGTGTCGATTTTTCTTATCACTATGTCTCCCTGTTTCACTATGTCCCGTATGTAGTGAAACTTCCTCTGAATGTGCTTGGCCCTGTGATGAGATCTGGGCCCTTTGGCTTGAGCAATAGCACCTGTGTTATCATAAAATATCTCGATTGGTTGCTTAATACTTGGAACCACATCGAGATCGGCTATGAACTTCTTCATCCAAGCAGCTTCCTTTGCAGCATCAGATGCTGCAATGTATTCAGATTCAGTGGTAGAATCTGCCACCACACTTTGCTTGGAACTTTTCCAAGAGATGGCTACACCATTGAGTGTGAATACAAAACCAGATTGTGAGTGAGAGTCGTCTCAGTCAGTTTGAAAACTAGCATCAATGTAACATCTTACAGTGAGCTGTTCTTCAACTCCTCCATATATTAAAAACATGTCTTTAGTCCTTCTCAAGTACTTCAGAATGTTCTTAACTGCAGTCCAATGGGCAAAGCCAGGGTTTATTTATCAAAACAGTTTTGATAATTATTAATCAGATTAATAACAGTTAACGCAGCGGAGTAATAATAAAATACCAGAATGAACCCGACAGGATCTGGGTTACAAACAATGAAAATACAGAATATGAATAACCTACTAATGAGATATAATATACCTTTGTGGTTAATAATTAACTGTTTAAGACACTGAGGGACAACGAATGAATGCTAGAATCAACGAACACTAAATTGGAACACAGTGGTTGCGGCTCTAAGAGGCATGATCCACGGTTGCAATCGGGTGTGTATGGTTCACGGCAGGCCTGGTGCAAGTGAGCAGCGGCGATGCGGTGGTGCGGGCGAAAAGTGACAGTGATATTCGGTTGTTTGTGATCGGAAGAAAAAAACCAACTTTCCTTTATCTCTTCTTTTTCAAGATGATGAAGAATTTGGAAGTTGCAGAGAGATTGTCGAGAGTCATTTTACATTGAATCTTTTTCCAATTTGTATAGGAATAAAGTCAATTGAAAGTGGTGTTTGGTATTTTATATCTTTGACAACAAGACCACTATTTCTTGCTTTCTGACAGATCACGATTGCAACTACAATAATTATTTATTGAGTGATGTTGGATCAATTGAAATACTAAATCAAAACATATCACGATCACTTTTCCTTTATAGATATGTTTTGATTAATTAATTCTCCAATTATTGAGTGATTTTAAATCAAAAGATATCAAGATCACTTTTCCTTTTTCCTTAATAAATAAACATTTATACTAAATAATTTATAACAATTATAAATTATAAAAACCTGATATAGTTCGTAAGTGCCAGTTAATCGAATTAAGTGGACTTAATATTTGTTGCCCAAGGTGTAACTCTTACGGGTCATAGCTCGGTTGGCAACGTAACGTAACCGAACCCGTACATAATCCAACAAGCTCCCACTTAGACGGCATTCAGTTAAATTCGACGTAGACAGTCAGCGGCGCTCTAGCTGCACATGGCTGCCCCTAACAAGGTATGACACTTTAAAGTCATTAACCAAACATCTTCTTCTAGTATCATTTTACTATAACAAGACAATAAACTTATGGTGATCATAGTCATTTATGCTTTCTGTAAAAGACATCAATTGAGTCTCAATTCTCATATAGGACTCAATTATTATAGTTCTCGATCTAGATTCAAAATGGTCCAATCAAACACACAGTCAGTTTGGGTGAGGCCTCACACTTCACCAGTTTGAATCAACGAGGGCGCCACGATGTCTAACTGTTACATATAATGTAAGAGTACAGAATCCGTTATTGACTACATACAACTCCCACTGAACTTCAGAATTATTCCTAATCAAAGCCTTTATGACTGGCAGTTACGCGACAGCGGTTGACAGTGATCAAGGAATAACCCTTGGTAAACGGAAGTTCTAGTAAGCATCTCATGTCAGAGGATACTAAATGAGTATACCAATATCAAAGCATCTTATAATGAAGATGGTTTGTGGTGAGTTACATCCAACGTCATTCAAAATAAGGTCTGTAAATTTAGAAGTCAACTCCTTGAGTCTAAATTCAGAATAGTCTTAATTCAGAATTGTTCCCACAAGTCTGACCGACTATGGATAATTTAGAATACAATATCCATGGATTAAACGTATTAAAATTGAACACAGTTATAGGATTCATAATTGTATCTATATCAGTAGATCAAAATGAATTCAAAAGTATAACTGTTTAAAAGTTCATACATCCAAATACTAAATCAAAACATATCACTAGCTAATCTAAGCCCGATTGCATTTCTATGCAGATCATGCTTGTTCTGAGTCATGGGCTTAGTAAACGGGTCTGCTAGGTTTTGATCTGTGTCGATTTTTCTTATCACTGTGTCTCCCTGTTTCACTATGTCCCGTATGTAGTGAAACTTCCTCTGAATGTGCTTGGCCCTGTGATGAGATCTGGGCCCTTTGGCTTGAGCAATGGCACCTGTGTTATCATAAAATATCTCGATTAGTTGCTTAATACTTGGAACCACATCGAGATCGGCTATGAACTTCTTCATCCAAGCAGCTTCCTTTGCAGCATCAGATGCTGCAATGTATTCAGATTCAGTGGTAGAATCTGCCACCACACTTTGCTTGGAACTTTTCCAAGAGATGGCTCCACCATTGAGTGTGAATACAAAACCAGATTGTGAGCGAGAGTCGTCTCGGTCAGTTTGAAAACTAGCATTAGTGTAACATCTTACAGTGAGCTGTTCTTCAACTCCTCCATATATTAAAAACATGTCTTTAGTCCTTCACAAGTACTTCATAATGTTCTTAACTACAGTCCAATGGGCAAAGCCAGGGTTTTGCTGATAACGGCTTGTAATGCTCAAGCATACGAGACGTCAGGTCTAGTGCACAGCATAGCATACATGATGGAACCAATCGCTGAAGCATATGGAACCTTTTCCATTCACTTAATATCAATGTCCGTTGAAGGAGATTGCGGTTTTTTCAACACGGTACCTTTAGTCATTAGAACACCTCCTTTCTTGGAGTTTTCCATCTTAAAGCGCGTCATCATTTTGTCTATGTATGTGCTTTGACTAAGCCCTAGAAGCCGCTTAGATCTATCCCTATAGATCTTTATTCCTAGAATGTAAGCAGCTTCTCCAAGAGCTTTCATTGCGAAACAAGCTCCCAACCATTTTTTAACTTCGTTAAGCATTGAGATATTGTTTCCAATGATCAGTATATCATCCACATACAATATGAGGAACGATATAGTGCTCCCACTAGCCTTTCTATAAACACAAGGCTCATCTTCACTTTTGACAAAACCGAATTCGGCGATTCTCTGATCAAAATGAAGATTCCAGCTACGGGATGCCTGTTTAAGTCCATAAATGGACTTATTCAGTTTGCACACCTTATTTGGATATTGTGGATCGACAAAACCATCAGGCTGAACCATATAGACATCTTCAGAGAGATGTCCATTTAGAAAAGCGGTTTTGACATCCATTTGCCATATCTCGTAATCATAGTACGCAGCTATGGCAAGCAATATCCTAATCTATTTGATCATAGCAACGGGTGAGAAAGTTTCATCATAGTCAACACCTTGAGTTTGAGTGAAACCTTTCGCAACTAGCCATGCTTTATAGGTGTGTACATTCATGCATGTCGGTTTTTCTCTTGAAAAGCCACTTGCTCCATACAGCCCGTGAACCAGGAGGTAGCTCAACCAAGTCCCAGACTTGATTGTCTCGCATGGATTGCATCTCGGCGTTCATGGCATCTAGCCATTTCGCAGATTCCGGATCTGAGATAGCAGATTTGTAGTTAGTAGGTTCATCACTAGAATCAGCTACTACCAAAACCTCGGGACCCTCTATGATTGTCGGCTATGGCATCCATGCATGAACTAATTTTAACTTGATAGCAACTAGAATCAACGAACGCCAAATTGGAACACAGTGGTTGCGGCTCTAAGAGGCGTGATCCACGGTTGCAATCAAATATATCGGTTGTTTGTGATAGGAAGAAAAATCAAACTTTTCTTCTTTGAGTGATGAATGAATGGATGATGAAATTTTTTTTTTCAGATGCATAATTGGAAGAGAGGCAGACATATAAAGGAGAAGGGAGTAGTGATCACATGAGATGCATACTAGAACTTCCGTTTACCAAGGGTTATTCCTTGATCACTGTCAACCTCTGTCGCGTAACTGCCAGTCATAAAGGCTTTGATTAGGAATAACTCTGAAGTTTAGTGGGAGTTTTATGTAGTCAAAGGGATTCTGTACTCTTACATTATATGTAACAGTTAGACATCGTGGCGCCCTAGGTGATTCAAACTGGTGAAGTGTGAGGCCTCACCCAAACTGACTGTGTGTTTGATTGGACCATTTTGAATCTAGATCGAGAACTATAATAATTAAGTCCTATATGAGAATTAATCTCAATGACTCAATTGATGTCTTTTACAGAAAGGATAAATGACTATGATTACCATAAGTTTATTGTCTTGTTATAGTAAAATAATACTAGAAGAAGATGTTTGGTTAATGACTATAAAGTGTCATACCTTGTTGGGGGCAGCCATGTGCAGCTAGAGCGCCGCTGACTGTCTACGTGGAATTTAACCGAATGCCGTCCAAGTGGGAGCTTGTTGGATTATGTACGGGTTCGGTTACGTTACGTTGCCAACCGAGCTATGACCCGTAAGAGTTACACCTTGGGCAATAAATATTAAGTCCACTTAATTTGATTAACGGGCACTTACGAACTATATCGGGTTTTTATAATTTATAATTGTTATAAATTGTTATAATTAAAAATTAGGCCAAGAGACAAGTTGCTAGTGGTAGCATTAATGGCTTCTCAAAGTGGTTGAGTGGAATGATGTGTAAAGAAAAAGGCATGCTCCCATGTGATCACTACTCCCTTCTTCTTTATATGTCTGCCTCTCTTCCAATTATGCATCTGAAAAAAAAATTCATCATCCATTCATTCATCACTCAAAGAAGAAAAGTTTGATTTTTCTTCCTATCACAAACAACCGAAATATTTGATTGCAGCCGTGGATCACGCCTCTTTGAGCCGCAACCACTGTGTTCCAATTTAGCGTTCGTTGATTCTAGCATTCATTCGTTATCCCTCGGTGTCTCAAACGGTTAATTATTAATCACAAAGGTATTTTATCTCATCAGTAGGTTAATAACATTCTGTATTTGCATTGTTTGTATTCCAAGATCCTGTCGGGTTCACTTTTCATGTCTTTTACACAAAGGATAAATGACTATGATTACCATAAGTTTATTGTCTTGTTATAGTAAAATGATACTAGAAGAAGATGTTTGGTTAATGACTTTAAAGTGTCATACCTTGTTGGGGGCAGCCATGTGCAGCTAGAGTGCCGCTGACTGTCTACGTGGAATTTAACCGAATGCCGTCCAAGTGGGAGCTTGTTGGATTATGTACGGGTTCGATTACATTACGTTGCCAACCGAGCTATGACCCGTAAGAGTTACACCCTGGGCGACAAATATTAAGTCCACTTAATTTGATTAACTGGCACTTACGAACTATATCGGGTTTTTATAATTTATAATTGTTATAAATTATTTAGTATAAATGTTTATTTATTAAGCGTTGATTTCGGTTTAATTGCGATCGTAATCTGTAAAGAAAAAAAATTGAGGACTGTAGGCCATGCATGTTCATGATTGCATGTGCATTGTCTTCACCTTTTCATTTTAATAAGTTTGCTTTGGAATCACTTTACTGAAAAGAATAGATGGTGGTGTTAGTGGATATCTAACTACTCCTTTGGATGTAATCAAGATAAGATTGGAAGTACAAGGCACAATCGTAAGAACTCTGCAAGCTTTGTTTTTTTTTCTTTCAACTTCCATACATTCTTCATCATCATCTCAAAAAGAAGAAGAAGAGAAGCATGATTTTTTCTTCCTATCACAAACAACCGATATATTTGATTGCAACCGTGGTCCACGCCTCTTAGAACCGCCACCACTGTGTTCCAATTTTGTGTTTGTTGATTCTAGCATTCATTTGTTGTCCCTCGGTGTCTCAAACGGTTAATTATTAACCACAAAGGTATATTATATCTCATCAGTAGGTTATTCATATTCTGTATTTGCATTGTTTGTAACCCAGATCCTGTCGGGTTCACTTTTGGTATTTATTTATACTCCGTTGCGTTAACTGTTATTAATCAGATTAATAATTATCAAAACTGTTTTGATAAATAAACCTAACTAAGATACCACTGAACCCAACAGTGGTATCTTCAATAGGTTTATTTATCAAAACAGTTTTGATAATTATTAATCAGATAATAACAGTTAACGCAGCGGAGTAATAATAAAATACCAGAATGAACCCGATAGGATCTAGGTTACAAACAACGCAAATACAGAATATGAATAATCTACTGATGAGATATAATATACCTTTGTGGTTAATAATTAACCGTTTGAGACACCGAGGGACAATGAATGAACGCTAGAATCAACGAACACTAAATTGGAACACAGTGGTTGCGGTTCTAAGAGGCGTGGTCCACGATTGCAATCAAATATATCGGTTGTTTGTGATAGGAAGAAAAATCCAACTATATTTCTTGTTTCTTCGACATGAATTTTAGGATGTATCGAGAGAGAGAGAGAGAATGTTGGTTTTGAAAAAATGAATCACCTCTATCCCACTTTGCCTTCTCATTCCTTTTAATATTGAAAGCAATAATGGAACAAATGTGGAAAGCAATAATGGATCAGATGGAATGGTGGAAAGCAATTCAACTTCCTTTTTTTTCCATTTTGCTTTGTCAATTGAATGATTAATATATAAAAAGGAATCTTAGCTTTTCCTATATTTATTTAAATAAATATTAATACTAAATAATTTATGACAATTATAAATTATAAAACCCGATATAGTTCGTAAGTACCAGTTAATCAAATTAAGTGGACTTAATATTTGTTGCCCAAGGTGTAACTCTTACGGGTAATAGCTCGGTTGGCAACGTAACATAACCGACCGTACATAATCCAACAAGCTCCCACTTGGACGGCATTCGGTTAAATTCCACGTAGACAGTCAGCGGCGCTCTAGCTGCATATGGCTGCCCCCAACAAGGTATGACACTTTAAAGTCATTAACCAAACATCTTCTTCTAGTATCATTTTACTATAACAAGACAATAAACTTATGGTAATCATAGTCACTTATCCTTTCTGTAAAAGACATCAATTGAGTCATTGAGATTAATTCTCATATAGGACTTAATTATTATAGTTCTCGATCTAGATTCAAAATAGTCCAATCAAACACACAGTCAGTTTGGGTGAGGCTCACACTTCACCAGTTTGAATCAACGAGGGCGCCACGATGTCTAACTGTTACATATAATGTAAGAGCACAGAATCCCTTATTGACTACATACAACTCCCACTGAACTTCAGAATTATTCCTAATGAAAGCCTTTATGACTGGCAGTTACGCGATAGCGGTTGACAGTGATCAAGGAATAACCCTTGGTAAACGGAAGTTCTAGTATGCATCTCATGTCAGAGGATACCAAATGAGTATACCAATATCAAAGCATCTTATAATGAAAATGGTTTGTGGCGAGTTACATCCAACGTCATTCATAATGAGGTCTGTGAATTTAGAAGTCAACTCCTTGAGTCTAAATTCAGAATAGTCTTAATTCAGAATTGTTCCCACAAGTCTGACCGACTATGGATAATTTAGAATACAATATCCATGGATTAAACGTATTAAAATTGAACACAGTTATAGGATTCATAATTGCATCTATATCAGTAGATCAAAATGAATAGTATAACTGTTTAAAAGTTCATACATCCAAATACTAAATCAAAACATATCACTAGCTAATCTAAGCCCGATCGCATTTCTATGTAGATCATGCTTGTTCTAAGTCATGGGCTTAGTAAACGGGTCTGCTAGGTTTTGATCTGTGTCGATTTTTCTTATCATGATGTCTCCCTGTTTCACTATGTCCCGTATATAATGAAACTTCCTCTGAATGTGCTTGGCCCTGTGATGAGATCTGGGCTCTTTGGCTTGAGCAATAGCACCTGTGTAATCACAAAATATCTCGATTGTTTGCTGAATACTTGGAACCACATCGAGATCGGCTATGAACTTCTTCATCCAAGTAGCTTCCTTTGCAGCATCAGATGCTACAATGTATTCAGATTCAGTGGTAGAATCTGCCACCACACTTTGCTTGGAACTTTTCCAAGAGATGGCTCCACCATTGAGTGTGAATACAAAACCAGATTATGAGCGAGAGTCGTCTCGGTCAGTTTAAAAACTAGCATCAGTGTAACATCTTAGAGTGAGTTATTCTTCAACTCCTCCATATATTAAAAACATGTCTTTAGTCCTTCTCAAACCATCTTTATTATAAGATGCTTTGATTCTAGTATACTCATTTAGTACCCTATGACCTGAGATGCATACTAGAACTTCCATTTACCGAGGGTTATTCTTTGATCACTACCAACCGCTGTCGCGTAACTGCCAGTCAGAAAGGGTTTGGTTGGGAATAATTCTGAAGTTCAATGGGAGTTGTATGTAGTCAATAAAGGATTCTGTACTCTTACATTATATGTAGCAGTTAGACATCGTGGCGCCCTCGTTGATTCAAACTAGTGAAGTGTGAGGCCTCACCCAAACTGACTGTGTGTTTGATTGGACCATTTTGAATCTAGATCGAGAACTATAATAATTGAGTTCTATATGAGAATTAATCTCAATGACTCAATTGATGTCTTTTACAGAAAGGATAAATGACTATGATTACCATAAGTTTATTGTCTTGTTATAGTAAAATAATGCTAGAAGAAGATGTTTGGTTAATGACTTTAAAGTGTCATACCTTGTTGGGGGCAGCCATGTGCAGCTAGAGTGCCGCTGACTGTCTACGTGGAATTTAACCGAATGTCGTCCAAGTGGGAGCTTGTTGGATGATGTACGGGTTCGGTTACGTCACGTTGCCAACCGAGCTATGACCCGTAAGAGTTACACCTTGGGCAACAAATATTAAGTCCACTTAATTTGATTAACTGGTGCTTACGAACTATATCGGGTTTTTATAATTTATAATTGTTATAAATTATTTAGTATTAATGTTTATTTAAATAAATAAAAGGAAAAGGTGAGATTCCACTTTGAATTTATTACTCAAAGTTGCCATGATCTGTGGTGTAGTGGTTGAACTTTTGAATATATATATTTGAAGTTCAATTCACAGAAGAAAGAAAAAGACGAATATCACTCAATAATTAATTAATTGGAGAATTAATTTTCACTCAATAATTGAGTGAATGATCTAAAGAAAAAGTGAGTTTGTATGTCATGTGCATGAGCATGGCCTATGACACCAATTTCTGTCATCTCTCTCTTCCTTTTCTACATTATTATAACTCTATCTAGTGATCATATATGAGTGATACCACATGAAGAAAATTGACGACTGATAGTTCATTTGGAGCTCATCAACTCATATTTGCACAAAGAAAAAGAGGAAGGAAAGTTGGATTTTTCTTCCTATCACAAACAACCGATATATTTGATTTCAACTGTGGACCACGCCTCTTAGAGCCGCAACCACTGTGTTCCAATTTATTGTTCATTGATTCTAGCATGCATTCGTTGTCCCTTGGTGTCTCAAACAGTTAATTATTAACCACAAAGGTATATTATATCTCATCAGTAGGTCATTCATAGTTTGTATTTGCATTGTTTGTAACCTAGATCCTGTCAGGTTCATTCTGGTATTTTATTACTCCGCTGTGTTAACTGTTATTAATCTGATTAATAATTATCAAAACTGTTTTGATAAATAAACCTAACGACTGTGTGGTTGATAAGGTGAGGCTCTAAAAGACCCTAACGTTATTATGGGAAAATTTTTGGTGAATGATGTCTATGCTATAGTTTTATTTGACACGGGAGCTGATAGAAGCTTCGTATCCCATACCTTCTATAAGCACTTGAATGTAAAACCTGTATCCCTAGATGAGCCATATGTTGTAGAATTAGCAAATGGTAAATCCTTGACCGCATCACAAATTCTAAAAAACTGTACGCTAGGTTTATCCGGTCATATCCTACCAATAGACCTCATGCCCATTACTTTGGGAAGCTTTGATGTGGTAATTGGTATGGATTGGCTGTCCAAAAACTCCGCAGAAATTATCTGTAAAGACAAAATGATTCGCATTCCCCTACCAAATGATGAAGTCATGTGTGTTGAGGGAGATAAGACTGGTGTTGTGATGGGAGTTATTTCCTACTTGAAGGCTCAAAAGTGTCTTCGAAAAGGACATACTGCTGTCCTAGCCTTAATCACTGATAAAGATAAGAAGGAGAGGAAGATTGAAGATGTACCCGTTGTCAGAGAATTTCCTGAAGTGTTCCCTGATGAACTGCCTGGTTTGCCCCCTAAAAGAGAGGTCGAGTTCTCAATCGAGTTAACACCTGGAGCTACACCTATAGCTCGGGCACCATACCGTCTCGCACCTTCTAAACTAAAAGAACTATCTGACCAGCTTAGGGAACTCCTTGATAAAGGATTCATCCGACCTAGCTCGTCACCATGGGGAGCACCAGTGTTATTTGTGAAGAAGAAAGACGGAACCTTCCGGATGTGCATTGACTATCGAGAACTAAACAAGGTGACAATCAAGAACTGTTATCCTTTGCCACGTATTGACGACTTATTCGATCAACTTCAAGGTTCAAGCATTTATTCAAAGATAGATCTTAGAAGAGGCTATCATCAGCTGAGAGTCAGGGATGAAGATATTATGAAGACGGCTTTCAGAACGCGATACGGTCACTTTGAGTTCACAGTCATGCCGTTTGGGCTAACAAACGCACCTGCCGTATTCATGGATCTCATGAATCGTGTATGCAAGCCTTACCTAGACAAGTTTGTCATTGTCTTCATTGATGACATCTTGATCTATTCTAAAAATGAGCATGAGCATGAAGAACATCTAAGATTGGTCCTTGAATTATTAAAGAGAGAGGAGCTCTATGCTAAGTTCTCAAAATGTGATTTTTGGATAAAAGAAGTTCAATTTCTCGGTCATGTGATTGATGCTAATGGCATTCATGTAGACCCAGCTAAAACTGAATTCATCAAAAGTTGGCCTACACCTTCTAATCCAACCGAAATTAGACAATTTCTGGACCTAGCCGACTATTATAGGAGATTTATCGAAGGATTCTCCAAGATAGCTCAACCATTGACCATGCTCACCTAAAAGGGGGTAGCATATCATTGGGGATTCAAGCAAGAGGCTGCTTTAAACACTGAAGCAAAAGTTATGCAGTGCACCTATACTATCCTTACCTGACGGCATTGAAGACTTTGTTGTCTACTGTGATGCTTCCATTCAGGGACTGGGATGTGTTTTGATGCAACGAGACAAAGTCATAGCTTATGCCTCGAGATAGTTAAAGGCTCATGAAAAGAATGATGCAACACATGATCTAGAATTGGGAGCTGTTGTGTTTGCTCTTAAACTATGGAGACACTACCTGTACGGTACTAAATGCACTATTTATACCGACCACAAGAGTCTTCAACACTTGTACAATCAAAAAGAGATGAATATGAGGCAGAGGAGATGGCTTGAACTACTAAACGATTATGATTGTGCCATCAAGTACCATCCTAGTAAAGCAAATGTTGTGGCTGATGCTTTGAGTAGGAAAGAACATATGAAGCCTCGTAGAGTACGAGCTCTACAACTTACCATTCAAAGCAACCTGCCGGCACATATTTTGAGTGCACAGACTGAAGCCCTGAAGGAAGAAAACATAAAAGATGAAAACCTCCGAGGGCTAGACCAACAGTTTGAAGTTCATTCAGATGGAGTGCGCTGTATAGCATGAAGGATTTGGGTACCCCTATACGGGAATCTTAGAAGCCTGATCATGGATGAAGCCCACAAGTCTAGATACTCTATCCACCCAGGTGCAGATAAGATGTATTACGACTTGAAGCTTGTTTACTGGTGGCCAAGAATGAAGGCAGATATTGCGACCTATGTCTCAAAGTGTTTGAATTGTTCCAAAGTCAAGGTCGAATACCAAAAGCCTTCAGGAATGTTGACCCAACTAGAAATTCTCGTGTGGAAGTGGGAAATGATAACCATGGATTTCGTCACTGGCTTGCCCAAATCTCAAACGGGCAATGACACCATTTGGGTTATTGTTGACCGTCTCACCAAATCAGCTCATTTCATACCCATCCGTGAGAAAGACAAGATGGAGAAGCTTGCAAGGGTGTACATCAAAGAAATTATCTCTAGACATGGAGTGCCAGTGTCTATCATCTCTGATCGTGACACACAGTTTACATCAATCATCTTAGGAAAACTTCAGAAAGCTCTAGGTACTCGCCTAGATATGAGCACAGCCTATCACCCTCAGACTGATGGTCAAAGTGAAAGAACCATACAGACTCTTGAGGATATGCTTAGGGCATGTGTTATTGATTTTGGAAAGAACTGGGAAGGTCATTTACCTTTGGTAGAGTTCTCATATAATAATAGCTATCATTCGAGCATCAAGGCGGCACCATTCGAGGCCTTATATGGACGTAAATGTAGATCACTGCTTTGCTGGGTAGAAGTTGGAGATAGTCAACTTACTGGCCCAGAATTGATCTTTGAAACTCATGAGAAAATTTTCCAGATAAGAGAACGCATGGCTGCTGCCAGGGATCGCTAGAAAAGCTATGCTGATAAACGCCGCAAGCCACTGGAATTTTAGGAAGGAGATAAAGTTTTGCTAAAGGTATCTCCCTGGAAGGGAGTTATACGCTTTGGGAAACGAGGGAAATTGAATCCTCGCTGCGTGGGGCCTTTTGAAATTGTCAGAAGGATCGGCCCAGTAGCCTATGAATTAAATCTACCTGCTGAACTTGGTGGTGTGCACAATGTTTTTCATGTATCCAATCTAAGGAAGTGTTTATCCGATGAATCACTTGTTGTGCCTTTAGAGGAACTGCAAGTAGATTAGAAACTCAGGTTCGTCGAGGAACCAGTTGAAATCATGGATAGAGAAGTTAAACAACTAAATCATAGCAAGATTCCGATTGTCAGAGTTCGGTGGAACTCCCGGCGTGGTCCTGAGTTCACTTGGGAACGAGAGGATGAAATGATGCACAAGTATCCTAACCTGTTCAAGAATGTTGCCAGTACATCTTAATTTTCGGGACGAAAATTCCTGTAACAGGGGGATGATGTGACAACCTGGAAAAAAAAATTCATGATTTATATACAAATATAGTATTTGTGTGATTATACGATGTTGAGATTTATATTTCTCTTATTATTTAATAATAAAATTAATAATAATAGAAATAATAATAAAAATAATAATAACAATAATAATAATAATAATAATATTGTTAATAATAATAATAATGATAATAATTATATTGTTAATAATAATAATATTAATAATAACAATAATAATTTAGAAATAATAAGTCTAGGGGGGTTAATTGCCATTTTTGAAACTTTAAAAGAATTTGTTTACATGAGTTAATAAAACTTATAAACCTCAGGGGGCTAAAGTGTAATTATCTTATAACCATCACCCCACCGTCGACCGCCTCCGGCTATTTCCGGCCAACATCTCCGGCGACCCAAATACGTCCAAATTACGTGGTTTTGACTCAATCATTTGTTCCCGACACATTCACATAGAATATTCGAATACAATGCCTCAATCCAATTTAAAAACGATAGTGCGATCGATCTGATTCAATCAAACCAACTTTCGGTCGCTTTACAGTCAATAAATCGCACTAAACATTTATAATAATCGAATTAGGGCTACCTAATCAATCATATAAATGTTCCTAACCGGTGTACACTTTCAATTGCATCTGAAAACACACAAATAACCCAATTCGATCCCTTCCCTTGTCGCGGACCTGCAACTAGTCGATAACCACCATAAAAGCTTCAAACTTTGAAATTGACAGAGGGCTATCCATCCCCAACACCAATAGAAGCATTCTGTGTAACTAATTCGATTATCATCAGTGTTTGATCATCATTTGAGTTCTCCCAAAGCCGTACCTGTGCTTCTATTGTTCTTGACAATTTGAACATCAAAACAGGTAATTGAACCTACAATCCAACTCGATTCATCATGGGGAACAAAAGCCCCATGATTATAATCATTAACAAATTCAAAATCGGGATCAATTGGATCGATTTCAGTTCTAGGGTTTATGTGATTTGGGGGAAACTGGTTAATCAGTTTAAAAGCAATTGGAGCCGAGAACCATTGCGGCTGTATGCCTTTGGTTCACTGGTTTGTGTGCGGGTGTGTGGGAAGGAGGTCCCGGGTTCGAACCCGGGCACCAACATTTATTTTTTAAAGCCCTTTTTAGCTTTTTAAAAATACAGAAAAATTTCTAAAAATTATAAAAACAGTTTTATAAACCTTGTTTATTTCAGAAATTATATAATTATTTTCTGGAAAATTATTTCTTTAAAAACCTTATTTATTTATTTATTTATTTATAAAATTATTACAAATGTTATAAATTGTTATTTTTATAAAAATGGATTTTAAATAGTGATTTAAATCATCAAATTATTAATAGACATTATATTATTAGTTATGGATTAATTCTGATAAGATAAATACAAATTAGATTTTATAGATTTAAATATTTATAAAATCTTACAAAATTAAATATAAACTTACATGTTTAAATGATGTCTACAATTTATTTAGAATATAATGATATGTTAAAATCATTATTAAACTAATCAATTTTTATGAAATATAAATCTTTAATTATTAAAGATTTAACAAAGATAATTAAATGATTAGTTATATGTTTATAACAAATCCCCGAAAACCAAACCCTAGATCAGTTGAACGCCAGGTTCAAGATCTAACTTATTTAGATATGGATTTGTAACTATTTACTTATGTGAATTATAATTCCTTAGGAGGAATTTACTAGCTTGTCGATACCACATAAGAACTGAGATGAGTTCATACTTAATTGTTTCCCCTTTTAATCATTTAAATATTTTGGGGAGGAATACATGTTGTAATTAAATTTACAAATTATTTTATGTATTATGTTAAATAATAATTGAATCACATTTATGATTACATATGGTTACAATGAAAACCTTCTCTGTATACTGGACTATTAACAAGGCAGGGATCTTTTGGATAGTACTATCAGGGTGTGACTTACCCCCACAAAGGTTTGGACATGTGATCCTTATCATATGCACAAAGATCTTATAAGTCATTCGGGATGACTGTTTTTATGTGATGAGAAGGTAGATGTGCACTATGTGTGAGTTTGCCAATATAGTTCCACTTACAACCCATATGAGGATAAATGTAAAGGAGGATTTGCTCCCCCTGATTTGAAATTATTATGATAATATAATATACACATGAAAAGGATATTAAACTATGATACATGGGCAAATCCTATGTGAAGGATTTGTTGGCTTGTACTTAGTGGGTATGTGGGATAGCGGGTTCACCTTATTAAAAAGGGTTCCGACAGGCTATACATATACCGGTGAGTAATTTAAACTCACACTTTTACAGTAAATCCTACTTGATGATAAATGATGATTTATCAATGTGTTTTACTTACCTATGAACTCACCAACCCTGTGTTGACACTTGATTTACATGTATTCTTAGGTATCTACTAGGAGCTTATGGACATGCACGTAGGATCATATAAGAGCTCAAGATACACATTGCTTATCACCTGAGATATGATTAGACGTGTAATTAAGAAACAATCTATATTTATTTCCGCTACGTATAATATTACTCTGAACATTAATGTAATGATTATCTAAAATCCATCATATAGCTAATTGCATCTCATGTGTAACTACTGTGTTCGATCCTGTTTGCTCACCCCTCCGTGATAAATTCCAGACCCGGAATTTGAGGGTGTGACGGAAGTCAAACACTTCAGGAAATTCTCTGACGATGGGTACATCTTCAATCTTCCTCTCCTTCTTATCTTTATCAGTGACTAAGGCTAGGACAGCAGTATGTCCTTTTCGAAGACACTTTTGAGCCTTCAGATAGGAAATAACTCCCATCATAACACCAGTCTTATCTCCCTCAACACACAGGACTTCATCATTTGGTAGGGGTATGCGAATTATTTTTTCTTTACACACAATTTCTGCGGAGTTTCTGGATAGCCAATCCATACCAACTACCACATCAAAGCTTCCTAAAGTAATGGGAAGGAGGTCTATTGGTAGGAT